>OZ035852.1:8637641-9136506 GCA_964034905.1 Itoplectis maculator | reverse complement strand
ACAAAAGTCTGTGTTTTGTTTGACTAATTGTAGGATTAGATTGGGCGTAAAACTTTACTAACAAGGCGACACGAATCGCCCGCTCCGCTCCCTCACCGCGAAACAATGTACACAATATTTGTTTGTTTTTGTTTATGTTTGCGTTTTTTTTTAGTTCGTTGCTATACAACCGGCGACAGCTTTTACTTCTGTTGTGTTACGAACAATTTTTCAGCGTATAAAAACCAATCATCCTTTCAGGGCACTCGTTCCGTGTTATTGCGCTATCTTTGTTTGTTTTGTGCCGCGACAGTCGATTTCACCTACAATAATCTAAAACTTTTGTCTCCGTTTTACCTTTTTTTTCGTCCCTGAATTCCGCCTACGTAGCTTATTTAACTTTATCAGTACACCATCGTGGGATTTTTTATCCGTTTTTCCTTTTTTACATAAATATGTATGCAAATTTATGCATTTTCATCGTGCATAATTTAATTCGTGTTAGGGAAGCACGTATTGTCAACATTGTATACTTCTTTTTGTTTTCTCAATCTTCGCAACCGTCGACGATATTTAGTAAAATGTGTTCGGCGTATAGAGCCGTTAGTTAGTAGTGTGGATCTACCTCACGGGTGCACCAACGCCACGCGACAACGACGGCGCGGAGTCTCATTGAAACGCGGGGAAGAATGTTGGACTTGCCGGCGACGGTGATTGCATCATCGTTGGAGCAAACTTCATCGAACTGCCGCCTGTAATAAGTTCCTCTATGATAGAAGATCGGGCAAAAAATGAGTTAGAAACGAGGTATGAGTGGTGAAATTGTTGCGAAAGGTAAAATTGTGATTGGAGCTATCGGACCGTGAAATTGACGCAGTTTTGTTTAGTTCTTTTGCTATGAAAAATCGTCAGGCATGTTGGTAATACTAATTCGTTAATTAATTAGATTGATGATGATCAATCGATAAACTGAGATGAGGCGCATCCTGCGCCTTGCAAGTTTCCACAATGTAAATAAGACTGGTTTTTAGCGATGCTCATCAATGGTAGTTAAAAAAGCAGCAACAAAAAAATTACCTAGTGGTCTAGATTGATGTTGCGGACTATTGCTAGCCAGCTGATTCATCGTCGGTGCCGGTCCCGACTGCTTCACCTTGCCGCCCATGAGGTTGTCGAGATCTATATTCAAACCCGCGCCGGCCCACGTCGACCCCACCGGCGTGGCCGCGGATTCGCTCGACGATCCAATCGCGGCGTTAACGGGCACGGGCGAGAGAAAGTTGCTCGCCGAATCTGGAAATACATTCCGTCGCCCGGAGACCGATTAAAGCGACTGTTCGCCGGACGGCGGTCGGGCTGCGCTGCCTCCCCGCCCCTTTGCCGGAATAAGTGGAACGTGCGAAAAAAAAACTGTGCAAACCTGTCGCGAACGCGCTGCTCGAGTCCAGCGCCGACGTGAATATACTGACGTTGTTGGTGTTGAATACATTGACGTTGTTCGAGCCCCCGACGCCGCCGATTTGCGAGTTGAAACCATCGAAATCCGATAACAGGTCGGTCCCCATGGACGCTGAGGAGAGGTGAGCATTTATTTTATGGAAATTAAGAGAGTTGTGGATTAGTCCTTTAAAAGGAAAAAATAAAATAATAATCGGAACGTTATCGATTTATTCGTACCTGCATTGTTATTGGCATTGTTTCTCGAAACGTTCTGATTGCCCGTTCCGCGAGATTGCATAGAGTTGAGCAAGTTGGTCCCGATCGACAAATTCGTGGATAGCAAATCGGCGTCGGAATTCGCCGATTGGGCCGTACCGATGAGAGACGCGTTATTCGGATTGTTGGCCAGCGGATTCCCGATATTGGGGATGTTCGAGCCCATCAGAGAAATTTGTGCCTGCGGCGCGGCCGGCCAGCTCTCGTTGGTTATCTTGGCACCGGAATTGAAGGCCGACGTGAAGTCGGCAAACTCGTCGCCGTTATCCTGCATTTTCGACGCGTTGGCGCCGGTCGCGGTGGCGGCAGGACCGCCGAAGGCGCCGGTAAAGTCGCCGAAATTGGCGTTCGCGTTTTGCGCCGGAATCGGAACGTACGCGCCGTCCCGAGGATCGAAATCGTCGTCGTTGTCGACCGTCGCTTTCGTCTCGCTGTTATCGTTCTGAGAATCGAATATGTCGTTCAGAATGTCGTCCTTGTTCTTCGTTTGTTTGACGGGCGACGGGGAATTGTTCTGCGGGCTCGACTGGTTTTTCTGCGAGTAAACAGTGAGATTCGTCACTCAAAATTGCGCCAAGGAGGAGACGAAATAGTCGTATCGGCGTCGGAAGTTTATTGCTACTCACGCTAGCTTGATCCTTTCCGAAGGTCGCGGCCGCTCCCATGTCCACCTTTTTCACCGGGCGCGCCGATCGCGCGGGCGAAGTGTTCACATGCATTCTCGGGTTTGTCTGCGCCTCGTACCTTCTTATCTTGTCCAAGGTGTCGAGCTTGTCCTTGAATTCGCCCTTCTTTGGACTCGACGGATTGTCATTGTCGGAATCTTCTCGTTCCCCGTCGTCACTGCGGCGAAGGGAAGAAAAGAAAAAATGATGAAGAAACGGTTACGAGCGACATCGATATTTCGTGATAACGAAATCAAGAAAAAAAAAAAGAAATCAATGAACCTGTTGTTGGCATCCTCGAAGCCGCCCCTTCCTCGACTCTCCCTCTCCCAATCGTTGTAGCTCTCGATGTTCGGCTTGTTCCACTTGGGATTGTCCGTCCATCGATCCCCACCCCCGAAATTCATGCCCATAGCCTCGCTCGACATACCCACGTACTTGTCCTTGTTCTTTTTCGCCTTTTTTCGCTCATCCCGGAGCTTGTCGTCGTCCTGTATAAAATCGATGAGCTCGCGCACCTTGTGTCGCACGTTGATGCCCTGATCCTTGCCGAATTCGTCGATGTACGAATAATTCTCGAGCGATCGCAGGTCGTAAATGTGCTCGCGTGACGACGTCACCACCCGCTCGGATCCGTTGCGCACCAGGTAATTCAGGAGCAGCAACGACTGAGGAAAAAAAAAACGAACTGAGACGTGCGCAAATTTTCCCGCTTGGAATACTCGACCATCATCCTTATCACCCAAAAATATTTCCTTAAAAAATTGTCCTTCCAATGATAAAATATCAAATCCATAAATATCCATCTGTTGTCTTTGATCATCATAAATATTTGAATTCATTCTTGCAGCTGAGATTCGTCTCTCAATGGAGAAATGCACAAGTTGATCGCTCCATAAAAAAAAATAGAGATCAAAGTACAAGTACAGTCTGCTCCAAAACCTGTACCAGCAGAGTCAGAGTTGCGGCAGTCCCGCAATTACCTTGTAAGTGCGTCGCCAGTTTCTCTTGTTCTCTTGCAACATGCGTTTCCACAGCATCGACATAACATCCGGAAATTGCTCGTACGTGAACGTCGATTGGGCCAGTTCCTGCATCATGGCGCCTGGCGAATGAGGAATAACAACAGAATAAAATACAGAATCAGCTCGGATACAAATTCTTGCTGCCTCGGAGTGCTCCAAACAAAACATTGCGCCAGTCGCTGCATTACGCAACGTCATAATTACCCGTGGGACCCCAAGCGTCATCATTCGTGGCTTCTCTGACTTTGGCCTCGGTCTCCGTGTAGTTCATGACTACGTTGGTCCTGCGATGAGAAAAAAAAAAACATCCCTCGGTCAAACTGCATCGGCGACAAAGAGCGCGGAGCCACGAATTCACGACCCGTGAATAACGCAACTCCGCGAGTGAACGCAGGTTAACAGCGAAAAGTGCGAGTATCGAAATTTGAAAAACTCACGCCTTGTCCATCAACTCCCGCACTTTCCACATATTCATCGTGACGTGACGCGGCCGCGTTGAGGCGTTATTATCGTCGCGATATATCCAGCTGCGTGCGAGCGGCGAACGTGAACTGGCGGCGACCAGCTGTTTTCGCTAAGGGCATTTGACTATCCTCCGCAGACTGTGGCTGGACGCGAACGTCATCAGTGGGTTGCCATGTTTTACGTTCCACGTTTGTGCCCCCTGGAATCACCGCGGCGCACGGAAACGCGGAGCGCGCGCGCGCGCTCACGAACCTCGCTCTCGCTTGCGACGTGAAAGTCCGTATTTATCGAGGAGGGTCGAGGCGGCGGCACGGGCCGGACACGATGACGAGTTATACGCGCGTCCCTATAGTACTACGCGCGACGGAAGTTCGGTGAATGGGTCGCGCGCGACGAGAGACGAAAATTTACTGTGCTACGCGCGCACCGTTTTGATCGTCGCCCCCCTCGAATCCGTGATTCGCCTCTCGCACTCGCTCGCGGAATACTAACGTGCCGCGGGGCCCCGGAGACTCCCTGAGAGCGCGCGACGAGTGAGTGCGAGAGAGCGAGAAAAACGAAGGAGCGAGAGAGAGAAAGAGAGAGGGAGTGCGCTGTATGACAATTTTGCGATTATCGCACTCGGAGTATTGCCAACCTGTGACGATTCTAGTTACAATACCTGAAACTCGAGACAGGGCGACGGAGGGAGTGAGAGGGGAAGGAGAGACATTCGTGCTGGCTCTGCTCGACTGATAAGAAAAAAAATAATCGGAGATTTTTGATAAGCTGCAAATACCAGGCACCATGTCTATTATAAACGCTATCGGGATGCGGACGACTCGACGCAGAGATAACGATCAGATAATTCCATTTATTGGGCGACGCCGCGCGATGTGTATATACGTGTATACGTTGTACATTCGTTTCAAAGAGTGCATGCCGATCGCTACAGGTGCACGCGCCGCGTCGTGCACTGCTGCTGCTGCTGCTGCTGCTGCTGCCGTGCGATTTCGGCGCGACTTATACAGCAGCGCAACGTCGACGTCGGCTGCATTACCGCGAATTGACGGCAATTATTGCGACACATCTGTGGGCCGAGAGACAATTGATGCCGACGCGTTGCGTGTCTTTTGGTCTCCTTGAAAAAATAACGATACGACAATCATGTATCAAAAGCTTGTTACGATGTATATGTCGTTTATTAGATAAATTATATCGCCGGGCATCCCTGAGCTGTCAGCTATGGAAACGAGGCGTTCGAGTCTGCTCGAGCGGAAAATGCGACTAGCGCCACCTGTCGGGACTGTTGGTTGCACGAGCAGAAACGCGCGACCTTCTTTACCGGCGGAGGTAATCGGGACGAAGCGCCGTTAGAGGCCACTGCGCGTCGAGGTCCGCTCGCGTTTACTTTACCTTCGCGCACGCTCGTCGGACGGAGGCTCTTTTAGCCATTTTGATGCGCGGTAAGTGAACGTTGGTGAAAAGTGCTCCGAATATATCCGTAAAATCCTTCGTGCTCGCGCGAAATCGGCGACTGCTTTCGGTAAATACGGAATGGCCTGACGACTCACGACGTGGCTTTCGATATATTTTTGTTCGTTCGCGCGCGATAGCGCGAAAATATCGGCACAACACCAGGCGTGTCAGATGTCCACGGGGATTTACCGTTCGCGCGATTGTTGACGACCCGGTGACATTTTGTTTAAACAATTTGTCGCCCCCCTCGCCGCTCTCTCGATCGCCGTCGCGTGAACCGATGCGTTTTCGTTGTTATTGCACATTGTTTAGTGTCCGAAGAACATAACCTCAAAGCGGCTGCACCGACGTTCGTGGTCCACGTATACATATCACTTGTCCGTTAACAGCGAAAAATATTTTTCGCGTTTCCATCCTCGATTTCATAGCGAAAGGTTTGATTGCTCGTTTCAAAGTGAACTTTCCACAGCGACACGGATTAATGTAAATTCGACTAGTTTTACGGCTAATCCCAGTTTTCCCCTTTGTTCGGAGCATCATTTTTATCAATACATGTGAATTAGTGCAAAATTATCATTTTGTGATTCTTTCAGATGGCCGACACGAAGGCTAAGGCACCCGCGAAGCCCGCTGCTGCGGCTGACGCACCGGCGAAGAAGGCCAGCGTCAAGCGAAGGAACTACGACCTCGGAAATGGAGTTTACAGGTTCAGCAGAACTCGCATGTTCCACAAGAAGGCCATCTACAAGTTCTTGGACAAAAAGACTGAGAAGACGGTGAGATTTTTTACTAATTCAATTCCTAAAAGAATCTATGGATGAAAAAGCTCAGTGGAACAGTAATTGAAAATTGTTTCCTTGAATGTTGTTAATTTCATAGTTATAGTGATTGAAAAGTATTGTAACTTCATTTTTAACGAGTCAAGCAATATTTTTTAATGCCACTTCATTGTTCTCTGTTTGAATCTTTTGTGACTAATGCTGTTGTTTTTTCGTCGTTCAGGTCAAGCCCAAGAAGCCAGTGACCATCGAGAAGAAAATCAACGGCGACAAGAACGGCGGCACTCGTATCGTCCGTTTGAAGAAAAGGCGCTCGACCTACCCCACCGCCGACCCGGTGACGGTTCATCACGCCAAGAAGTGCTTCAGCGATCACCGTCGCTACGTCAGGCCGTCCCTTACACCCGGAACGGTCTGCATTCTTCTTGCCGGACCTCACAAGGGAAAGCGCGTCGTGCTTCTCGCCAAGCTCGCCAGCGGACTTCTCCTGGTCAACGGTAAGATCATGTTCACCCTCCCTGTGCCTCTTCCATACTGTCTTTAACTACCAAATTCGATAAATAACACGAGGAACACCTAATTATCAAATTCGTACATTTACCGTTTAGTTCGGTACCAGGGAGGCAAAGTTGCTTTTGTGTCGAAATTGTATTATCGCTCAAGTGTCGAGAATCGGTCCCCTATGTTTTAGACATTGCAAACTATCATCCGTCTAATCGAGTTATCGCTTCATAATTTGGATATAATTCCAAAAATATATTTAAAAAAAAATTGATGAATTGATATTTCTATTTTTGAGAATAATTTTTTTTTTTTTCAATTATTCAGGGCCTTTCCTCATCAACGGCTGCCCGCTCCGACGAGTCAGCCAGAACTACGTCATCGCGACCTCGACCAAGATCGACGTTAGCGGCGTGAAGCTTCCGGAGCACATCAACGACGAATACTTCAAGAGGAAACGCGACAAGCGCGCCAAGAAGGAGGAGGGCGACATTTTCAGCAAGAAGAAGGAAGTCTACAAGCCCACCGAGCAGAGGAAAACCGACCAGAAGACGGTCGACAAGCTCGTCGTCGCCGCGATCAAGAAGAGCAGCGACAAGAAATTGCTCTTCGCTTACCTCTCGTCCATGTTCGGTCTGCGCAGCAGCCAATATCCTCATAGATTGAACTTCTAATCTATGCGCCGTCACGACGATGTTTGTGTACACTGGTAAAAATTAAAAATTACAAAAAAACCAACATTACGGTTGTACGATTCGACTTTCCTCTCTTTTTTTTTTACTCGATTCTTCGCATGCGTGGCGAAAGTTTTGATCGGCCCGTCGTTGTCGGCGATCGCAATCACAATCGTCAATTTTGTGAATATATTTTTTTCACGATGTTTTCGACGATCGCGCGCGTCCCGATCCCTTCAGGTGCGACGCGGTCTTGCACTTGTGAGACTGCGACGATTGCTCGCGAAATTCAGCTTCCAACCTGACGTACGTTCCACCTGCTCGAAGACACATGAAAAGAAAAAAAAATGCAGGGTAATATCGTTGGCATGACAAAAATATGAAAAGAATTTCATTGACATAGTAACTTTTTTTTTTCCATTACCGATCGGTTGATTGCTCCAGCTCTGTGCGTGTCTCCCGCTCTTCGGGAAGAGGCTGCTCTCGATCGCCGTTCTCTTCGTCAACAGAGCGATCATCTGTGCTCCAGCTTTCTCCTCGTAATCTCGCTGATTGTCCTGATTGTAGCGAACCACCAGATTCGCGCTCCACGATCGGCCACCGTCGCTCCTAATATTATTCCATTAATTTCTTATTCAAATTAATAATTCCAAAAAAATTAAAGCCGCAATGATGTTCTTGTGTCACCTTTTCGGAGCGTAATATCTCGAGTTTCTCTTCACTCTGCTCGTTTGCTTCCCGGCCGGCCAAGCGCGAGACTCTTCGCTGTTGTCGGAGTCGTCGTCGACGCTGCTCTCGCCGCACCCGGTGGCCCCGTCATCCTCGTCGCTCTCAGTCGTCGAGGAACACGGCGTCGACGCATCGGTCGCTTGCGACGCCTGCTGACGCAATTTTCTTGGCTTCTGAGCGTCGCCGACCTGACAGGGACGACGGACTCCCGACCCGCCCCAAATTTTACCTTCGAATTTTGAGAGATCGTTCGACAGAGCTTAACGATGTTAAGGAAAAAAAGGACACAAAAAAAAATTGTTTAGATACCTAGGAGGCCGAGTTTCGGTCTCGCTGGAACCAGTTCGATTCCGTCCCACCACATCGTCTCCTTGCAGGACAATTTTCCGGGCTGAAGCGCCGGATCCCGGGCCACAAGTCTCGTGATGTTTTCCGGAAAGAACAGCTGCGGCGGATCCAGCGCTATCGCGTCTCTGTACGTCGCAAATACCGTCAAAATATCCGCCTCGTTGCCCGTCATAGCGCCTGGTATATGTTCCTGAAAAAAAAGGAAATTTAAAAAAGGAAGTGAAATTAAAGTGTCCTTATGACGTTATTGAGCTACATTATCAAGTTTAATTGAATAAAATAGAAAAAAAAATCGTACCTTGAATCTGCAGCCCTGTTTATTCGGCAGAGCCTCGAAGCGATAGGCGCGCTGACTGCAGCACGGATATCGTCCCAGCGGAAACGGCGACGTTCTCTGCTGCTCGTTGGCGAAGAATTGCGGAGTCTCCGGGTGATACGAGCACCAGTCCATTTGATGTATGGGAAAGAAAATTTCGCACTGACGACAGTAGAGAAAGTGACAGTCGCCCCACAGTCGCCAGTAGACTTTGCGCCAGGAACGCAGCTCCGATCGCAGGGAAACTACATAGTCGTTGAGGGTCCACGTTGGATCTCTATGATTGTCAAAAAATGAATCCAAGTATCAATTAATTTGCAGCAACGTTTTTGTTTTTCCATGAGAATATTTTACTGACAAAATATTCGTCGTAAAATATCCTCGCACCTCGTGTGCTTGCTGTGGACGTTTCCTCGCGCGTCCAGTCGCATCGCACTCGGGACGCACGGAACAGAGTCGGCGACCGATCGAGTGACCAGCTTTCCGCATTTTCCGCACTTGAACAGAGTCGCCAGGGAACTGTAGTGGCCTCGTCGGCTGTTAGGCGTGGAATCAGCGAGTGCGACGATCAATTTGCAAAACAGTCGGCTCTGAATCTTGTCTTTCTTGTCCTTCAACGACTCCACGTCGGAATTTGTGAAGAGGTCGGCCAATCTGCGGAAGAAATATTCAAACATTAATAAATTTGTTCTTACTTTTTTTTTTTAACAGATTCGGATGTCAGATTGTTCTATATAATTTTTTTGTTCGCTTTTGAACCTCGTGAAAATGTTGTCGTTCAGGCAAGTGAGAATGGTCGAGGTCTTCAGCACCTCGGACATATTTTCGTGGCAGAAAACGAGGCACTGGTCGAGCAGCGGTTCCATCTGAAGAAACGACGCCGACACCATTATCGGTATCACGTTGCCGGCCTCGAGAATCGGCCACTCGGATCGCTTTATTATATCCCTCTTCACCCATCGCATTAGCCAGTCGAATATGACGATGTCGCAGTGCACCGAGATGTCCATCTCGTCGAGCTTCTGGCCGGCGGTGACGTCCGCGAAGTAGCACATCTTCTGTATGAGCAACTTTTGCGGGCATCGAAAGTCCTTCTTCAGATTCTTCGCCTCGTCGCAGACGTGAATTTCCACCTCGCTTCTGAAATTATCAACCTTTACTAAATTTGCGAACAGCGTAAAAAAAAGTAATTCCATAAATTATAACTTCATATAATATTTTATGGTAACAATTATTTATTTAAAAAATCGTTGTTTTCAGTGATTTTTTAATCTCGCAACTTTATATTCACGTGCAAAAAGCCAAAAAAACTTACTCCACAGGTTTTCGTGGCAGTTTACTCTTGTCCTTCTCCTTGTCTTTGTTCGCCGCGGAAGCGGCCGCAGTTTTGCCGTCCAAATTTGCCCCGAGCGAAGCGCACTTCTTCGGCTCTACCGACGTTATTGGTTTCTTGATTATTGGCTGCGAGAATGTCGGCTTGGGCAGCATATACGGCAGCACCGAGTCCAGCAAACCCTCGTGCAGAATGTCGCTGAGATTTTTCTTCATGCACCTCGCCAGCGGATGTTCCTTCGTCTCGTTCGAAACTTCCGCGCTCGGACTTCGAGCCTTCCGCGCCGGCGACTGAACTTCCGGTGTTTTGCTGGAATTTGCAACATTCTTTTCGTTGCCCTTATCGACGCTTCCGCCGATCTCGACGTTTCGATCGTCTTCCCGGCTTTCCTTGGGAGAAACTCGCGCGTCGCTCGTTGCCGCGGGTGTCTTCGATTCCGCGGAATCGTTGCCGATAATTCGATTCGAATTATTGGCAATATTCGGCAAACTCACGACGGGCGCGATTTTCTCCTCGCTCGTGCCGATGCTCTTGTCCCTGCGGCCGTCGATAACGGAATTCTTCCGGGAAACTGCCTTATCGACCTCGTCGCGCGACGTCGTCGCCTGGAGATCGAGATCCACCCGCGCGAGCTCCGTCCAGTCGATCTCGCTGTTGGCCGCCAAAACGCTCGCGAGCTCCTCGAAGCTGTCGTTCACTTGATAGGCCGTTCGCATGAACTCGAAAAACGTGCGAACCGTCAGCTCGGGGCACTTGTCGCTCGTGAGATCCGACGATCTCCTCGTGCAGACGTCGACGATGTTCGGCGTCGTCGCTTTCTCGCATCTCGGGCTGCCTGAATAACGACAAAATATACACGCTGCATCTTATCGACCGAGCTTTATTGTCTATTTACCTTCGGCCAGCGAATTCGGAGGCAGCTTGTCGCTGTACTTCCTGTCGAAATCCATCCGCTTCAATAAATTTTGATACATTTCTGTATTTTTAACGATTTTTTTTGTCCCCTCGATCGTCAACGTTTCTCCATGAGCAGGTTAATTTTTTCGTAGATTTCCGCATGTCAGTTCAACGAGGAAATTTGCACGAGTGTCCGGCGGATCGAGAATCGGGCGGTTTTGTATCGACGAACGTCAGGCGAGGACTGTCGGGAATAGGGACACGTTTCAGCTGCAAATTTGCTACGAGTCGTTTCCAAGGTGCCTAGGGTATATGGATCAAACATCTCGTCCTTCGTGCGTTAGCGCAGCTTCGAACACGAGGAAAACCCAAGTAACATTGTACTCAGGGTCTTGAAAAGTGTCAATGAAGTAATGAATCAGCAAGTTGCGGAGCCTCAGAAGCCAAGACGCGGTATTATTGGAAATGTATTGAAAGTGCAATGGATTTGCGAATGAGTACCGATGGAAAATCAAGACGCAGCTCTCGCGACCCTCGCAGGACGAGGCGAAGGCGTTTCTAACCTGTAATACCATGGTGAACATTGTAGATTCCCATGCGCAGTGCAGTACGATTATTTCGTGCGCGTTGCTGTGTTCAAATCGTACACAAAGATCTGGGGAAACAGCCTCAGTCGCAGAGCTGTTCGATAAAACTCGCTAGGTTAACCGCGTAACAACGTTAATACCGAAAACAGCTGATTATTGACAAGAAAGCAAACGGGGTAAATATATTTAATTTTTCACGTTATCTTAATGTAATTTTCGTAATTAATTATTGAACAAACGACTTCTGGATTCTGGAAATTGTATTTTGTTGTGGAGTATTTTTTTAACTAATAATGTATAGGATTTTCAATTAGTGAAGGATTGAAGAAATTTATTGCACAACAATTTTTTGTCCCATGTAAAATTTATCTTTGTGTCTTGAGCTGTGTAATCCTGTAATTTGGGATGTTACCGACTTTCATTATTGAATGATTTCAGAACGATCGGGTGACCATGAGATGCCATTGGTAAACTGGAGTAGAAACTGAATCCTCAGGCCCAAAAGTACCAAACAATGGTCAATGTGAGAAGCATGTTTTTCTCTTTAGAATTATTTATTCTTATCTATTTATTTCTGTCAAACGAGTCGAGGCTGATACGCCGAGCTGCGTCAACAAATCGTAGTTTGCTGGCTTATTTACAAGTTTTTTTTTTTATTTCAGGCTGATCGAAGTAACAATTGTACAGAAATGGGAGCTTTCGCAGTGAGAAAACACGAACAGAATGGCTCGGCAGCTCCGTCACTGCTTTCTCCGCCTGCAGAAGTGGGAAGCAGAGTTTACAAGCTGTTGATACACATAGAAAAGATCAGACCGAAGCCTTGTCCAAAGTCGAAAAAGCTGGCGCTTCTGACGGCGGCGAGAAGACAGGAGCGAATCAGAGCGGGTCTTTCGCCGGAACCCGTGGATCGGCCGTCCTCGTCGCCGAAGAAAACGGCCATTTGCATGATTTGCAAGGACGTGTTTCAGTCGGCTCAGTCTCTCTATCTTCACAAGAAGAAGCGTCACACTTATATCTGCAATATTTGCCACGTAGAATGTTCGACGCAAGCGGGTTACGAGAGTCACGAGAAAACGCACTCGCTCGTCGAAACGGAGTCCGCGAAGACGGCGAAGCCAGCGACGCGAGTGTCGCTGCGTTCGGACTCGTCGAACAGAAAACCGATGGCTCAATCAACGAAGCGGAACGAGGAGCTCGAGTACAGCGGAAAAATCGCGGAAAAAACGAAAAAGGTCGATGGAAAATCGTCTGGTAATTACGCTGGCTTGAAATTCACGTGCCGGGTCTGCAGCGAAGATTTTGCGACCGTCGAGGCCGCCGAGGCGCACACGCAGGATCACATGGAGGTCGTCCAGGAGGAGCACAAGTGTAGCATATGTAAGAAATTATTCAAGAGCGAAACGACGCTGAACGATCACCTGGCCGAGCATTTGTCGCGCGCGCTCAGGTGTCCCGTGTGCCCCAAGGCTTTCATTAATCGCGCGACCCTGAGAATACACATGAAGAGTCACGGTCAGGGCTAGTTGTGCGCGTTCGCACTTTTGCGATTTTTTTTATCAGTTTTATCGACCCTAATCAACATCAATGACTTTACAACGATTATTGCGCAAGCAGTGAATAAATTGCAGCCCCATTTTTCAATTAATTTAAATTGAGGCGCTGAACCCAATCATCTCTGTGCGAGAGGTGTTCAAGTCGCGAGAGGAAATTTGTAAATCAAATCTGTAACTCGATTTTTTTCGGTTGCAGTACAATGTGCTCACTTATCGGAGGTTCTACTGTATGCACGTTCGCCCGGGCATTTTTTGTTACCGACTGAGCGACGCAGTCGGTTTTGCGGGGCACTGCACTCGTCAGAGAAATTTTCGAGATAGAAAAATCTGCGTTTGAAAAATAAGCTCTGCGGAGCTTTATGATTTTTTTGATTATTCGGCGTCGGGACGTACCGCGTCTTGCGATATCGCGCTCACGAATATGTCACATCACTTCGAACCCCAATTTGCTAAATTTAATTACAGTACGTATTTAAGTGTACCTATAAGTCGCTAGCTATTAATCATTGGTAAATGTAGCATAATAAAAGACAACGGGTGCATTCGTCACGTCACTTCCGCTTGTCCTGTATCTGTTCGACAACCAGTACCTTCAATAAATTAAATTACAAAGAAAACATTTTTTCATTTTATCACATCACAAAACTAATATTAATCCTCGTGAAGGGTGAATCTGGGGAAAAATGTGGCAAAAAAACCGAGACAGACCTCGCCAAATTTTTCTTAAAGATACATATCATGTTACGGCCCGTAGCACCGGATTTTCATTTCTAAGTTCCTGCTAAGTATCTTCACCCTGCTCGCTCCATTTATCGTGAGCCCGGTAAGCGTCTCGCGTCTCGTTCAACACCTCGACGAGTGACTTTTCACGACGACGATGTCTCTGCCGACCGAGCACCCCCCGCGTCCTCATAATGGCTCTGCGGGTGCCTTTGAGGTGACGAACAGGCCGCTCGGCGCGCCGCGCGAGGCGCAAGGTGCGACTGGTGCGCAGCATCGTCCGACGATACCGAATTTTCCAGGTTTTCTCGAGGCACGTCGACGCGGCCGGAGGAAAGCAAAGGAGGTGGAAGAGATCCGAGTGTGGACGAGTGGAAGGAAAAGAAAAAAGGCAGCCCGCGACGAAAAGGGAGCAACGATATTTCCCCCCGTGGCAAAGGCGCCGACAGGAACCGGACAATGGGCCACGGCGTTCGGTCGGTTTGTGTCCCCGATTTGTGCTCGCGAACAGAGCGCAAAGTCGAGAGTGAAGAGGGCGAACACAGAGTCCTCGATTCGGGATTCGGGAGCACCGACCACTTCAAACGCCGCCGCGCGTCAATGTGTTTATTTAGTTAACGTCAAATTTACTCCACGCTGAGGTGAATCGGCCTGGATCCTCACAGACCGCAGCCTAGCTTGACGCTCTTCTCTTTCATTTTTCTTCCTACTTCTTCTTTCTTCTTTTTCGCCTCTTTACGCGTCGTTGTAACGCGACACGTTTGCACCGCTCCGCAACAGCGTGGACCACGCCGCGGCCTACACAGTGGTCGATGGTGACTCGTATTTGTATCAGGCAAATTCACGGGATTGGCGTGCCGAGGCGTGGCTGGTAATCCCCATTGTCGATCTCACTTGACTTTTCAATCGGAGCAACGTCGGGCCCGAGTCGAGTGCTCGTTGTTTGTCATCCCAGTTGCGACTTCCAGCTCGAGATTTTCGGATTGAAACGCACTCCGCGACATCCTTCACGTCGGCGGTGAATCGAGTCGAGTCCAGCCCCATGGATTATTTGGAAATGTTGTAGTTAAATTTGTTTGCTTCGAGAGCGACGAGAAGTAGAAATGATTGTGTGATTCTTTTGCAAAAAAATAATATGTAATGTTATATAAAATATGAATAGTTGGTGTAAGCTTCACTCGAACGCTGTTAATTTTTTCCAAAACGATATGGAATATTGGTCTTTATTTCTGAATTTCCCTGCCACCTGGGTGGGTTGCCCAATATTTTTCGCTGACAATGATCCCGCTCCCATATCTTCCTAATAGCTAAACGGTTGCTCGAGGGGTCTCGTTCTCACTTCGTTGCCGTCGGCGCGGAACTGCCCGGCATGATCTTTAGTCTCGCCCGATTATATTGCAGTTTATGCGCCACGAGAAACGCTCGCAGGCCGCAGCAGATGCGTTCTCGTGGACCACCGGGAAGAAGAAAAAAAAACGAGCGTCTCAATAAATTCGGCATGGTTTTTCCGCTGGTGCTAAACACTCAAACAGCGTAAACTTGGCCCTCGTTGGGTCTCTCACCTCGCGGGCCGGGCCCATCAGAAGATGAAGTTGTGCACCCTGAATCCGATGCTGTGTTACTCGTACTCGGGGCTGAGGGGCTGCCACGTGACGAATCGCGATTTGCCACGATGCACCCCGAGATACTCGCCTCGAGATCACTCAATCTGTTTCCATTTACCGTCGACCAGGAGCTTCAGCGCCTCGACGAACGCGACGATTCGACTCACGCGTGTAACGCGTGAAGAAACCTCGACACGGGAGTCGCCACCGAGAAAGTTATTAGGATTTACGGGGTGGTCTTCCTTCTCCGCCCGAAGTTGCGTCTTCCTGGATGAACAAAAGTTACGGGTTATTAGAAAAAAAGATATAATATTCTATGGGCACGTGGGAATGCTCAGGTTTAATTGAATCGAGAATGGATTTTTTACCCGGTACTTTGTGAGGTTTTTTTTTTGTTACAATTTGGAAGAGCCAGAGAACAGTTCGAGGGGTGGAATCCGGAGTATTAGTTAGTTAAATTTTGTATATGAAAAGTTGATATAGCTCAATACTATTTTTTCGCACATGATTTTTTCAACGAAATTTTGTGTTGCTTTTCTTTGCAGAGTAGAGAGAGCAGAAAATGCATTTCGGAACAGAAAGAGCGGAAAATCCAGTTCTGAACAGAAAGAGCGGAAAATTCGGGACATCCGATACTCACTGTAAAATGTGCGAAAGTTCTTTAAGTACAATAATGAATGCACGAAAAAAAGTAGGGGAGGTGTCGGTCAGTCTGCGTTTTCTGTGCGGATGAATTAGGTATAGGAACCACAGGTTCCTATGCTCAGTCGCTACCACTCGGCATTTTCCTCGAGCGCGCGGCAACCCTTTCATCACTTTCATGCTTCTTCCGCTATTATGCACGCTGCCGCGTTGCAGAAAGAGTCGCGCGCGCCGATCCCGTGAAATTTCCTCGCCGACCGAGACTCGACTCCGGCTTTCTTTGCATATCTCGAACGCGCTAAACCTTCCGACGGGGCCCGCGATCGGCGCGAGCTCGTTATTTGCATAAAATCACAATTTCCCGGCGAATGACTGCCGGGAAATTTACCGCGTCGAATTCGCTCCGAAACGCCCGACGCTCGAGCGAGTGCGAGACGTTCGACCGAGAGTCGGACTACCCGTCGAGAATTCTCGTCGCGCTATTTATCTCACTATTCGAACTTTTCACGAGTCTTGGCATTTTTCTCCAGGCGCAGCGAGATTGAGAGCGAGAGAAAAGAAATACCGAACGAATAGAAGAAAACGAATTAAATAAATTTCGATTCACTGATGCAAAAAACCGAGCTCTGTTTTAACTTATTTTCACATGGCAGATATTTTGCCGAATCCATTACAAAAATGTCACAGATGTCTTTTTTTCCAGTGCAAATAAAAAAAATTCCGCAAATCGTGTGTACAAGTTTCCTCCCTCGCTCCTCGCCGGCGGTGCCGTAAGAGAGTCACACCTTTCCGCAGCCTCGCGGCCTGTACGCGTCATTAATCAGAGGACACGGTTTCCGCGTGAGCGATCTTCTCGTCGGGCAGACACACGAACAGAGTCGAAGCCGCCGAAACCGCCGCAGCAGCCGCTCGGTACGATTTCGCCTCGTGACAGGATAAAACGTCGACGAGGCGCGGGACGAGGATGTCGCGGTTGCACCGGGCCATCTGGCCCGTGCCGGGACATTCGCCGATGGGTCTCCTCAAGCTCCCTGTGTATCTCGAAACGGGAATCCACTGTGCAGCGCTTCGAATGTGTCGGTTCCCGGGGAATCGTTTAGCTCCTTCGCCGCCGTCGTATCCTGCGCACACGAACACAAAAGCGCAATGTAATAATATTCGAGCGTTTGTGCAGCGCGGAGAGGGGATGAACGCGCTTATACTCTGGTTCGGTCTGACTTTCGGCTCCGTAGAAGCAAAGCTCACCCTCTCCGTACTCCACACATATACAACACGAACACATATACAAGCAGACCCACATTGACGTACGCAGATATAAATAATGGTATAACGTTTGGGGCTTTATTGTCGCGATGCAGCGCGGTGTGAGGACATTGTGTTGTTGTGGTCTGGGCAGGCCCAGGGGCTTCAGGGCCCGGCCCTTTCGGGTCTCTTTGCTACTCGAGAGCGCGGCCTCCTCGATTCGGGCTCGATTCGGCGGCGACTTGACGCAACCACCGCTCTTATACGTGGATAAGGGTGAGTGTATGAGTGCACATATAGGGGCGAGCGTGTGTATACGTTAGCCACGATTTTGTCGCTCGAGGACCCTCGACACCGGAATAAGTGACTTCTGTCACAGATATAAATTTTCGAGAAAAAAGAGAAGAGGAAAGACGAAGAAGAAGAAGAGGCGAGATTTCCACGTGTGACGAGAAGAATGAGAGAAGAAAACGCGCGCGTGTCCTCCGAACGGCGCGGATTTCTTTTATTTTCCGAGGAAGAATCTCACCCCGAGTCTTCTTGTTCTCGCGACGCGGGTCTGATGCCAATGGAGCTCTCGGGATGAATGAGCGGGAGGACACGAGAGCCCCCAGAGCGTGACGAATTTTTCCTGTCCAGACGCTCGACGAATTGTGTAATAGCGAGACTTTCAACGGGATCTCTCGAGGCTGACATCTGCGATCGCATTGATAATTAATAAATAATCATTGCGACTATTTCAACCACGTTATTATTTTCGTCTCCTAATTCACATTTTTTACTCGATTTTTACGCTATCAAACAAATATTTTTTTTACTTTCATCGCCAGCGTTTTTCTTATCTCCAAAAGGTCCTTACGCCTATCGCCAAACTCGCCGTTGACCGGGCGCGCAAAACCCGGCCGCCTATGTGGCAAACGGCGCGAACCTCCGTAACAACGCGTCTCGGCTTCGCGGATGAAAAATGTAATCCGGAAAAAGATGCAAACGCAGCGTCTGCCGCGCATTTGTCCGACGCTGCGCGCGTATAAATCACACTCGCGGGAGATGCGCGCGGGGCTCGCGCTCGCCGGCGACGCGGGCGCGCGGTTCACCGGGTTAGCCGCACACGCGAGGGCGAAAAACGGGCCGTCGGGGGTTCGTTCGCGCGGAAGAGGGCATAATAAAATTTTGCCCGCCATGGCAGGGGCGTCGACTGTAACGCGGTGGCTCGGGCCTCGAGCCCCAAAGGCTCCGCGACTCGACTCGTTTTCACGAGAAGGGTGGGACCGTACCCCCTGCACCCTCCCCCTCCAACCCCCGTGCGAGCGAGAAAGTGCGACGGGTACGCCGAGGGCTTTTATGGGGCTTGCCACGACCCCGCGAACCGCTGCCGCTCCGCTTCGCTGCTTCTTCTATTGCCGGGCTCGTGTGTACGTGTGCTATATATATACACATACATATATACAAAAGTATATAGGCCTAGACCGACAGTAAATAATGCTGTCCAGGTCCTCGTCCAAAATACGCACATATACATGAGAATATATGTGTGTATATATATTTTTCGTCTACCACTACGACCTTCGTAAATGGAAATATTTGCTGCAACTTCTGCTTTCGACTTCCCAACTGCAATATATACAAATATGTATACATATAGGTATATAAATGTATCCGTGCGTGTGCGAGTAAACTAGAAGGGCCAAACTTACCCCTCCGGTTGACGAAGGGGAGCGTGCGATACGCGGGGGCTTTGCCCACGGGGCGTGGGCACCGACCGTCGGGGGAAGGGTGACTTTTCTTTCTCATTCTGTAGCCGTACCCTACGCCGCCGAAGGACCCGGAGCCACGCCGAAGTACTCGTTACACGATGCGGAGACTGGTCTTCTCGATCCTCCATTTCCCTGCGAATTCGCTAGCGAGACTTGAGGATGCTGCAACATTTGGAAATGTACTCAGGATTTTCAGATGATTTTAAGGTTTTTAACGACAAAAATATATTTGTTTTAAATATCATATATGTTGAGGAATCCCGGATCAATCTATCTGGAATGATTGACATTTTTAATATGACATGATTGATATTTATCTGGGTTGATTGACTGTTTAATTGATTTTTTTTCTCACCAGAATCGTCCTCTTTGTAATAAACTTTTAAAAAATTAAAAGTGATGATAATCGACAGTTAATTTTTAATTAAAAATACGGTAAAGTGATTAATTTAAGCGACCGTCGTAATTAGTCGAAAAGCGAATTCATTTATCAACGAATTTGCAGAATTAACAAAAACGCGGGTGCAGCAACTGTTTGGCTTCCGTCCCGAGTTCAATCGGCCGCCGGAAACGAGCAAGAGCGAAGATCGCGTCGCGATCGATCATCCCGGCGGACACCTCGCCGAATCCGCTTTCGTCTGTCAGTGTTACAACGAAAAAACCGCAGCGGGGCCGAGCGCCAGCTTTACGTAAAACACGAATTTCACGCAAAAAGTACGCGCCCAACAAATTGGATTGTATTGATAAAACGAAAAAAAAAATGTGAAGAAAAAAAAGTAACAGAAAAAGAATTCGACGATCGCCACAGCGCAATTCGGGAATCTCCGGCGAGCCCGCCGATCCGTCATCCGAGTGGACAGCATCGACAAAAGCCGTGAAAATCTAGAGCTGGCGAGGCCTTTCAATTTGCCCGGACTGTCGGGATTTTATATTCATTGACCGAGTAAAGTGAGAGCCCGAAAGCCACTGAATCGAAATATCGACGAGCGGTGCATTAATTTTTTCCAGTATTAATATTATGATTATTATTATTTCTTAGACTCTGCAAATAATTCGCCGGGTCCGATGGAATTAACGAGAGGATTAACGTTGCTCGGTATAATCTCCCGTTATGATATACATATTGTGACAATCGAATGTTTGTAATCCTCCTCGCGCGGTCTAAGCTGTGAGGAAATTCCCCGAGTAACGCGTTTGCTTCGTTTGCTCCACTTTGACTCGACAATCGATCCGTACTGCTCGGCCGGATCGTGCGGATTACGCTCGATGTGGGCGCAACGCGCGTGCAAGCGATTCGAGGCCTCGGGTCCGCTGTAGAATTTCCTGTTTGGCTGCGGTGCCGTATAATAAGATACAATAGGCAGAGGTCTCTTTACCTACGCGATATACAGAGGCGGTTTACACGTGGCGCGCGGGATTAGCCGCGGCTGTTGTGACTTCTCGGGACTTGACCAAGACGGATCACCGAGGCCCGCGGGATGAAGACTGGAGCGAGCCTCGTTCGTCGTCGCCGTACAAATTTTCCGAAGACGCACCAGGAAAAATTCCGGTGTCGCGCGTGTCGTCGATCCATCAGCGCTTCGGCTCTGAATCGCGTCACCCGAAAAACCCGTCGCTATTCTTCGCGCCTCCGGCTCTGTTCTTACGTCTCGGCGCTGCAACACGGAATACACGAGACGAGATTCAGCGTCGGAAATTTCGCTTTCACCGAGAGCTGCGAGAATGCAGGTTGCATTGTGTCGCGGGCAACGGGAGAAAATAACTGCGAGGGCAGGAAATGCAAATCGGGAATATTCTACGTTTAGCCTTTTTTCCCGGGGATTTCAAAGGAGTTGCCAACGGGGGTTGCGTCAGGCGCTGTGGGAAATTCTCGGTGTACTCGGGGGTAGCACTTGGGAGGGCAGTGGGGGAAAAACGTCGAGGCTCAGCACACAACGAATCGGCAATATAGACAATATAATATTGTAGCAATAATCGGCAAAAAAGGGTCGTTAATCAGGGCTGGTTCTCGGAATTCCATTTCGAAGGATCGCAAATCGACGCGACGGGACGCGAAGCTTCGGCGCCAAATTCGCAGGCACGAGAATGACCCGCCGTTCGATCTGTGGTTTTCGTGCGCTCGCGCAGCCCTTTTTTATTGCCGGGCCCATTGTGTCGCTTCTGACTTCTCGGAAGTCTCCTTCGCCCGTGACGTCAGGTGTATTGCCTGCAATTAGTGGTTGCAAAAAATGGATTACCATTCAATCTTCGCTTCGATCTATCGACGATTTTAATATTATAGGATTTTCCAACGGGTATCGTCGTTAAAATGACGAATTTCTGCGAAACTAATGCACGCGGGAACGCAATAAAATGGTGCATTTGGGGCGATGTCGATTTCACCGTCGTTCGAATCCCGTTTTCCGCTTTGATTCCCGGGCACAGAGAACGCGCGACAGCAAATATTCTCGAACCGCCGCAAGTGCAATTACAATAAAAACCCTCGGAAAAGTCCCACGAATCGAGAAGAATCGAGAATCGAAAGAAATCCGAATGACGCGGAGGGTTGTGTCACGGTCGTTGATTTCTACCGTCACTTCCCAGAAATTTGTCGCTTTCGCTTGTAAAACGTGCGATGGTGTCGGTGAGAAACAGTACCTAAGCTTCGGATGCGCATTCGCGCGTGTCTTGTACGGCCCGCGCCACGTACACACGCAGCTCCACTTTCCATTGTGCGACGATTGAGATATAAAATCGCTCCGGTCGGGTCACCGCGCCGGCTCGTCGTCGCTCGGAAAGGGTGGCCGGTTCCATCGGTGCCGGGCAGTCGAACGGCCCCTGTCGACATTCGTGGCTCAGTTCTCGCTGGGATATCGGAAGAGACCGATGGCACTTGGCGTCCGGCCTAAAGCCAATCTGGAAGAAGAAGAAGAAGAAGAGTAAGTAGTATGAACGAGGAGGATGAAACTATGCAAGGACAGACGGAAGCAACGGTACCAACGCCTCGTTTACCGAGTAGCACCTACCTATATTTACAATACACACCGTGGGTTGGTCGCCGACCCTCTTGTTACCTGCCCGCGCGGACGTCACCGTCGCGACGAGTCGCAGCAGGAACGCGATAATCGATTGACTCGTCGATTGTTCTCGAGGATTTTCCACCAGCCGCCGCGGTCAGCCCGTGCGGAGCGCGAAGATCGCCCGGGCGACGGGTCGCCGTCGAAGGGGGCTCGCGCGACCGAGACCCTTTTGTCCGAGCGAGAGGGCTCTTTAACGACCCTTTCTTCTTTCTTTCTCGCACGGGCGTCTAGTCGTGCGCTTTTGTAATTCCTTTATTACTGTTATGGCTTGCGCCCTGCATTATTTAATCCTGCGCCCCGACCTCTTTATTCGCAACTACCACGGATACGAGACACTTGCCGAATTGACGTAGGTGCGATGGATTACGGGGCTGTTAGCGAGAAACACGTCGCGACAGGAATTGGGAAATTGGGACTCGCGGATATAATGAGAATCGCGCGGCGCGTGCGCGGCTGTGGGAAACTTTGGGTGGAGTGGCTCGAAAAGGGTTTTCAACGGGATGCGAAACTCGTCGCGTCCTCGCAGACGTTTCAGTGGCAATTGCAAATATAATTGTCTCGTAGCAACGACTGACGGTGACTCGATGAAACAATTTTTGCAAAAATAATAACTATCGAGTCGCTGCGATAAATGTTTATCAAACAAGACGACGCAAGACCGATGCTTCCGAGTTGGCCAGAGGTGACATGACTACTGTTTAGTTTCCTTTTCACAGGGCGACGCGAAAGCCGGACCGGCTACTCTCGCTGGCCGAAGTGCCGGTTGTTACACTATAGAGAGCGAGAGCGGCGCCCGGAAAGCGAGACGGCCGACGAGAGGACGCGAGAGCGAAACGAGCCGGAGCAAAAGCTCGTCGAGGGTCGTCAAAGTCGTTGGGTTACGCGCGCGGAGACGCAGATTGTTCGATTCCGAGCGGAGGGTAGTTTCCGAGCTCCGAGTGTTGCGATAAATCAGCGGCCCCGGGGCGACTCCACCCCCGCGTGGCAACCCCTCGGCACAGGATTCACGTCGCGCAGCGAACGGTGCAGCGCGCACACGGCGCATAGACGTACATCGGACGGGCGACGGGCGGATGACACGAAGCCCTCGACGCGCGAGCCCCATTGACGATCGCTTCTCTCCGCGCGCATTGTGTTTAAAGTGGCTCCGTGCTTTGGCGGCTCCGCAGTTCTCGAGAATAACGCGCGTGTCGCGTGTATGGCGACACTCGACGCTACGAGGGACAACGAATAATTTTCTCCAATGATCCTCGATTCCTCCGGACTGCGAGCCAATCCCGACGATTCTTCTCGATCCTCCGTCATTTCGAACTGTAAATACGAATAATTGCATTTAATTGGTATATCATTTCTACACGTTGAACGTTGAAAAAATTGTCTCTGCACCAACGATCGAAGGAGCCTCCGTTATCGTCCATCGCACATCTCTCTCGATCGGTCCGATACACGTAAATAATGGATCCACGAACGGTGCTCGTCTCTCTTCATCGAGAAAATAAAAGCGGGAGTGGAGTCATCGAAGCGCTGCGCGTCAACCCCACGAGTCACGGGGCTTCGAGGTTTCCCATCCGTGCGCGCGCGCACGAGTCGTCGAAGCCGGGGGAGAGAGTCGAGGAATCGGCGCGGCCGCAGATTAATTCACGTCGACAAAAGGATACACTCGACGCGTATCGCGGCGACACGGAATGGCGTCGTCATATATAACATGTATGTATAGCACATGTATTATATGTACTCAAAGCGCGAGCACGAGGACGCGTTTCGTCTACTGCGTGGCTAGGCGGTGCCCATCTCGCCCGAGCATCTTCTGCCGCCGTCGCCTCTGTCGAGTCCTGTAAACACGGAAGGAGAGATTTCGATATGACATGAGGTGGAATTAATTTCTTAATTTCGTCGAGACACTGCCGCGTATCTCGACGTGATACCTAAAATATTTGTAGGATAAATGCACCAGTAATTGAACAGTCACCAGTGAATGAACAACAGCTTTTTAAGAATTCATGATCAATTATGACAACTTGGCTGAACATAAGATTCCTAATTTGTTTATTTCTTAGCTATTTGCCGCGATTATTTTGTCGCAGAAGCTAATTTCCAGCTAAAAATGTTTGTTAGCTTGATCCGTTAATTTACTAGTGTTTTCAAATTTTTTTACTTTTGGTATTACTTTTTATACACTTTCCGATGAAAATACGAGATTTTTTTTAGCTTCATCACATAATTCGACATTCTGGTCAATTATTGCAAACAGTGTCAAAGTATTACATTTTATAGAAAGACATGGTAAATAAATCGACCTGCTTAACTGTTACATTTGCTGTTCGTTTGTTCAACCTGTAGCATATTTATATGTTATGTGTGTTATCTTACATATACAAATATCATATGTATAACGTAATTGCATATGTAGCCAGAGAGTCACGAGGACGCGTTGCGCCTCCCGCGGGCCTACGCGATGCCCACCACGCTGTGGCCCGAGCCCTCGTCCGAGCCTCTTCCACCGCCGTCGCCACCATCGTTCCCTGTAAACACAGTAAGCATGAGTGAGAGAGAGAGCGAGACATACGAAGGGCTCGAGACTGGCGCGTGCGAGCGAGAGGTCCGAGGGCGCACGCGGAGGGTTCGCAGCGGCGACAGCGTCGCAACGCCCCAATGGCAGGGCGAGGGGTGGGGCCCAACCCCTACCGCGCTCGCGTGGTCTAACCCTCGGCCAGGCTATATAACCTCACGGCCGAGCACGACGAGCAAACAGTCACACTCGAGGACTCGAACCCGCGTGGTCCTTGTTGATATTTACCAAACGCTCTCGTGATCGCGCACCGGTTGATCCTCGTCGAACACATACAAAAATAAAGAGAACGAATCTACAAGCAATACGCCAGTTACTTACCGTGCTTACTGTCTTCGCTGTGTACAAAGTGTCGAAAATCCGGTGAAACCGTCAATTGTTTATAACCGAGTGTTGCGCGCTCTGTCGCGAGAAATCGGCGAATCATGTGCGACGTGAGCAAGACGCGGTTTTTTCGGCCGTGGAACGGCGCCGGTGCCGTCGACGCGACGGCCGGCGCGAGTCAGGACGAATTGACGAGAGTCACGACGGGCGCCAATGTTATCATCAATGATAACAATAACACGACGACGATGGTGGTGGACGTGACGGACCGGGTGAGCGTCAAGTGCGAGGATCCGACGATCGACTCGGACAACGAGAGCGTCACGTCGTCGGCGAGCAGCGGCGCCACCAGCGACGCCGGATGTTACGAGCGCGGAAGCCGGCGACGCGGCTGCGCAATCGGCGCCGCCGTTGCCGGCGCCGGCAACGTCGACCGCGACGACCGGCGGCAGAGCGTCTCGTCCGCGTGTTCCGTTAACAGTTGCGAGGATCTCCCGGAACCCGGAAGTCTCGACAGGCTGAGCAACTTCGTGTTCGGCACGCCAAACGATCGCGGCTCGGTTCGATCGGCGACGATGGAGAACTCGATCGTCAACAGCAGCGGCAGCAGCAGTTCCAGCTCATCGTCGTCGTCGTCGTCGTCGTGCGAGGCTTCGTACTGCGCCTCGAGCGCATCGCCGAAATCCGCGTTCACGCCCACGTCCTATCGGCACCCGGTCTACTCGGCCCTCGAGTATTTCTCGCCGCTCGGACTCGGCGCGAGTCCGGAGAACGCGGCTGCGGCCGCCGCCGCCGTCGCCTCCTTCGAGGCAACCTACGGACATCATCATCAGCAAATGCTCTACGGACTCCCGGGCATCGTCGGTCCCTACCCCGGTAGTGTCGAAGAGGCCGTGAAGTACATTCACCAGCAGGACGCGGCGGCAAAGCAGATGAAGAAACTCAGGCCAAAGAAGTTTCGGTGCGAACACTGCGACGTCGCGTTCAGCAACAACGGACAGCTCAAGGGACACGTGCGAATTCATACCGGTAAGTTGACGGCTTTGCTATTCGTTAATATTTCTTCGATACAGATTTCTTTTCCCTCAATCTCATTATCAACTCGATTTTTTTTTATTATTGTTAATCTGAATTCTGGATTTTAATTGACCGATTTCTTATCGTAATTTTTAATGTGGTTGATATAGTTATTATTATCGATATGCGATTTGTTTTATTTCAATTGACTTATCATTGTCGTTTTATGTGATTACAGGCGAACGACCGTTCAAATGCGACGCCGACGGTTGCGGCAAGTCGTTCACGAGAAACGAGGAGCTCACGCGACACAAGCGAATTCACACGGGTCTGCGACCGCACTCGTGCGTCCTCTGCGGCAAGCGATTCGGTCGCAAGGATCATCTGAAGAAGCACACGAGGACGCACGACAATCGGGCGGCTTATCACATCCCCGCGTCGGCCCTCGGACCCTACGGCCTCGGACATCACGCGCTCCCGCAGGGACATCCGATGGCGTCGTACATATATCCTATGTGATCGCGACGATAGTTTATAGGAAACGAAGAAATTATTGTGGCGATCGCACTCGGTCCACTTTGTAAATATTGCACATAAACGGCGAAAGTATAGGTACATAAATTATTTAAGTAACGAAGTTTACACGAGAAAAAAAAAAAACGTCCGACAGCTTAGGAAGGGAGGACGAAGATAGAGAGGAGAGAAAACTCGATGCCTTTCCGGCTAGTCCATGAGAACGCGACATTTTTCTAACATTTTTCAACGCAGAGACAAACACGGCGATACGTATTTTTGATAAACATTTATCCGCGAACAATCAACGTGACGATTGACGGGGCGAAAGAAAAAGAAATAAACGTCTCGACTCGGATCACCGACGGGTTGTGCCGTTCAGTAATGTGATGACTATTTGAAGCTCGCGTTCACCGATACAGATTTATATTTAAATATACACGATATCGCGAGTAGGGATATTATTGTAAATGTTGTAAATAAGAAGATTTATATGAGGCGAGAAACAACGTTTTGTTGGACGAGATAACGAGTCACTGTGGAGTACACATTATTATTATTATTTTATTATTATATATTAAAGAAAAATATATATACGCATATATATTTTTTCATGACGGTGATGGGAGTAATAAAAAATGAACTTCTTACCCTCGAAACAATTGTCTCATATTTATTGCCACCCATCCTTAACGAGATTTAATGCGAAAAATTATTCCAATGAATTTCCCGGCGCGATCGTCGAGCGGACTGATTTTTCCGGGCGGAAATTGCGCGCGCGCGTCACTCGCGTCAGCTCGGCGGGATATTCGCAAAATTATACGCGCGGCGAACGGGGAGGACGCGGTCACCATTTTCCTCTCGATTAAATCTAAGATGGCGGCGACCCCTCGGTGAAACGAGTAAAGCCGAGGGGTTCCATCCCTTCGATCGCCCCCCTCTCCCCTGAATCACGTCCCCTTCTTCAATTACGCCGCGACACACGCAGGGGCCGCGCTCGCTCGTCTCCCTCGTTCGCCGCCGCGAGCGGTTGGTTACCGCAGAAGCCTGTCCATTTTTTTTGCCTGCCCGCCTCGCGCTATATTCGCGCGCTGGGGTTGCATATGAATGTTACGGTCGATTTTGCGGTGGCCCGCCCGGAGGGAGCCGCACCAGCCGGGGGGGCCCGCTCGCTGGGGGACTACGACGACGATGAGCGTGATGATGAAAAAAATGATATGCGATGCGCGTGCGCTCTGCAGTCTGATTGGATTGCCTGCGGATGACAAAGACGTCTATTCGCGCGCGGTGGATTATCGAGGAAATATTGAACGCCGAACAGGCAGCGTCGAGTAGTCAAGCGTAATCCCAATAAACATATGAATGCAAGTGAAACATTTTCTTGGTTCATGAAATAATTTGTCTATAATTAAATCAATCATTTCATGAACTTTATAATTATTTATAACAAAAAAAGAAATCGTTGCTCGACGTTGAGAATACGATCGAACTACTTTCGTCCACGGAACTCAAGTTTCTCAATCTGAACTTGTGAATAAAATAATAAAATGAAATCTAAAAAAAAACGTCACGGGAAATTCCTGGATATTTTGGCCCCGGACTTCACATCGAGTGCGCGATGTGACAAATATACTTGCGCTTGTATCCTGTAAGCAACATGCACACGCAGGTCTCGCGTTGTAAGAATATTCTCACACTCCCGTTGTTGGGTTTACGGTAGCGCGCGCAAGAGAGGGAGGCTCGGCAACCCTGCTGGGACATTCGGTTCTCGAGCTCTCGCGCTGACACCCCCCTACTGTCCCGCAGATATATGACAGTTAAACCCCGAGCGCCTCTATACAGCACGATCGAGAAGACAGCGAGCTTCTTCTTCCCTCTCGCTGTCTCGCTCTTCTATCGCTCTGTCTCTGTCGCTCCGGTTCGTCTGTCCCTTTCTGTCTCTCTCTGGCTCATCGGTTCGTCCGTCTCCTTCTCACTCCCTCCGTCACTGTCTCTTCGCGAGTCCCCGTTCAGTCTTGTCTTTCGCCCTAACTGTCCCCCCACCACAATTCGATTTAGTGGCATCGCTGCTGTTGCTCCTCTAACGCTACGACCGCTGCCGCTGTCGAACGCCGCGTCACTCGCTGCGCGACTGTAAATACCAGCAGCCCCGCTGGCGACTCACTCGACCTCTACGGCCGCTAAACGATCGCTTACTCCCGGGATTACACGGCCGGTCTCTCCTAATCTTTTTTTTTTCGCCCTCGGATTACAATGTCGGAGATTTGACGCCTGCGGCAAGGATTAAGAAGGCGTTTTGCCCGTCGCCCGGAATTACCTACCCGCGTATACACGGCGATTAGCCGGCGGAATTATTAGCCTACCTGCTGTAGCGACCCGTGTTGTTTGTCACGACGCGAGCGTCACCTGAGGGGAGAAATGTTTGCTGTTTTTTTTTCTAATACATTTGTAAGTAATTATAGAATAATAGCACATGAGGCGTCTGTCTGTCGGTCTGTTTTGTCGCTTTCTTCGTGATTATTTATTTTCGTTATCTCTTCAGCTCGTAGTAAATCAATAATTAACGAAGCAAACAATTTCCTAGCTTTCGTTGCATGAATAACAAATAAGATAACACGATAGTTGTTGCAGACGAGCTAATGACTGCGACGATTCGTGCGACGCTAGTGAGCGACGTTACGGGCGAAGATAAAACGCGTCGACTGGCGGGTTTAGCTACGCACTCGTCGGAACAAAATAAACAATATTTTCTCAAACAAAATAATTAAAAAAAGACCTGAAACGTCGTGACAATTGTTGCCGTAACAGCAAGTGCACTATCGCAATTCCCACACGACCGACGTCGACGCGTAAAACGCGTCAACAGGCGACTCGTTTTGCTCGTTGCTCACGCTGAGCCGGCACCAACAGCGCCAGCAGAGTGTAAGTAAGACCTGCGTCAGTCTCACGTAACGCGCGCTGTATATAGCTGTTTGCGTGAACTGTTTGGACATCAGCGGGGCGTTATACTTAGTACCCAAGTACAATAAACACACAATGCATATATATTTTTTTTTTCCTTGCCTCGTCCGTCACACGATCATCGCGAATCTCCACACGCGACTTTTGTCGAATCCTCGGTCCCCGGAGTCGCGCGACACATTAGCCATTGTGCGGCGTGAAAAGGTGCGAAGAAATCGGGGGAGTCGAGTGAGAGTGAGCAAAAGAGAGAGAGAGAGGGGGAGAGCCTCCCGCTGCTCGCTGACTGGCTGATATATGGATCTTTATATCCCGCGTCCGGGAAGCTCTATGGCACAGTCAGATACTCGTGCGTCGGGTCTCGATGCGGGACGCCCGGTGGGCATTTTTCACCTGAACCGGAGAGACGTTCGGTACAGTTCTCCCTCTATTTTTTTTTCTTTCCTCTTTTCGTATTATGCTCAGGAGTCGTAATAGGAAAAGCGTCCTCGTTCCTCCTCGTTGGTTGGTGTCTATTAGGGGGCGGCCTAAACACTTTTTAAAACGTAACAAACGTCGAGTGCGATACAATCGATGCCAGGGCAAACATTTATCGCGAGACGCTCCCTGGCCCACCCGGCGCGTAGGCGTCTCGAGTCAGGCGCCCCCTGAGATTGTTGACGTTTTACAATAGATCGAAAGGCTACGTCGCGCAGCCTTTCGATTGCTTCGATCCACTGGGCCTGCGCGTTGCGCTTCTCGCTCTCGTTCTACTCTGTTTGCTGTTTACACTGCATTTGGCGCCTTTATCCCGAGTCCCTCGGGCGATTCGAAGATTCGCCCACCTACGATTTTTTTTTTCGTCGACTCCTGTGGGGTCTCAGGGTCCTGGGACCCCAGCGGAGAGGCTTAGCTACTTTGCACCTCTGACGACACATTTTTTCTCTGTTGAAATCGTGTGGTGCATTTGTGTTGCATTTTTTGGTGGGAATCGTGGGTTTTGTGAACCTTTTTTGCACTATTCACTTGTTGGCAATTTTTCGTCTATCGGGGAAAGAAGAGGTGAAATTGGGTCGGACAGAATCGTACATGGATAAATAAAACATGTACTGGTTCATGTTCACCGTTTTTACCATTTACAAAAAAATGTTATGCAATAATTACGAATGCGTTTCGAAATATAAGTAGACCTGAAACTTCTTGCTCTTCATTTTTGTATTGAAATTAGTGCGCAGATTGACAGAAATAGAGCATTTAAATAAAATAGAAATAAAGTGATCAACTGAAATAAAATTATACTCGTCAGCTCTTGGACTGCAATTGAAAGTGATGATGATCGATTTCACACTGAAAATGTCACACTGTTCAGTTGCATCTGTTTGTCGCGCCAGGTTCGGACGGTGGACGTTCGGCTACCGCTGCGAACGACGGCCGGACAGCACGTCGAGTCTTTCGCGCATAGAGCGCACGGTTTCCGGTAACGACGTCGTAATGCGCGCGCCGAGTGCCGAGTGCCGAGACCCCCGATGTCGAGAAACGTCGTAAATAACGGGAAAAGCTAAATGGTACTAAACGGTGCATCGACGAGAGCGCGCGCGTCGGGTCCGCAGCGTGCGAGAGACGAAGCGCCAGCGTCTCGTGGGGTGAGACCGGTGGGGGCCCACAATGGGGGTGATCCAATTTCCGAGAGACGCGAGTGGCCATCGGGAGTCGACGGTAGATTCGCCGGGGGCCGACAATGGCACCGAAGCGAGAGAGACAGCTATTGGAATCTCCGTCTCTTTCCACTTTTATCTCTTCTCTGATGATGTTTCGCCCTCTCGGTATTTAATGTTCATGTGTTCTCGGCGAATCGCGTGCGATGGTCATTCGAACCTGGTCATTCCGACGCAACGAGCGTTGTCGCGTGCTCACGGAAAAACCGGCGACGTTGATGGCTCCATTGTCAGTGAGGAGGAAAATGAACCGAGGGACGAGAACGAACTTGAATTGTAACTTGTAAGTACACATTTTTATTCGTGAGATAGATTTTTTTTTATGAAACTGATATCAATTTATTAAGACATATTAAATGTGTCGAAAAAATTGTTATCCATTGGATTAGGCGTCATGTCAAATTTTTAAAAAATATGGATATGGAGAAAAAAAGAAAGAATGAAAATCAAGAAATTACGATAAGGATTTTGTTTATTACTTTACACCGAAGGAATAAAATAACAAGTCAACGCGTTTAATGTTCAGTTGTACGTGTTTCGATGAAGCAAATGTGAGATTATTCGAATCTCGCGTGACGGAATACGTTAACGGGTCTTGTACATCTCTTCGCCCTTCCAGTTGCCGGTGGGTCCGTAGTTGCAGACGAGATAAGTCTTGTTCCACTTGTTGTCCGCGTTGTAGCGGACGACGCCGCATCCGACGAGCTTGGTGTCGGCCCAAACCATCTGGGTGTAATGACCAACGCCGCTCATGTTTCTGTAAAAAAAATTGCGAGACATTTGAAATCGATGAGATTATAGGGAAATCGACTCGAAATCGTCGATCCTTTGTCTCGGTTGCAGCTCCACTTACGTCACTGATTTGACTTGGTTCCTGTTGAAGAGTGCCACCTCGTCGTACCAGGAGGTCACCATCTCGGCCAGTTGTCCCTGCATTCTGAATGGTCCGGTGGTTCCGGCGTAAGCGACGTTTTGTCCAACTTGGAATCTCTCTGTAAAAAAATCGGTTAGATAAATTCAAGTCGTTCTATCATATATTAATTAATATCAATTAATTAGTATACGGACAAACTCCTTCTATATATTCAAATTCATAAAGAAAAAGTCGAATTAATTCAATTCGTGTCATTCTACTTGATTGAATTAAATGTGAATAACTATTTTTTTTTTTTAATATAGAGAAGACAAAAGCGATAGAAGTTTTCATTCAACTCACCGACATCGCGGCACGTGTCGTGTCCGTAGTTGCACTGATCGGCCCAGGTCTGGGCGATGTCAGCGAGCTCGCTGTCCCATTGCTGTTTGAAGAGACGGTGACAATTGTTATGATTAGTCGGTTGGCGGAAGCGATTGTCAGGCAGTTAAACGGCGGCATTTTTTTTTTCGTTATTATTTTTTAAAAAATTATGTGTAATTGCGCGTCGCGGTTTACCAGAGGTCCAAGGTTAGTCGCGGCTGGCTGAGGTCCGGGGTTGCCGCGTTTCTCTTGTCCGCTCGCTACGCGCGCTCGCAAAGTGTTGTGAGTCTGCAGAATCTCCTGAATTTCGGCAGGCGTCGGGGTGGACGACGTAACACGGCCGCAGGCACCGCTCGTACGGAGGAACTGTAATTTATCGAGTAGTGAGCCAAGATTTATTTTAGTGTGATTGAATAAAATTGATGTACGTTGTAGTAAAAACATTTTTTTTATAAAATAAAAAGCTTTCTGATGTTTATTTTGGAAACGTCTGTGTTTTCTATCGCGTCACATTTGACCCTAAATTCGGTACGAAGATACAAAATAAAATAGTGAAACGAATTTCGAGTGCATTTTATTTTCACGCTGAACACTATTTTTTCCAAGCGATAACTTACGGGGTATTTGCAGACGGTGTGATTCGGTCCATTACAAGTTTTCAATCCGCAGTAGGTGCTACGTGATGCGGCGGCGTCGCTCAGAGCCACGAGGGTCGCTACCAGAGCGAGTAAGTACAGTACGCTTGCCATTTCAGAAGTGTTTTTTTTTTCGTAATTGTTCCTCCCAGCTGCAACTGGGACTGCGATAGAATAACTTCTGTGGCGGTAATGTGAGTAACGGCTTCCACGGCGAACTATTTATACCCGACGGACTCGGTCGCCTTCCCTGTTCCTCCTTGAGCACCTCGCAAAACGCGTACTTTATGCACGCGCAACATGCGACAAGCTTTCCCGGCCTTCTTATCGGCGAGTTGTTGTCGCAAGACAAATTCGATTAGACGCGTCGCCGATCTGTCCAAATAATTCGCAAGAAGTGCTCCTAACGCACCTGGCCACACGATTTGAGGTCAATGGGGGCTTTGACTTCGAGCTTTTTCATATGTTGTTATTTCTACGTAATTATTCAATTCCATATTTATATTCATCGATATTGATCGCGAACAGACGGCAGCTCGATCTCTGACTTAGCACTTTATAAACATGGATTTTTTATCAATTTGTCAGGAATAAACATGCTTGGCTATTGAAACTTCTTATTCTGAATTTTTACATTGAAAGGAGTAAATTGATACTCATATTTATAAACACAGTATTTGTCAACTATCAAACGACGAAAAAGTAAACATGCGCTTTGTAGCCACAAGTGTACCTACAATTCAAGGTAAATCACCGAAATACCTCACGACTCATTCTGTTGCGGAAATATTGTGTCTATCGATTGTCTTAAACTCGTTGAAGATCGTTTGTAAACGATGGAAATTTACAATGAAGCGACACAAATTTAATTCGTAAGCAGCCCAAATAGACAAGTAACGTGAATTTAAATTGACAAAAAAGGGAATATTGTCTATCGATTTTTTTACTCGTAGAAAATCGTTTGTAAACGATGGCGATTTACAATGAAACTTAGTGGGATTTATATCACTTGTTCATCGACGAATGGTTTGTATTCCATATACATTGGCTTATTTGTTTGAAATTTGGAAAAATCCAGAATCGACAATTCAGAAGGCGGAAAAATGTTGATGCTCCACGACTAAACCAGTTCATACGCAAGTCCAATTCCATTAAATATGTTCAAATCGACAAATCTCTTTCATCATTCCACGAGGAAACAACTGTCCGGCTTTCCACTTGACGTTTCCACGAACGTTTCCGAATTCGCCGAATGTGGCCAGGAGAACATCGCAAAAAGTGCACTCGTGTCGAGCGTCGCGTGCAAATAATGTCGTAAGGTTCGCCGGGTCACCCAGCAACACGCCTCGAGTAATTCGAATAATCGTAATCGCGTGATCGTGGCAATGAATCCATTATCGTCATGCGATCATATCAACGGTATCGGTCGTCCTTGAATGCAGATTTATACGCGCAGGATCGCATTTGACTTGCGTGGTCTGAGTAATTATTAGTCACATTTACGAATTTGAGATAAATTAATAAAATTACCAAATATTTGTATTCACATGATTTCACTAATCCTTTTATTGGTGTGCATAACGTTTGAAAATAAATTCGTATGTAATTGTGATACTTACACGTCTTGAATTATTAAAGTAGCTAAAAAATCTATATTCAAAGAATTCGCCGAGATAATGATAATTATATAATAAGCGGAAACGAGTGGCACTAAGTGACGCACAGGGTGAAACATTAGTTGTGTCATTGATCGATTGTTGACTGTTTTTTTTCAGCTAATCACTTCATTTGAGTCCTGCCTGACGAATTCACTTCGGTCACTCGACGCGATACGAACTGTCGTGGAAATTCAATTGTCAACATCGCCACGACTGCGTAGTACTACGCCTTGACTGCGAAAGAGCACGGACGATGTGCCCGAGTTAATTATTGCATTAATTTACCCGTCTATCTTATCTCCCGACTAGCATTGTGTCGTTGTTGTGAATATTCGTGTTTCCTGAATGACGCGACGGAGTCAAGTTCGATGCAGTTGCGCTGTCCCTGCAGCAAAGTGTGAAGACATTCGGAAACGTCTTCGCACTGTGTCACACGCGTTTTTTCTGGTATATATTATTGTACCACAGTTTGTGGCTTCCAGTCATTATCGGTTGGATAACGTCATAATCAGCACGACGAACCTGAAATTGCAACATTGAGAGAAGTCGAAAACAGTCAGCGAGTCAATTCTGCTTCAGTCGTTCGCCGACTCGTTGGGACGGCAGCCGGAAAAAATTGGACGGAACGGGGAAACCCAATTAAAGGCAAATTTCGAATCCTCCGGTGAAACAAATGTGACGTAACTAGATTTTCTAATTTATCTTGTAGTCCATATATTTTCGTTTCGCGTTGATCAAATTGGGTTGATTCCGATTTACATATCGCGCAGTCGGCCAAAATTGCTGTGTCACTGTTATCAACTTGCATAAACAATAATTCCCACCGGGGAGTCGCCGGACAAATCGAAAATCGTGTAGATACAAAATTTCGGTAACTCAATAACAATTCGTGAAACCTAGTTTTTTCGTTGCAGAACAGGTAAAAACTTTTTGTGTTGCTAAAGCAAAAAACAGCGAGTCTTATGTAGACAGGTAAATTATGAATTAACCTGGAGTCATCAAAACGTCGAGTGTATACAATTTACGCTTTATTCGGGTGCGGCGCTTCGCGTTAACATTTGAAGAGCGAGGCCTTGAGATTGGCTATTGATTGAAGCGTCTTCCACTCGGCAACTGTAAATTAACGTATCGTCGATCCTTCGCCAGAGACGTCGACGCACGCGACGACGTCGTATAGGTGTTTCCACGTCTTCGTGTTTGTTTCTGTGGTACGTATGACGTATCTGTGTGTACAGATGCTCGTTGCTTGTCGCGCGATGTGTGTGCACGTGCGAACGAATTGTCTAACACTCGACGTTCGCCGCGACACGCCGAGTGCTCGGCTAATTAACGAGGACGGATGCAACAATGTATTGTTATTATTATTTTTTTAATCAAATTACTAAGAAAAAGTAGAAAAATATAAAAATAAAATTAGTAATATTACATGACTTCAATTTACGTTTATACATAATTAATTTAATGTCAGGTTAGTAAATTCAATTTAGTCGAACACTGTTTATGAATAACAAACTTGACATATGGCACGTTAAATTTCAAGCACGTTTTTTTCTGAGTGTATTGAACTTTCTCGAAGAGAAAATAAAAAAAACGTGCGCTTGTCTCGAGATAAGAATCAAGTATCAACGTAAATTTGGTCGAATCTCGGGGTAAACGGCGAAGCGTGGAGGGGTCAATGGGGAATAACCGTGAAATTCACGTGCGGCCCGACGATTTATAACCGATTGTGAAATGTTGCAAAATAAACTCGCTGTATTGATGTATCTCGTTGATGATCCACATTGTACACCGTTCTATTTATTCCTCCTCGTTTCAAATGTTTGACGTTAGCTGTTCATCACTATTCATCCAGACGTAAAGTAATTACGGGCTAAATTAATTACACAAACATCACGTGCACTATTTGCGTGCGATAAATCGATATTAATTTATCGTTTTTTAACCGAATGACTGAAAATTGAAGTGTGCTCAGTTAACAGACACATAACCTTCTAACACTAATCCCAGCTAAATCAACACAATACAATAACGATTACGAATTTTCACACTTCAAGACTAAAAAAATCGTCTTCGAAAAAAAAAAAGATTTTCTGCAATTTATGTAAAAAAAAAAGATTTCCTAAAATGTTTGGAGTCTTAATTATTATTAAAAAATATATATATTTCATGCATCCCGTTTCCAAGTCAAATTCGGAAAAATAGCTGGGGCAAAAAATCATCCGAGATCACGAAGAGTATCCGATACACATAGATCTCTCTTTTCTCTCCGAATCCCATGGATCGTTGCTCGTCATTACAGCGAGCCAATGGGCACAATGGCAGAGCCATAAAACGTCATAAGCGTTGCGCAATCTGGCCACAATGCCACTGCGACTTCTTCTCAGCGACTGCTTCTTCTGCCGCTGTGCACTTTACCGTGGAATCGGTTTTTTCTTCGCCTTCCTTGAGCTCACAGATGTCCTCGCGTCTTTTAGTGCCACAAAAATGGGCTCATAGTGGGCGGGTGCCTGTGAAGAAGAAAAAAAAAGAATGAATGGGATCTCGAGACGGTCCATCGAGGGGAGCACCTGACTCTCCCGGTACATTTCGTACGGCGATCCCGGACTCGTGAGAAACTCCGCAAGACGACAAACACTTTTGCTTGATAAATGTCATTCCTCGCATCTCGTTCCGTGCGACGCTCCCGGAATTTATCTCGCTCTATCTGAAGTCTGGATTTCTCGCGAGCTACCAGCGAGACATTCCTCTCGGCCTTGAAGGAGGTGGAGCCGCGAAAACTTTTTCACCGAGAATACTCTGTTCCCCCGAGCATCGAACTTTTCGCCCTAATTGTCATTCAAATAATGTTTTAATCATGACCAGCATTTTTGTTTCTACTAGTTTTTTTTTTTTTCTATTTCACAAAAAATTTCCAATTGTCGTTACACAAACGAGAAATCAACTTTGCTTATCATTATAAATACAAAAAGTAATTCAATAATTTTCCTAAGCTGTTTCTTTTATTTCGTGTTCTAAATTCGACCAGGTTTTTTTATTTTATTAATTTTGTTGTAACTTTTACTCTACAGTGTGCAAAAATGTGTCGAATGGAAACTTTTCTTCGGTCCCGTTGACAAAGTTCTCAAGCCCCGTTTGAATGTTTTTCCTTCCCCAGAGCGGTTTGATCTCCTCAGCAGCTCGAGCAACGAGCACCCGAAGTGACCAAAGCCTGAAGGACGAGAGAGCGTTTGAAGTGAGCGTCCGCCACGCCCACGAAGAGGCGCGTTACACACCTGTTGTCGGGCCACTAGGTCCGGACGGTCCTCGTGGCTTCGCAGTAGCCGCGTTGCCTTTCCCCTTCTTCTTCTTCTTCTCTTTTTTTTCATCTTCTCTTTCTACTTCTCCTTCGTCTTCCTCCGCAGCCACCGCGTAACTCACCGATGAATAGACCAATTCGCCATCCCTGCACTAACAATGGGCGCCAAATTGATTTTTCATTCCGCAACGACTTAGGCACCGACGTCGAATTGACTCGCCCGGAGGGCAAAGGAAGCCGACGAGTCGGAATTCACGATCCACGTGAATCGCTCAATCAGGTTGCACGGAAAATTAACCGGTCAATTCGTTAAACGTCTCATTTCTTTTTTTTTCCTTCCTCATCTCAACGCTTTGTTTTTCTTGCCATTATTTTTTCCTTGGCTCTCCATTGTTTTCAACAGCTTCGCCCTGGGAGATCGGCAGCCGATCGACTACCGGTCTTTTGATCGCCGATCTTCAGTGCACTCGCTGTTGTTTCGAATCTTCAGTACGAATTGATTTGGATTTTTCGCCGGGTCGATGCCTCATGGGCTTTTTGTCTTATACCGATTTTCTCTTTTGTCCCGTTTTATCGTCTTCGGGGGTCACTGAGGGTGGTGCGAGTCCTGGTGGTCCGTTCCCGCTGTTGGGATGAGAGACAACAATGATATTCTTCGGTCTTCACAGATTCGCTCCTCGAGATCAACCGATCGACTACTGGTCAATTCGTTAAAAACCTCATTACTTCTTCTTCTTTCCCTTCGAGGCTTTCTTTTTCTTGCCATTCTTCTCCTTTTTCTTACCCTCACCATTCTCTTTGTCCTCCACAGCTTCGCCACGCGAGATCGGCCGATCGACTACCGATCTTCTTATCGCCGACGCGATCCTGGGTTTCGGCGGCCACGGACGAGGGGTGCAAAACTCCAGATCGATATTCTCCCGGCCCTCGGGACACTCGCTTCTCCTCCGAATCTTCAGCACGAACAGATTCGGATTTTCCGCCAGATCGATCGGTCGCGATTTTGTCTTATTTTCCCTGTTGTCCTTCTTTTCGGCCTCAGGACTCGCGGCGGGCGACGCGACACCCGTCGGTCCGTTCTCGCCGTCCGGACGAGAGACGACGGTGATCGTCCGTCTTGCCGATCCGCCTGGATCGATCGATCGATCCTCGCGAACTGTCGATCGGGTTTCGCGATCTTCGACTTTCCTGAACTCGATGTCCTCGCCGTACGGACCGGGCGAATTTTTCCCTTCGGGACTTCCGGCCGCGCAGTCGCACGGCGGGTCCCAATCGTCGTTTGTCGATACCCGCTGGATCCTCAGGATCATTCGATTGTCATTGATGATCGCCTCGATCTCTCTGTACGGCAAACCCGTCTCGGTTATTTCTGACACATTTTTCTCCACGTTTTCCCGGACTTTGCAGAGTTCCTGCATTACCGACTGACGCGATCGGCAACATTCGGGCGAGGGTCCCGCATCTGGGCAACCGGGTTGAATTTGTCTGGGTTTAAAACTGGGTTTGAAGGGTTTTTTGGCGCAGAGTTCGTCCCGATTGCTCTGGGAAATGGAATTTGAGGGGCAGCCACATTTGTTACTCGCTACGATCATATTAGTAAATTTTGTTGGGAATTTGACACTGAAATTTTGTTAATTTTGATAATTTTGTTAATTTTGTTGCATTGCCGAAAAGTCTTGTTGGCGTTTGTCTCGACTGACGTGAAGTTGGTTCAGCGAATTTGTCGACTTATCGATCACTCTTTCTGTCACTCGGATCATTTTTATTTGTCAATTTTTGCTTATCCAAATTATCAGTAGTAAATATAGAAATAATTATATAAGTACAAAAACTAGAAAAAATGGGAACTCATCGCGGAGGTCAGAATTAGTGCCGATAGTGATAATTAATGATAATTGGAATGAATGAAATTCGTGTTGTAGAAAATGATCGATTTTTTGGTCATAATTGTCACAGTAAGCAATTGATTTTTCGGTCAAGATGCCTGCGGATGCGGAGCGACGCGAGTTTCGACTCTGCCGATCGCGGCGAACAATCCGCGTCCCGCAGCCGAAAAAACCTCGCGAGACTCGAAGTATTTTCAAGAGATCGGCGCCGAGATGATTGGCAATCATCTGATAATTCGCGTGGAGAAGGACAAGAACAGATCGTCAAGGCGCAAGGGCGGTCAGTGGGAACCGTCGTGCGACTGCGAGATGCCGGAAATCCGAATGCCCACGTCGACCGAGGGACCGAGGATTGTCAACGCCGGCGACAACAATCAAATTTTGTTCCGCGTGCGATCGAGGACTCTGGTCGGCAAGGACGACGCGGGTTATCAGCCTGAAGCGTTTTCCTATCAAGTATCTTATCGAAAAATATTTATCTTCTTCTTGTTTGTGTCTTTGGATTTTATGCTATTGGCCAAGTTACGAATTGAAAAAAATTAGATAAAAATAAATAAAAGCATTTTATAAATAAGAAAATAATTTTAAAAATATTTCAATGAAAAGGATAGTAATAAAAAAAAATAATTGTTTGACTCGACCAATTAACCTGAAACTTCAATTCCGAACTAAAAAAATGTATCACAGTTGGGAGCAGCTAAGAAAGCCAAAGATCCGAATGATCAGCACCGGGCGATCACAATTCATCCGAACCTCGGTGATCCGTCGGGAAGTCAAGAGGTCCACAGCGACCACATCACGGACGGCAATCAGAACATTTATCTGCTGCGTATAAAGAAAAAAGGTGACGCGCCGAGTCAGCGCAAGAGGAACATCGAGCTGGAGCTGAGAACCCCGAAGCCCCCGACACCCTCGCCAGCCCCGAAAATTGCGCCGCGCAAATCCGTCGACGCTCCCGCCGAGCCCGAAGTCGCGGCGAAGGTGGAAGCGACGAACGGTGCGAAAAAGGCGGGAGGCGACAAGAAAAAGAAAAAGAAGAAATGAAATACAGAACTACTGAGTACAATAAAAAATAGATAAATCTGACAATTGAAGCATGGGATTCTACTTCATAAGTACAATAAATATATTTTGTACATTTTGGTTGCCATAAATGAGTTGTCGCAGTTTTTAAATCATTAGAAAACATTTAAAATTATGTTACCACAAAAATTACAAGTTATAAAAAATTGAAAATTGTCCCTATGTAGTTGCCAGGGCTACGACGATTTCTTTGAAATTTCCAGGAAGAAACGATGACAAATTCTCGCACGAAACTTGGGTTTTACTATACAGGCTACGACTGAACAGCAGCCACGCGGTGTCCGTAGTACACGCCACTATTATTACTACGAACTTGCATACTTAAGGAGAATATATTTCGAGATTCACGTTTTCGAGGACGTTCATTCACTTCTCCGACGATTCCGACGATTCCGACGATTCCACCCGGTGACCGATGCGCGTAGTATTCGAGGCTCGGGGTTCCCGTTGCCATTGATCCATTGGAAAATTGCTCGGCCGCGACCCAACGGGCGCGCTCAATGAAAAACCCTCGGCTGCTCCTCCCCCACTCTCCTCGAAGCGCCCTTGAATGAAGCAGCCAGCGTTAATGGGCACCAGCCCTGGAGACTCAATGACCACGCTCTACGATTGATGGAATTTTCTCCGTCCTCGCGAGATCTCGAGAGACGCTGCACGTTTTGTCACCAGTCATCGTTGTAATTACCGTCGGTGTCCATTTCTCTTCCTAGTCGCGTCTCTGCTCGTCGTTCTTGCAAATTTCGGCGCACACATTTTCAGAGGAAAATTGTTCGACCTGTGGTCACCGAGTTAAAGTTCATTCATGAATTTATTTTTACGCAGACCTTGAAATCCATTTCGACCAGTGGTCAAAGTGTGATTGTGACTCAAGTTCATTCGTAAATGTATGCAGACATATTGGCATTGATTGGGCAATACTTGTCTGCGTCAAGGTTAAATGTAATTCGATTCCGAATTAAATTTCTTCGCGTGTACACGAAATTGTGTAGAATCATCGTTTGCACAGTGCAAAGATAAGCAACGAGAAATAATAAAATTTTATGTTATCAAACTTCCGATAAGACTCGATTACTTCTTTCGCCTTGAAAAAAAACGGCCTTGGTGCACAATAATTAATGCGACAATATCTGCAAATGCGATCTGTAATATTTCCAAGTGTCATAGAATTAAATAAAATCGTGTAATAAAAAAAACGTCTCCAAAAATGTACTTCGTTTTTTTTTTACAATGAAAGATTTTTTTATCAGTGAGAAAACGTGAGAACGTGAGAAAAATAACGCAGGAAACATTCGATACAGATTCTCCGGGTCACAATGAGTCCGGGATAAAAAATTGACAAAGATACGGATAAAGAATGAGATCGCTTAGGAAGCCAAAGTTGTTACGGTAGGTCAGAGGGAGTCGAAGTCCGAGATCTTTTCATCCCGGCGAGGGCGGTTCGTATAATCGTGAATGCCGTGGGAGTTCATGAAACACGCGACGCGTTCGAGTCGCGCGTTGTGCGGTCTGCACGCTTCTCCGTTTCCTCGCTCGTTCAGCTCGTGGATTTTTTTTCACAACACGTACAAACCGCAGGCGCTGTATAAATGCGATCAACAATGCGACGCCTATAAATTAGAAAATTCCCCTCGAAAAAAACGAGACGTGGCTTCCGATACGCGATAAATAGCGTGACTCGTATATGATTGAACAGTAGGAGGGCACAAAACTCGCGTCGCTTCTTCTCCCACCCCTCGAGGCTCTCGTGGCATTCTTAGTCCACTCGACGAGCTCTGTGGCTGCGTCTTCCAGGCTCCCGGCGCGGTTCCGTTGCGGTCGTCGAGCGCATAATAGACCGACAAGTGACCGCGATACACCTCACTCTCTGCGGTCGAAATTCTATTCTTCGGGAAATTTTTCAAACTGCGAGAAGACGTCCGTCTTGAGAGGGAAAAAAATTCGACCCGATCCGTGTATCGTTTTTTTTTTATTATTCTTCTTTCCTATTTTTTTTTTTTTTTTCGAGTGTTCGGTACACAAACGTCGAGAGGGCCCCTGTGATAATTTATCTCGAGCGCGCGGGGTCAACGTGTGTGGCTGCGGGGCGGAGGAATAAAATGTTAGTGTTGGGAGAAAAAATAAACGATTTGTCGATTTGCAGGTCGAATGAAAAATCGGTAAATCGCTTCTAACGATTACTCCATTCCGTTATTATTATTATTCCATTTTCAATTGACTCAGATTTATAAAATATTCGTTTGATTAATTTAGTCTGATTTTTGTAAAATGAAATTATCAGATCCGGTTGACAAATCGGTTGGCCCGGGTCGATGATTCCACGCTAGATCCGGCGCAGTTTAAAATCCGCTTTTGAATAATTTGACCGTAACAGCGAAAGCACAAGTAAATCTCGTCGCGGGGTTCCATGGGAACGCCATTGAATTCGTGGGGCGATCGAGCCCTGTTACGTTCGCCAACACCGCGTCACCGGTGTCGACGCATTCGCAGTCGGATGTCTCGGCCTCCGAAGCCGAGACGCATTGTCACGGAAACAGAGTCACCGACCGCAGTCGCAGATTCGGCCGACTGACACACGTCTATTTATCGTCGCTCCTCCTATGAACCGATTTTTCCATTGGAGTCGCACTGCAAGTTCGGAGTCTCCGCGGCCGGTGCGTCTCCCACGATACACGTGAAACCCCACGAAGCTGCTCGTAGCTCATCGCTGTTGCGCTCTTGGCGCACACGTGAGAAAATTTTTCCGATCTTTTTCTCTCCATTTCTGCAATTTCACAGCTGAGTATTAAACATAAAATCAAGTAACAAGGATCGAGACCCTAGGAACTGAAAAAGGAGCTAAAAAGAATCATTATTCTTAAATATGAACCATGAATTGATTCCAATTCATTCTACCCTGAATTTTATTTTTTTTTAATAAAAACAAAAATAAAAATTCTCATTTTTTTTTAAGAGAATAAAATAAAAAATTCCAACAAAAGTTAAGGAAAAACCTGAACGCATACTTACGACCCGTTTTTCACATTTTCCTCTTTCCCGATGCTCTCGACGATCCGAGCATGTGCGAGGTATCATTAATAACTTCGTGTACGGTCGACGAGTGGCGGTTCGCGGGGTGGGGAATAAATCGGCGCCGTAGGTGGTAACAGAGATCGTGCGCGCGGCGAGCGCCGCGGTCGGACCTTTGGCCCCCTCGCGGCGTCTCCGTCTGTATTATACATGGGGCGAGAGACGTGTGACAATGCGCGCGCAACCGCATCGAGCCTAAAAGCTACCAGAGAGAAAGAGACAGGCGCCCGATTATCTCGTTGCGTCAACCAGATGCACACCGGAAGACCCTTCGACGCCGCTATCCGCGCGTTGTTGTTATTATTATATTTATTATTCGTATTATCGTCGGCCATTGTGTTTATTGGGCTCTGCGTTTACAAGCCGGACCGCCCGGGGCGCGAAGGGACCGTCGTCGCCATCTACGCGTCATCCAAATTTTCTTTTATTGCCCCCTCACCTCCCCCCCAAACCCCGATCTGATATTCCGTGACGGTTCGAACGCTCGTGCGATCGAGCGACCTGTCGTCGGGTAATATCAATACGGGCCCCCGGTTTCCGGGGTCGATGCGGTGTGCTGTACCATTTAGCGATTTCTGTCACTGGGTCGCCATCGACGGCCCCGGATATGGCACTAATAGACCAATTTTTCCGGGGGGATTTGACTATGTAGAGCAGGGAACGTATAGGAGAATTTTGGGGATTGAAAATTTGTATGTCGGGGTAATTTAATTTATTCGTTTTTGGGTAGACTTTGAATTATAGAATTTAAATTCTAATAAATCTTGGTAATTTTTTGTGACCACTTCTTATTTTTGTTTTTTTTTGTTTTTTTTGTTTTTTTTTTTCAGTTGACAGTGTTTGTGATTTTCATCAGGCACAATGTGACTTTTCGCAGTGTCCTCGACTCTCAACTGCGCGGAAGAACTTTTCCCGACAAACCCGAAGCGTTGCCCACCAAATCGAGAAACGACGGACACTTGCAGGGTTTTTTTCCTTCGACGAAACCACCGCACGGGTTTTTCGCGTATGTCGACCGTAAAATAGGATCTAAAACGTAGGTCACGGAGCACGGACAAGTTTCACTCTCGCTCGCGTCAACGGAGCTTCCGTTGCGACAGGGCGCAGTTTTCCCGACATCCGGCGGAAGGATTTCCTCGCTTTTCCGTCTGGATTCCTCACACTCGCGTTTTCCGCAGAGCAAAAGCCCCGTCCTCAGGTCTATCAGTCCTGGTGCGGCCACCTTGATTTAATTAAATCGATATTAATTGAGCAAATTTATTTTTATTTTGTATGCAGCTTGTGAGGTTAATTAATCATGAGCTCTGGTAAAGCCTTCATAAAATTGAAGTCGTGAATTGACCGAACAAAAATGCTATGCAGCTCGTGTGGTTGGTTATAAAAATTAAAGTATTGAAAAGGACTCACTACTGTAGCCGTGCAGAGACAGCACAAACACGATACACAAGCGATGCAGACACCGAGACTCAGTATTCCCAACATTTCGTCGCCATTTAGTGGAAATTGTTATTTTCAATTTTACCGACACTCGTGATACAGATCAATAGATCATGATTGATTAAAAATTGTACAGAAATTTTGGTTAGTTGTCTCCCTGTCGTCACTTCACAACTGGAGGACAGAAATTTTCATCAGGATCGCAGTTGGCATTTTTTATTCAGTAAAAACTCGAAGAACAAGCGAATTCGACTTCTCGTCGGAAACTTCAGGCACTAATTTAACGAAATCAAAATAATCACGATGGAGTTTTGGGTTTAAGAAGATAATTCGTCCGCCAAGATGTTGGAACCTTTTTTGATGCTCACAGTCCTGAATTGTCTCTTCATGTTCAGCTCAACTGTGACGACATGTGCATTGTGGTTGTAGCGGTTTTGTCGTTCTGTGTATTTGTTGTCTTAGTGGACAATCCTGACGTTGAAAAATTGTTGAAATCACAGGTGGCAGTACAGAAGACACTGTCACCGGTGCTCGAGTCACGGCGGCGAGGATTCCAAATTTAGGGTGAAAAAATCCAAGAGCCTGGACGATTGTATCTTGAGAAACGGGAAGAGCGATTTCCTTGGTTACGTCGGTGACAAGAGGTCGAAAAAACGTGGCAAGTCGTCCAAAGACGAGAAAAAATGGAAGAAAGACAAGAAAGCTAAGTCGGAGTAAGATTTAATTAAGTATTTTCAACTACTTTTTTTCGAATTAGGCAGCTTTTTAATTATTAATGAATTATTCAATAATATGAGAAGGGGAGAATAATTATAGAATCAATTATTAATATGAAAAAATCAAATGTACTTTTCGCGAGTCCCTGACCTTTCTTCTGCTCTTCAGGATGTCGAGAAAACCAAGGTCGAAGGAAGCCAGAGACGCGAGACACGTCGAGAACTCGACGTCCGCGGACGACACAAGACGCAGAGCGGCGTCGCCGTCTTCGGGATCGAAGTCGACGGTCGTGATGGAAGTCTCGACCGTGCAGAAGTTCGTTCAGATATTCGACGGAAGTCGCGATCGTCAGCCGCCTCGGCTGCCCAATGAAACTGTAACTTACAGCTTCTTGCCGGAAAATCCGAGAAAAGTAGAATTCTCTGTGAACAGCAGATCCGAGAATCAAGCGAGATCGATGGAGAGAATCGACAACAGCGATCGTCACGGCTGATTGTTTTACCGTATAGCTAATTAATTATTATAGAAAAAAATGGTATCTCTGATTTTTCACTATATTTGTTTCTCAACTTTATTCGTCTTTATTCGCAGAGCTTCGAGATAACAATATCTCGAGTTTGGCGAAAATTCCCCGTCGATTTCATATTTTACACTTTTGCCATTCGGCTTCCTCGCCACTACGAGATTTTTCGGCAGGACGAAGCGTCGCTTTGTCGTACGAATTTTTTTCCAGTTGTCACGCGATTCGTCGGTTTTCGCACGATTTTCGTTCCTCCTGGTGGCAACGATCGCGGTTTTTATTTTACTGAGGCTTTTTTTAATCGTCAATCGCTTTTTGGTTTCTTCTTGCAGGGTTGATAGAGAATGCTTCGATTTTTCGATGTTTCCACGATATTCGCACTTTTCCTCAGCTGCACAAGACGTAGCGACTGATTGTTTATCATTTTTCCCGAATTCTTTGACGTTGCCCTCGGTTCTCGTCGATTGACTGTAACGATTTTGAAATTTTGCAACCGAATTTCGCAAATTTTGTCGATAACTTGATGCAACTTTCGGTCGCAAATTTTCGGGACGAGTTTCGATCGACTTGTCGATTTTTCGTCGACAAATTTGTCGTTTCTCTCGCTCTCTGCCGACGACCCCGGATTTCCATTGTGGCCAATTTGCAGGTCGAATTATTCGAGGTTTCAGCAGACCCTCACGGAAGCTGATGACCTTCGGCATTTCGTAGGGCTGTTATCGATAACATTGCAATTAAATTGTGTTTTTTCATATATTTTGAAATTAAAATATATACGTATATGAAAACTTGTCAGCAAAGATTACAAAAATTGATCACTGATCCGTTAATAAAAAGTGTTCCAACCTCCTCGAAGTCAACAAAACTTACGGTGCCATCGGTGATCATGCAAAGCAGAGCGGACAAACAGGCGCCGAACACACCGATGCCCACCAATTCCAGCATCAGTGCCGCGGTTTACGTAACGAGGCCGCTCGCGAGTCGACGGACCGCGACGACGATGACGACGTCGTCATCGCGGGGATCGGTTACGAGAATTTTATAAAATTAAAGTAATGAAAAAAATCTCCTGTCAGAAATAGCACGTGCTATACACGAAATGTGACACTCGGCTGCTGCGGATCCGAACGCGAGTGAAAGTGGTCGTCGTGCTCTCTTCTCGCGTGACTTCGCGTCTGTCGACCTCGAGTGCCAAAATTCACAATGAAAGTTTCGTGAAAAAAAAAAGAAATTGATTTTTTTTCTCGCAATTATGTACGAAATCCTCGCGCTGTGCGTTTGCACGTCCTGCTTGTCGTGCATTTGCTGTTTCGTTACTGGAGCCCTGGTAATGAGACGTGACAACAACAACAAAAATCCAACATAGCCTCAAATTGTAAATTTGGATAACAATTCTAGAAAATACTGATTTCAGTGCGCGATACCGAAATTACTGAAAATTCGCCAAGAGCTGGACATTCGTGAGACGAGGGAAAACAATATAGCGAAGGAAAATTATGAAAAATCTGCGGTGACCGATGGAAAAATCGGCTGTCACGACACGGACGATTCGACGAGAAAAGTGACCTGCAGGTGTCCGAAAAAAATAATAATTCACACTCTGCCGATTGAGGAGGAGCCGGACACGTGCGGTTTAAGGAAGAGGGATGGATGTTCGTGCTCGCCACTGCGAATCGATGAGAATTTAGAGTGGAAATAATTAATCAACGTATTTTATAATCGAATTAGCCAACAAATCAGTTTTCCAGACCCATTTGAAAAATCTTTGTAATTAGAAAAAGACAAATCTTCGTAAAAAGAAAAAGTATTTCCTAATCGAATTTGTCGAAAATCGGTTCCAAATATTTTCGCACAATATTTGAAGAAGATTTCGACTTCCTTAATAAATTGTCGTAATAACTTAAAAAAAAAACGAATTAAAATAATTCCGATATGTACGACTGACACATTTCCTGCAATCACAGTTTGCACCATTAGGAATCGCCGTATTTCCCACAAGCGGAATTTACATGTATTTGCACTGACGCCGATTGCCACATCCGCGACGCTCGGTTTGTCGTGTCGCAATAAAATTCCTCGGCTGTTTGTTTTTTCCTGTCGATAAGAATTTTCCCTCGTTCGACTGTACTAAACTAAACTCCGCTTGATTCCCCATTAGAGTCCGCACTTGTCCCGCATTCGTTTGTACACTAAGCCCGCAGTCGGTCCCACATTATTTGTTGTCTGATTCGTTGTCATTGATTGCCATTCTTTTCAGTAACACAATTGTCCTTACCAATTTACTGGAATTTAAAATAAAAATGATAAATCGTGTTTTTAATTACTCTTTTAATTTTTCCGAATTCTCGGCTGCCGATTTACACATTTTTTCCAATTACCAATTTACACATTTTTCCGAATTCCCAATTGCCGATTGCCACAACGGCGACACTCGGTACTCCTGCGTCCGTCGTGATAAAATTCGCTGCCAATGTCGCGATCGTCCTTACCGACGTTCGCGGTGTCCCGGGACTCGAGCTTTCCCCCTGGACACCGGGACAAGGACAACCGGTCCGGTCGATCGGTTTCCACGTCCTTCGAGGTTCGATTAAAAACGTCGATAATCCGGCGACGCTCGTTTCGTGATGATTTTTCACACTCCTGCCGCCGCGAGTTTCGTCCCTCGAACGTCCAGTCGTTGTCTCGGCTCTCTCCGCGTCGCCTCCCGATTTCTCGATCGCCAACGCTCGCCCAGGACCCGCGACGATTTTTCGATCTCCCGGGGCAGCAATCGGCGCACTCGTCGTCCTCCGCGATTTTTACGAACTTTGGAAAGCTGTTGCGCAATCGCGATGCGAGGAAGAAAGTTGTCCGTGTATCTCTGATCTCGATCGGCCGGTTGCGCAACCGGCGATCATTTTTTTTTTTTTTCGCGGTCGCTCACCATATCGACAGCAGGAAGCACCAGATGCAGGTTATGCACGCGCTGTTGCAGAGTGCGATCAGCGCGACCATTTTTCGGGTGTCTCGAAGCTACCACTTATTATCATTTTAGAGGACAGTCGATTGACATCGTGAAACTCTAACAAAAAGTCGGACGTAACTCCAGCCCGGTTCGCGTCGTGAATCGGGCTGGAGACTAAAATCGATAGGATTCGATTCGACCCATAATGCATTGTCAAAGACAAAAGCTCAATTGCATAACATTTTTTTATGCAATTTCATTTCACAATCGAGTTATCTATGATTTAAAGGTTAATGAGGCTGTAAAATTATTATGAAATACGAGGTTTAAAAATCACCTTTCGTAATCTACGGATTTATAGATTTAACCAGAATTGTTATTTATTTACTGCAGTCAAACTCCAGGCTGCGGTTGATAAGATTTGATCGCATTGTTCGAGTAGTCAGCGTTGACTCGAGGACAAATGATTGGTGGTCGTTAATTTTGTAACAATAGCGTTTCGCGTCATTGTGGGTCAACGTTGCCGATCGCGAATGCACGTAACGAGCACTTTTTAATTTGCTGACGTCGCGACTCTTCGGACCGCAGCGTCCGTCGTGTCGAAATTGTCCGAGCAATTGGCTGATCCTGGCGTTACTGGAATTTGAATTGTTGTAATTAGAGCGGCAGTCCGAATAAAAAAATTAAAAAATATATATTTTTTAATGCATTGTCTTAATGCAATGACAATGTCGCTGCACTCGGCGACTGTCCTCATCTCATCTCGTGGAATTAATCAAGCGATAAGGCGGAAACTGTCGAGAGACGTAACAACGAGGGGAAAAAAAGATAATGAGTCATTTTACGTTACGCCACGGTCGGGCGGACGATAATTATTCGCGAGCCACTAACGTGATGCCCCGAGCGTGTCGTCCCACTTGTTCATCCCCGACGTAACAATTATTCAACATTGTATTAACTCGTAATGACACAAATGTTCGTATCATTGAAATTATAGCGTCGAGACGCATCTCTTGATTTCATTATTAACGATCGATTATCCACGACGTCGAAAAGTCACGAGTGTAAAATTGAAGAAAAAAATCTCTCTTGAAAAACGTTAAAAGCACATCTCGAGGTAAAAAAAATCGAAAAATAAAATAAACTATAAACCATTTTTTTTTTTATTTAGGCCCTCTCGACGCCGAACAAAATAATCTCATCAACCTGCATCGATACATTCCGAAAAATTCCGATCGACCTGTTTCTGTGTTCTCGATACCGATCGTCCCCCGTCAATGTCGACGGGTGCGTCGTCGAGCGCAGGGAGAGGGGGCCGAATCGTCCGAATCGGCGAGTAATCGAACCCGCGTTGGAAATTGCGAAACCTCGACCGAGTCGGCGACGAGAGAGAAAGAAAGAGAGCGAAAGTGAGTGCATTTCTCGGGCGGACGAAAACATTGGCGCACACTGAATCGGCGCGTGTGTCGCACGCCGATCTGCGCGAGTAAAAGTCGCGGGTCAAAACGCAGCCGGACGCCGGGGACTCTCACGCGCGGCTCGACATTCTCACGCGCGTGAAACGCACCGAGACGTCGATTCTTCGGGTGTGAGTGAAACTCGCGCACAATCCGCGCCCGTAAAACGCACCGAGAGACGCCCGAAACTCGTGTGTGCGTAAAACTCGGCACAATCCGAGAGTCGAGTGGGACGAGTGGGACGAGTGGGACACACACGACTCTCTCGCCGAGCGCTGCATTTCGCGTTTGGTGGGGAAGGAAAAGAAGAAAGAGAGAGAGAGAGAAAAAAAAACACACACACACGCGATACGCCTGGAGTGGAGCGCGCGGCGGTTCGCACGGACGGTGACCGTCTCTACTTGCCCCCCGCGCGCTCGAAGCCGGACAGAAACGCCGAACGCATAAGCGACCGGGGCAGTCTCGATCTGCAGCGAGGAGCGCGGACCTCCGGCAGTCTCGTCCACCCGTCCGGGCGATCAGTGATTTTTTGTTTTTAAATAAATTTGTCACTACACATTATTTACTGTTAAAACTTATACTGTCATTTAAAAAAAAATTATTACCATCGAATAATTTAACGTATAAAATTTTGTTGAACAAGATAGTGAGGAGTGGTTAAAAAAAAAGTGAGTATCAGTGAGAGATTTATAAAAAAAAAAAAAACTTTTTACATATTAAATGTAAAGGGAAATAAATTTGGCTTCGCAAGATATTTATTATTACTCATCGATCTGTAATGCCGCTTGACCTGCAATCGGACTGCTGAGAGGAAAAAAAAAGTAATGAAGGGAAAAGTAATAATTGACTGTGCGAAACAAAATTGCCTCTTACGTTCACTCGTTCGTCTTACCTAATCGCGAGTAAACCAGTTTTTGCCGCCAGGGTGAACCAGCGCGTCGGGTTGTAATTGCGAGAGCTTGGTGCGGATTTATCGTTCAGCGTGGTACGAACTTCCTGCTGTCGGCTCTGTCCTGTGTTGTCGGTCTGTCAATCATTTTGAACATCATAATTTGAACATCGTTTGAATCATAAATCGTGACAATATTGGTTCGTACATAATTTTTGTCTTCCACAAATTACGCAATCATTTGATCCATAATAAAGGGAATCGCAAAAATATTTGAAAATTATTGAATTACTTAAGTGGGTCAGTTTCATTAGAAACCAGGAGGCAGTTGTAAAAAAAAAAGTAAAGTCCGCTCACGTACTCGGTAAAATTACAAAAAGACTCTCGACCCTTTTTGGCTTTTTCCCGCGCAGTGCTAACTAAGACCGGAAGTCGTGAGCATCGATCGCCCATTAAGCCCCGTTAACCTCGACAGTCTTCGCGGTTGCATCGTGCACGTTGTTTCTTTTTATCGACGAGAATTTAACGTTTCACGACACGTGGGAAACATATCGCTCGGCTTTCTATGCGGCGTTCGGAATTCTCTCTCTTTCTCTCGCGCCTCTGGAAATTCGAGTGCGTCGCGCGCGTCGAGACTACGGCGAACGCCCAAGGTAAAAGCGCATCGCGTTTTCATCGAACGGCGGACGAGAGGAAGAGACGAATGATCGGGAGGCTCGTCACGTGCTCTCGTTGAGATCGAATTTCACGCGTTTCAAGCTCTTCGCTCGTTTATGAACGCTAAAATTTATTTTCGATGCAAACAAAGTGCACCGACGATACATTAAATCGATAGGATTTATCAATGACGATTTACAAATCGATATTCGATTGAACTGTAAACATTTTTTTATTTAAAAATTGTTAACTTTTGCGGTGTTTTTTAAAAGAAGGATAATAATTTTCTGTGGTACAATTTTTATCGAACCTTGGACCTCCGGACAAACACAAAACTGGCGGTCTCATTGAGAAAAAAAATTAACAACTCGTCGCGTGTAAAGCGCCGGGCGTCAATATTTGAGATCCGCGCGATGTTTGCCCTCTGCACATCCCGCGCTAACAGACAAACGGCCGGGCCGCGAGATAACGAGATTTTTGTTCGACGAGTCGCACTATGCGGAAATTCGCGGAAAACAAAAGAATTAGGTACCACTGATTTTTATTTTTGCATTTTTTAGGTCATCTCCGAAGGGCCGAGGTGACTTTGGTTAGAGAGAAATTTGAGAGGGACGACAAAGCGCGACGACGATGACGCTGCTGCCGCCGACGGTGAAGCAACAGCGGAGGATCGACGAGGAGCTACCGCCCAATCCGGAAATGAGGAAACGGGACATCCAGGCTCTTCGCGAGTGGATCGCCAAACAGCCTCACCTACCCAAACACATGGGTGAGTTAGGAATATTTTTTTAATTACCCCATACGCGCGTTTACTCAGTTGATGCAATGAAAATATGAAAATAATATATTTTTTAAAATATTTTTCATGAAAACTATTCATGAAAAAAGTTGCAAATTCTTCCATAATCGCAATTTTTTCCTTTGTGTTTTCGTCGAAAAAAAAAAAGAAAATTCGACAAGAAAAAAGTGAAAGTTTATTTTGTTATCTACAATTACAATATTAGCCCCTTTTTTCGCTGATATTGAAAATCAAAATCAATCTTTTCACAGACGACGGTCGATTGGAAAAATTTCTGTTCGGCTGCAAGAACAGCATCGAGCGATGCAAGCTGATACTGGAAAGATACTTCAGCGCCCGTTCGGCCTTGCCGGAATTCTTCGCTAACCGGGATCCGCTGTTGCCGGACATTCAGGCCTGCTGCGAGTCCATGTGAGCATCGACGCGATGTTGTGAGAGAATGCGATACGAAAACCGGCAGAACGACTCGAAATAGTGGAAGCCAACAATTCACTGATTTTACGCGCGAATCGAGCCAACAGACCTCGAGTCACTTTCTCTCTCTCGCACTCTTAGCGCTGTTTGTTTTGGTTCAGTGATCGTAGGTCGTTGCCGTGATTCATCGCGCGCGAAACATGGCAAAGTTATTCGTCGAACAGCCTTTTCGATTCCACTGAAAAAAGCGTCGCTGCTTTTTTGTATTTTTTAAATTAAAAAAAAAAAAATATTCAGTTGTCATTTTTGTTCACAGCCGAAAAATAAAACTAAGCAAAGCTGTGTCAATATTTTTCAGCCAGTACTTCGTGCTGCCGTCGCTGACGGAGGACGGCAACCGCGTCACGATTCTCCGTCTGGCCGATCGGGCGATCGAAAAGTTTTCCATCCAAGCGATAACGCGACGCATCCTGATGGTGATGGACACGAGGCTCGTGGAGGAAGCCAGTCTGTCCAACGTCATGATCATGGATCTCGAGGTGAATCTTTGGCGCTACGTAGCCAAAGTGCCGACTCTTTGCACCCTTCGACTCGATCCTTCGGGTATCCGACGATGATTAACCATTTTCGTTTCGCTTTCAAAGGGCTTTACAGCGGCGCATTTCGCAAAGTGCAGCCCGACGCAGTCGATCGTGCGACGCGCGATGCTCGCCACCCAGGATAGCATGCCGCTTCGTCTCCAGCGGGTTCACTACCTCCACGCGCCCTCGTTCATCAATAACGTTCTCAACATATTCTATCCGCTTCTCAAGGAAAAGCTGATTCAGAAGGTTCACCAATCTGTCCATTATTAAAGCAGTTTTACAGCATTAACTAGGCTAATCACACGCGCTGACGCGCGTGCCCGAGTTACCTTTGCGCTGCTACGCTCTTATAAAGCTTTAAAAGGGTAAATCGCAACTAAAAAAAACCCTTGTTTAGATGATTTAAAAAAAAAGAAATTTGTCGTTTTGCTTGTCAGAAATCGTAGTCGCATATTCTACCCCTGAAAACACCGGTTACAACTCTTTTTAGTTGATTTTGAAAAAAAAATTTTTTGGCCGAACGGTTTGTCAGAAATCGTAGATCTGGCCGTCGGGCCGAAAACCGCCCAAATTGGGGTCACGAAATTTATTTTTTCAAAATATCGGCTTTTAACCTATACCATCGTTCTCAAGTCACATCTTCTACCCCTGAAAACACCGGTTACAACCCTTTTTTAGTTGATTTTGAAAAAAAAATTTTTTGGCCGAACAGTTTGTCAGAAATCGTAGATCTGGCCGCCGGGCCGAAAACCGCCCAAATCGGGGTCACAAAATTTATTTTTTCAAAATATCGACTTTTAACCTATACCATCGTTCTCAAGACGCATATTCTACCCCTGAAAACACCGGTTACAACCCTTTTTTAGTTGATTTTGAAAAAAAAAAATGTTTGGCCGAACAGTTTGTCAGAAATCGTAGATCTGGCCGTCGGGCCGAAAACCGCCCAAATCGGGGTCACAAAATTTATTTTTTCAAAACATCGGCTTTTAACCTATACCATTGTTCTCAAGTCACATATTCTACCCCTGAAAACACCGGTTACAACCCTTTTTTAGTTGATTTTGAAAAAAAAAAATTTTTTGGCCGAACATTTTGTCAGAAATCGTAGATCTGGACGCCGGGCCGAAAACCGCCCAAATCGGGGTCACGAAATTTATTTTTTCAAAATATCGACTTTTAACCTATACCATCGTTCTCAAGTCGCATATTCTACCCCTGAAAATAATGGTTTCAACCCTTTTTTAGTTGATTTAAAAAAATACGATATTTGACAGAACTGTCAAAGTTATCAAGAACAAATGAACCTGGACTCGGTCTGAGAGTCCCAGCTAATCACACCTCGAATAGTTTGCTAACAATGCTTTCCGTTACTCATGAACTTTTTAAAAGAGGGATCAGATCTTCTTAATGTTGAATTTATTTTCGTTTTATCGAATTAACAGTTCAGAATACACACGGGAGGCGGTGAGGAGTTGTATCCCTACATGGACAGGGACATCCTGCCGAACGAGTGGGGCGGTAAAGCCGGCACCTTCGACGAGCTCAACGGTGAGAACATTTTTTTCAGCTTTGTGAAAGTTTAAAACATTTACAACCTTTAAAACATTTAAAACCTTCGAAAAACTGCTGCCTCCCGCTCAATAGCTGAGCGCAAAGTAGAATTAACTTGCATTTTTTTATCATTATTTCGTTGCTACAAGAGATAAAGGCTCAGATAAAAGCTCAGCGTCCATTGCCCAACTATAATGTCGCTTATACGAAAATTCCCGAATTGCAGACGCGTGGAGGAAGAAGATCGAGAAGAATCGCGACTGGTATCTTCGCGAGGAGAAGCTAAGCCGGACGGACGAAACGGTGCGACTGCCGGCATCGGCGTCGGCGCTTGCGAAGGAGCTCGGCGGTATTCAAGGCTCGTTTCGGAAGCTCAACATCGACTAGGCGCGGGATCGACTGTCGATAAGCACGACGAACGACCTTACCGACCGTTTTCTCCACTTTCGCACAGCTGAAAGCCACCGATAGTTGTGTGATATATATATTTTAGCTTATCTCGTAGCACGTTGCGTCATAATCGTAATCCCGGATAATAAACGATAAGCCGTCTCGTTTATAGAGACGGCTGAGACTCGGTCAAGCGGCGCTTTCCCCGACACTGTCCGCCATCTGGCGGGACAACGACGAACCACCAGCGACTGAGCACGTGCTACGAATCGATTTTCACAGTTTACAGTTATTATTATCATTATGTATTTTTTTATTCATTTTTCAATATAACCGTAGGATCGAGCATTCTCGAAATAATCACAAAATGCCTTCCATAGACAGAGATATATATATATATATGTAAGCAAAATAATTAATTTCCGACAAATAAATATTTGGTATACATATCTATATATCTCGTCGCTAAATTACCATCAACCCAGCTTAGAGAAAAGTGAAATAAAACCGGGCGATTCGATCAGTCCGCGGCAGCGAAATTATCGTCAGGGTCGACGGCAAATTGCATGAAATTTCGCTGAGGTGCAGCAGAACGCGACCGCGTCACAAGGGGCGGGGTGATTGGGGGACGGGGAAAGTCACGAAAAGACTGTGATAAATGTAAATCGTGTCGGGACGTCGAGCGACAAACAGCCGTGTGGCCGAGCGTCGCGGGGCCCGACGGTGGCTTCGTTAGATCCAATAAACCGATGCATCGACGACGACGACGAGGACGAGAGCTCGGAGGGCGGTGGGGAAGAGGCGGCGAGATCGGCGAGCGGGCGGGCCGCTCGCTCGCTCGGTGAACACACGCACACCGAGTCGCTCTCGGTGCCGCACACCGCGCGCCGCGGCTCTATACCTGGCAGGCTGGATTGATTTTTCGCTCGCTCGACGTCACGCGGAACTTAGCATGCGCGCGGGCTGCGTTCGAGGATGTGCAACCCGCGAACCCCAGTGGCCCTGTGTATCACCATTTCCACGATCTCCGATTGAAACGAAATTCCATCATCGATCATACGATTGATTTACCGAAAATTGGTAAAAAATTAACCCGGGAATTCTATTTTCTTTCCTTCGAATCGATTGTTTCGTCGGATGGCGAAATTTCGCGTAAGCGCATCGAGAGTTCGAGATCGATTATTTTTGCGGCGTGCAATTGAATTAGATGCGGCGAAAACCGCGTTGATCAATCGTGACATCGCTTGTTGAATTTATTTTCGGCGTTACCAGCGTGAGATTGCAATTGGGGAGAAAAGATTGATGCTACCGACTGCATCGACGAAAAAAAAATTGGTCAACAAACCGGACCGCATGGGTTTACTAATTTTGTTTCGATAATTCGACGACTCGTCGTTCGTCCCATCTTCGCTCGTGTTTCCGACCAGTCTTAATCAGTCGCCGCAGCTGGTAAACTGATTAGCCCGGTTTCCAAATTCCACGCTCGTCGCAGTGGCCAATCGTGTCGCGTGCTCCAGGTGCTCAGTCGTCGCAACCAATTACAATCCTCCCACTCTGCACGTTATCCCCCCCCCCCCCTCCCCCTCCCTCCGTCACCCATCGCGTCGTCCCGGCTGCGCCGGAATTCACGCGGCCGGGGTCGAGCGTGCAAAATCCTTCGGACCGTGTGTGTCGCGGCGTCCTGAGAATTCGCAAACGCGGCGCCTGAGCCACGGGTCGACATATCCCCCCCCCCCCCCCCTTCTGCCCCACGGGAAGAGGCAGAGTCGACGGCGAGAGCGCGTGCGATATACACAGACGCTCGGGAGGCGTCGATGAACGTCGACTTCGCCCGGATATTGAATTCCTCGTAAGCGCGAGACGACGCGATCGACTCGATTGACTCGTCACGACCGGTGATTATCGCTCGGCGTCCGCACGAACCGCGATCCTTTGTCTTCCGTCTGTTCGTCATCGCTGTCGATTCGGGGAAAACGCTGCTGCCGTCGCCGCTGCTGCTGCTGCTGCTGCTGCTGTTCACAGCAAGGATTTCGGGGCTACAGGTGAACACGGCGGGGGAGGGGAGGGAGGGATGGTTGGCAGAGGCAGAGACGCAGCGCGCCGAACGGCGGGCGGCCGGGTGTGGGGGGAGGGGGATGAGGATGGGGAGTCAGTTCCGAGAACAGCGAAGAGAAAAACCGTTGGGGCAGACGTCGGCGTCGGTGGTTGGCGGTGTCGCAACGGCCGGTCGCGACGCGGCGCGCGGGGTCACAACGGGTTCATTCAGTGTGTGTGGCGCGCTCGCCGGGAACTCGAGACCTCTCGCGAGCTCCTGCCTGGCCCGACTCGCAAGCTCCGCGGCGGCAACAGAAGCAAGCAGCAGCCGCAGCAGCAGCGGCAGCAGCAGCAGCGCTATTAGAGCCCCGCTACTAAGCAGACGCGGCCGCCGCCGAGCGAAAACCGAGCGAAAGCGTCGCGCGCGCGACGCGAGCGGGCAAGAGACTCGCGCGGACTGCGACGACGACGACGGGTGACGAGCGCGGACGCGAGACGACGGGCACAGTCTGCGTTCGACCGCGACCCCGTTGCAACCGCCGCGACATCGCCGGTGCGTCCGTCGACGCTCGTCTCTCTCGCTCAGTCACTCACTCATTCAGTCTCTCGTTCCTCCTGTCGTCCTTGTCCTTGGTCCTTCATTGTGTCAACAACGACGCGCGAGACTCTCGACTGTCGCACTCACTACACGCGCCCGCGGGGTCAACTTTTTTTTTTTTTTCGACTGTACAACGGAGAGAGATGAGAGACAAGGACGAACAAACGAAAACGACAGAGACAGAGAAAAAACAAAGAAGAGAAAAATAAAAATCGCGATCTGCATCGCGTAACATCCATTTTGTTTTATTCTTTACCTCGCTTCCTCGATATATACATATATGTTTTGAGAAAAAAGAAAATATATATATATATATTTGTTTGCGTTTTTGTTGCACCCAACTTGCACCCAAATTGCACCCAACCTGCACCTACGGTTCATTTCCCACCTCGAGCCCGACGCGACTCTCGGCGTCGTCTCGCGTTGCCCGCTTCCTGGATTCCCGGCCGCGGTTAATTTCCCCAGCTCGAGCCTGACGCGACTATCGGCGTCGTCGCGCGGTTGTGCATTTCCCCGATTCCCGGCCGCGTTCCCCGGACCGACTCTCGACGACAACACAGTGCGCAGAGAGGATGTCCCATTGGTCGTAATAATAATAATAATAATAATAATAATCATAGCAATGATACCGTCGTAGTGGCAGCAGCGCCGTAACGTCCTGTGTTTGTGCTGCGCCGAGAGAAAGACACACGGATTAAAAACTTAAGAGAGCGAGAGACAAAGTGAGGCTCGCTTATTCGCAGAGCAGAAACGCGTTTCACGTGCGTGTAAGATGACAGCGCGGGCTGTGGATTCGAGACCGTAACAGCGAGCTTTCCGGCTTCGACTTCCAGCCAGGCTGCAACTAGGTAGGTGAACGGGCGCACTATGACGCTGGGAAGACATTTTTTCGCGCTTTTTCTACCGTTTCGTTACTTTTTGTGTGTGTGTGTGTGTTTTTTTTTGTAATTCCGTCGCTTGGCCCTCGAGAGCTCGCGTAGCAATTGCGATTGGCGACTCAGCGAGCTGCCAGGGGTGCGGTTTCGATACCTTGTTACCGCTGCTGCTGCTGCTGCTGCTTTCTGCTGCTGCACGTCGACGTCACGGGACGTCACCCCCGCCTCCCACTAAAACACGCGCGTGATCGCCGTGTGGGTTACATGTCTTGAGGTGAGGTGAAGTATCCACGAGAGCGAGTGAGACAGCAAATGATTTGCCATCCGGCTCAATAATTCATGGAAACGAGAATCAGGAGAAAGAAAATTCTTACATCGTTCTGAATTGAAAGAAACATGATTTTAAGCATTTATTTGGTCGGGATTTGTTTGGCATCGTCGGAATAATTGTTTACTATTTTTATTACCGACTGAGTAGGTTTCACCTCGCCTTTAGTAATGCAACGACAGACCCATTGCAAATCAACACAAAATATCTCAGCACAACGTTGCAAGTAAAGAAAGAATAAAAATAAAATAAAGTAAAACGTGTATTATTGATTAGTGTTAACATTGCGTTGTGTTGATTTAGTGTGCGTCGAGTTTTTAGCTTCTAACTTTTGCCATGAAAAATCGGCGTAAATCTCCTGGAAAAAAGTAGCCTGTTGGCTGCAAAAAGAGGCGTTATTTTCCCCCAAAGTGGCCTGCCACTGCGGCGCATTCGTCATTTTGCAAGTTCTTGCGACGTTCAGGGGGGAAAAGTCCCTTAGCCAAATTGACTTGGCAGCGTGTTCGTCTCGGTCGCGGGCGAGAAACTCCATGGAAAGAGTTTTACGGCGTTCGTTTTATTGCCCAATGCCGTGCGAGGGCGAAGGAGAAGAATGACGGGAGAAAAGAGAAGAAATAAGAAAAGATATAATAAAAGTGCAGAATTAATCGATAACGAATAATCCGTCTGAAACGTTAAAGACATTTTATTGTTATTTGGTTATGACTTCAATAACGAAAAATAAACGAAAATTTTAGTGGTTTCATGATAGCAACAATATATATGAAAATTGCTCGGTTGTCAATGATTGTCACAGCAGTGATTATTCAGGGCGACACGTGACACTTTCTTAGGCCCCACTTAGCCTGGGTGACACGACCTCTTTAAATATTTCGATCGAGCGACACTTTTCATGGCAATAAACTCACGAGCGCGCTCGCGTCTGTCCTGGGGGCAAGTGCAGCTCTGTTTGCAATGTCAGAGCGGCGCGTGGTGTGCTCCGTAAAGTCGCGCATAGTACGCAAGGTACCGTACACTTTCCAACGTACAGCGCGGTCTCGACTACTTGTCGCAGTCGAGACCCACGGGATTCGCGTTTTCTATCCTGAGTCACTTCCCCCTCCCCTGCTCTTCCCCCACTGAAAAGGCGGATGTGATACGCCGATTCTCATCGCCGGTACGTCTCGGGCTAAGAACAACAAAAAACGGTTATCAAATTTATATAAATTTATTTGGAGAAAAAAAAGCTTTGGTAACATACATTAAACCCTATAGTCTCTTCCCTCTTCTCTGCCCGTCCCGCACTGAAAAAAAGTTTATCAAATTTGAATCAATTTTTTTGGAGGAAAGAAAACGCTTTGGCATACATTAAATTCGTGACCGGTGAGAAATACCGCATAAAAAAGTTGTCAAGTACGCGGGGTTGCACTGTACCTGACGCACACGGCGGGTTCTCTATTCACGCGCTGTGCAAGACGACACCGCGTTGTCTGCTATGTACATAGAGCGGCTCGCGAACGCTCGTGAATCTGTTCGGCAGTCCGCGCGACGTCGACGAGATATTCGCGCTCGTCGCGTCACTCACCCAACTGGACTTACGTAAGCGCGCGACGCGCGAGCGACGCACCGACACCGCTGCGTTCGTACGTGTCGCGCGCGCGTAACCAGCAGCTCGACAGGCCCGATGCATCGGGTGGCTCGCAGTTCCCGGCGTTCGACGCGACGCGCAGGGATCGCTTCCGCGAATCGCGTAACTGTCGAAGCGACGATTTTCGACAGAAATCTATTTACCCGTCGCTACGAGGGATCGTCGATGCAATTTTATCGGATAAAACGAGAGAACGAGGAGTCCTGAAACAAAGAAGAAAAAATAAAGCGTCGAGCGTCTTTTCGCGAAAAGGCTGAGGACATCGAACAGCAGCAGCAGTAGCAGCAGCAGCAGCAGCAGCAGTAGCAGCAGCAGCAGCTGAGGGCGAAATCGATGGTCCGGAGGGTGAGGAGCGGGAGGAGTCGACGTGAGTTGCAGGGGGGGAGAGAGGCTCGGAGATAGAGTCGAGGACGTCCTCCTCGTGCCCCGGTCATTTGCTCTGGAAGCCAAAAGTGCCGGCATTCACCGGGCATCGAGAGCTCAGCCGCCGCCGCCGCCGCCGCCGCGAGTCCCGGGAAACACGAGAAATTCCCGCGCGGCCCCGCGGTTGATTATTAATTTCCACTTCTGTCGGGTGCGAGTACACTCGAGAATAATGCGCGCGGGGCTCGTTCGCGCGAGCGAGACGGAGAATTCGTTCTTCCGTCGCGAAAGCTCAGCTCGTCGGTGCCTCTGTTCAAGGGGATATACCGAGATTCGCCTGCGACGCGAACACACTGCCGCACATAACCTCACAGCCCTAATGCGGGAGCCGAGCTTGTCGTAGGTGTACACAGAATAATAATTCCACAATGAAATATAATAATAGCAGACGAAAAAGAGCCAACGTCGGGTTAATAGGAATGGCGCTAGCGTCTTCGTCAGGAGGCCGAATTTTTTTATCTTTTAATACTTGGCGTCGAGACACTGCCGTGTCTCTTGATACACAAATGGACACACAGCGAGCGTCATGTGTGTGTATGTGTGTATGTGTATCGCTCTCTCGTGGCGGCACTGAGACGTTGAGGGCTTCGCAGTTGCTGCCTGTCGTCTGCAAGCTCGCATGCGCCGAGAACGCGCTTTCTCGTTCGGCGAGCGAGATATCTCACTGTTGCATGAGTATCTGAATAGCGCGAAAGTGCCGCAATCGCGGGATCAACGAGGAGCCACCCCAGTTCGCACGCGTCGCACTGGCTCCCCGTTGGACGGCGCTTGATTAAAACCTCGTTAATCAGGCGCGTATAGAGTTGCGACGTTCCAATTGGCCTGACACGCGCGCGTCGACACCGCGCGGAATTAACAGGTGCCAATGTGCGGTTTACCCGCAGCGCCGCGGACACGTGTTAACCGAGCGGATACACTTACATCTGTGGTCGACCGAGACGCCCGGTGCAGGTCGGAGAGTCGTGTAGTGTTTATGTTTTTTTTTTCGAGAGGAGCGGAAACGCCAGGGTTGAAGAATCATCACTATAATTACGTAAAACGAATTTCTATCTTGATATTATTATGCCAAAGGGATCGCTCGCTTTGTTGTCCTCAAAATACACTCAAGGTCGTTTATTTCCAGGAGATTTATGTATTCTGTTATTCTGTACACACGATAAACAAATAGCTGGAAATTGGATACGGCTGTCACGTGCGATCAGTTCGACGCAGAGTCAAAAACGCCCACGACGATCCACGTGACGAATCGCGGATGAACAGCGCAATTACTATACTATGTATATAACAGGTGATTCCTTGTCCTCCGCGGGGGTTTCATCGGGAAACGAGGCTCACGTGGGTTTCCAGCTGGTTTCCGCGAACGAGACACAGAGAGAAAGAGAGAGAGGGAGAATCCAATCGCGCGCGCGGAGCACCCATAAAGCGTCCGTCGTCCGCCGCGTATTGTGTCGGGTCGATTGACGTCGATTGTGCTTCGAATCACGATACACGACTCACGCGCGACGACTGCGATCCGCGCGTGGCGCTGAATATAAAAAAAAAAAAAAAAATATACCGCGCGCTAATGTTCCACACCGGGAAGGACGTGGCGTGCGCCGCGAGCTTGTCCTGCGCCTGAATTCGCGACAAAACGTCGCCGTTGTACGTGCGGCGCTGCGCACACGCGATACACGGGGGCGACCCGCTCGCCCCGAGTTTTTCCCGGAAACGACCCGGCCGGCAACGCCGCCGAAGCTCCTCGAGCCGCGAGCGTCGCGTGCGCGTCCGGAGACTCGATAAAAAAAACGCGACGATTCGCGACGATCGCGAGACTGCGATACGGGAAACCCGCGAACGGTCGTTTTGTACTCAACGCGCTCGTTTGTGTCCCGAAGGTCGAGCGCCCGAAGCCGCCGGACGCTCTGCGTCAGCCATTTTGTTTATCGGCTCAATCTATAAGTATATACACAAAGCTCTTTATTGTAGCTTCAAATCAGCGCACCGACCGTTACAATATAAATAGATGTAAATGTAATGCTCTATATATAGCTCTAAATATATATGTCGACATAAATACAAATCTCTATATATATGTACACGCATCCTCGTCGCAATCAAAGTTTAGCGCTTCCAGAAGTCATTTGCATCGCTCGATATCCCGTGATTGGACGAATGAATCCCCCCGGCGTGGTGGAAGCCATTTCGATTGATCGATGGTGATTAAGCCGGCGGCTGCTCCCGGGTCGGTGCGTCGCCACCGTCGCCACCGTCTCGTCACGATTTTCCACCGATTCCTCGCGTGATTGCGCGCGCACAGCCAGCGCGAGTGGTCTGTGCGATTCTCGCGGCTCCCCCCTCCCCACCTTTCCGCCGCCGCTCGTCAGTCTATTCACTCTGCGCCGATTGTGTGTTATATCGGATGCGACGGTTATTGTATACGCGCGAGCTGATTGTCTTGCGGGAGCTTCGGGAGAAAATTGAACTTCTTCGCTCGGCCGGCGAGCGCTGACCAGCTTATTGCTTAGCGAGATATATATATCGTACGGCGGGGCGTGGGGGAGGGTGGGGAGGGAGAGAAAAGAGTTTCTCGCCTTCGGGGCTGCCCCGAGAGCGTGGTAACAGTCGAGAATTCAGCGCTAGAGCAAACCCCCCTCCCTCCTCCCGCTCTTTGCCGCTCTTTCGCCTCCCCCCTCGTAACGTTGACCCCGACACGACGACGTTGGCTGCAATGCGCCAGCGTGAGCTCCGCTCGGATACGCCGCCGCCGCCGCCGAGCGAAAATTCTCGTGAACACGAGGTCTCCGGGGAGGGGGAATTCCCGACATTTTTCGTCGCCTCTTTTTTTCTCCGTCAGACAAATTTATCGCAGGTGGTTGAGTCCCGCTGTTTTCGCCATTGGTCGAACGATTGTATGGAGGTTTATAAATGAGATGTATAGACATTCGGATATCTCTATACCTATATATGATTGCGATCGACCAGAATGTCATGTCTCGAGCCACTTGAACGACAGCTTGCCGAGCAGTTCGATTGACTTTCAAACTACTTAACTCGCCGTTACGTACATATCTACAGTATACACAGATATATGCGCACAAGTCCACCACAGTATCTGTTATACCTATGTATACGATACTGTATATATTTACAAATATAAATATGCACTTCGCGCCATAGCGTACAATATATCAATAAGAAAATAGCGGTTGCGCCTCGTCGCACACCGTAAATTAATTCTTATATATACCATGCGTCGAGACGCTACCCCGTCTCCTGATATACAGAGGTGGTGAGGATTGTATATCTATGCACATATCAATACGTTGCACCATGACGTATAATAACGAAAGCCTGAATATTTTCCCGGCGCTACGGAGTCCCGAGTTTGGCGGGGGGGGGGGGGGGGGGGGGGGGGGAAGCTCTGCGCTATCCCAACGAGGCTTATCGACCTCCTTTGACTGACCACGGGTAAAACAGAAACCAATACCGCGCGCTACATATTTGCTCGTCGTTGGACTTTCGCATCGCAGGCGATGGGCCTTCCCCCATCCCTCCCGGTGTGTGCAGGTCGCTCGCTCTGGGCTGCGGCGGGCAGCAGGCATAAAGCGCCGTCGTATGTATCGTCGTCGTCGTGGTCGTTTGTCCCCGCGCGACCTTGAACCTCACGACAGTCAGCGAGGAGCGCGCACGATCCGAGAGTGGCACAATTCAGTCTGCACGCATGTGACCCCCGCGAGCGACCCTCGCGATTTCACTGCAATGCTGAGAGGCGAATCGGAGCTGGTGTTTTTTTTTTATTCGTGACACTTAACAATTTTCGTAATTGAGTTCCAAACCCCTCGCTCCCTCCGCCGTTCCCCTTTCTTACTCATCTCTTCTCCACCCTTCAACCCTCCACACTGCAGACTTTTGCCGGGACGTTTCCGTCCGACCCGCGCGCGCCACCCCCACGAGATACAATCAATTAGCGCGGAAAAGTCGGGTCGCGACTGCCCGAGTAATAACGTGACGCACGCGAAACGCTTTTGGTCTTCTCGGAAGCTCCGAGCTTGGGAATTTACGAATAACAATTCGCCGGGACATTTCCTTCCAGTTTCGAGCCGCGGCTGATGTATCGTCGGGCCAATATCGATCGGACGCAGTCGGCCACCGGCGACGCCGAGGGAGGCGACGAATTAATTACCAATGCGTCCTGCATGGTCATCGCCTCGGTCTGTGCGGCCAGCGTCGGCAGGAAAAAAAATTGTTGATTTAAATTTATTTTTTTAATTCATTTATGCATTTTTTTAGAGTGACAGGTCGCGATTCTCGCGTGTCACGTTCGGGGTCGAGACAAGAGGGTTTGATATCGCGAATCTGGTCGTCATCCATAATCGGTGATTCCGGTCCGCGACAGGAAAAAAAAATTGCAATTTTTTTTTCCAGGAGTTTATGCATGCATTTTTTCCCCACAGTCGAAGATTGATTCTATTCTGATTCTCGTGAATCACGTTCAGGGTTAAGATAAGAGGGGTTGAGGTTGCGAAGGTTCGATTCTAAATATAGGCAGGGGAGAGAGAGAAAGACAGAGACAGGGAAGGCCCCTGGGTCAAATCAATAGTCACGTTGCATATATACATATAACGCGTGTATATTATAGATAGGTCTGTATATCTCTTAAGGCCTGTACTATTATATTCCAAGCAAATGTTTCCGCGTTGCATGTATATCTATATTTTATATTTCATATATCTATATATATCGGTTGCACAAACCGAAAATATACTTGGGCCGCGTTTAATGATCCGTCGTGTAGCGCCTACTCGGCTTCGATATATACATACACATCGTCGCTATACCGCGAGTTCACCGTTCTCGGATGGAACACGTGTCGCGTGCAGCGCGCCGTTCGGATTGGCCCAAGGGAACGACCCTACATTGGCCCACGCGCGTCCCGGTCACGAGATAATTTTCATGCGTGTATAGTATAGATGGTTCTATTATATTTCTTAACCCTTCCCGGTCACGCGGGGTCTAATTGACCCCAAATTTACCGGGAACTACTGTGTATGTCTCCAGATGGTTTGACCGCGAAGGGTTAAGGCCTACACCATTATATTACAAACAAATGTTTTCACGTTTCACGTTTATCTATAATTTTGTATAATTTTTGTTGACTGGATTTCAGTGTACGCCTACTGCTGTCGGTTTCCCAAAGCTATATTGACTATTAATGCTATATACGGTCACGAGATAATTTATTAATTTCAACATCGAGTAATTGGCGCTTGTCCTTTTCGCAGATCGAATGCGGTGGTCGTGCATCACGAACGACCGAGCAGCAGCAGCAGCAGCAGCAGCAGCGGACGAAGAAAAAGACGAGAAGGAGGAAGGAAGTTTGGAACACCGACGCAAGGAGTCATCGCCGGTCGACGTGGACGACGACGAAGACGACGACGACGACGCGAAATCGTACAGACTGGCACGTGAGCGGAGGCACTTGATGAGAAGGGGTGAACGCCGGTGATGGACAATGAGCAGCCGCACCAGGAGCTGGTCAAGTGCGTCGTCGTGGGTGACACCGCGGTCGGCAAGACCCGGCTGATTTGCGCGAGAGCGTGCAACAAACACGTGTCGCTGTCGCAACTCCTCACCACCCATGTGCCCACCGTCTGGGCCATCGACCAGTACCGAATTTATAAAGACGTAAGCCAAAACTCCAGGCGCCATCTGTGGTTCGTCGCGTCGGAGGTTCATTGATAAATTTGCTAAAGCGGAGCTCAATCGTGGCGCGTTTCAACGTCATCAAAGTTTTATGCATGCTTAGTCGATGGATGAATTTGCATAGAATTACGTTATTACTCTTGTCCAGAGCCGAGACATTTCTATCTCTTAAGACATTATATTAATATATCAGATTAAAATTAGAATTAATAGATCAAAGGTAAATTGTAATGAGAATATAGAAAATATTTGTTGTAACGCGTTTAAAATTGAATGCCAGAAAATGAAAATTGATTTCCAGGTACTGGAGAGATCCTGGGAGGTAGTGGACAATGTGAACGTCTCCCTGCGGCTGTGGGACACCTTCGGCGACCATGAGAAGGACCGGAGATTCGCTTATGGCAGGTAATGGAAACGAAGGTGCAGGCGAGAAGAAAAAAAGAAAATAAGAAAAATAGAGAAGGGCAGTCAGTAGCGTCTATCGACCTTTCGCTCGTGTCCTTCGGGCGCCTGAACTTTTCGCGTCCTGATTCACTTGCGATTGTTCTCCGGGGTCTGTGCAGATCGGACGTCGTGCTCCTGTGCTTCTCCATAACGAATCCGGTGTCCCTGCGCAACTGCAAGGCCATGTGGTACCCGGAGATCCGTCGTTTCTGTCCGCAAACGCCGGTTCTGCTGGTCGGCTGCAAGAACGACCTGCGCTACATGTATCGCGACGAGACGTATCTCAGTTACTTCCGGGATCGCAGTCCCTTCGTCAGGTGAGTCGCCCGTCAGCCGCTCATAAATTAATGCGATACGCAAAAAATTGTCAGATTGGAATGTTGGAATATTGATCAATATTTCGTTTGCAGAGCGACCCGCAAGAGCGACCTGGTGATGCCGGATCAGGCGAGAGCCGTCGCCCGGGAACTCGGAGTCTGTTACTACGAGGCCAGTGTCTTCACGTACTATGGGGTCAACGAGGTCTTCGAGAATTCGATTCGCGCTGCTCTCATAGCCCGGCGACAGCAGCGCTTCTGGATGACGAATCTGAAGAGGGTGCAGAGGCCTCTTCTTCAGGTATTAATTTAACCGAACCTTGTTGCTGCATTCCGAACATTTAGTTCACGAGCCTGGCTATTCATTATTTACTAGTTAATTTATTATTATGTACATAGTATGTATAACCGGGGCTTGCGATAAATCGTGTTTCGTTTTCGTATTCGAAGGCTCCGTTTTGTCCGCCGAAGCCGATTCCGCCGGAAGTTTGTCTGACGACGAGCACCTACGAGGAGAACATGAAAACTCTGTGGATGCGACCGGTGCACACGGACGTGACCCTCGTGGCCGGTAACTGCTCGTTCTCGGCGCATCGCTGTCTTCTCGCCGCCGCGTCGCCGGCCTTTCACCGTCTCTTTTCCATGGAACTCGTGCACGAGCTCACGCCTCGCAGCTCCAGCGAATCGAGCATGGTATGGCTGTTATCGAGAATCCTATCGCGCCGCGACTGTCTCCCGCGATTTCCGTCGATATTTCGCTATAGCTTCTTCGAGGAATCCTTTTGTTTCTCGTCTAGGTCAGCACGTTCGGCGAAGCTACCGTCGGTGACTTCAACGATGACACCGAGTGCCTCATAAGAATCGATCAGTTCAAGCCTGCGAAGTAAGAGAAATAGACCCTAGATGCATTTTTCGATATTTCAAATAATGTTGGTAAAATTTCACATTCGAACGGAAAAAAATGTAGCATTTCTTTGGTTTTTTCTGTACACAAAAATCCTATTTTCATCTCGCGACATAATTTTTTGCCGTTTTCTCTCGTCGTCATTTGCGGATCGATTGACTCACGAGCAATTCGTTTAATTCTTCAGGGTCTGGGAGCAATTGAAGCGAAGGTCGAGCTTCCAAGTTCTGCCGACGATGGACAACCAGAGAAAACCAGCCGGCGCGATGAGAGAGCTCAATCATCCGGCGTTTCAAAACATCCGTATAACTCTGGTAGGTCGAGTGTTTGCTTCAGGGACGCGCGTTCTATACATACATCTGTATGCACTCGTCGCATTGTGTGTACGCGCAACGAGCGTAACGTGCCACACATGACGTTCGGCTTCAACGAGGCCAATTGCGAGTTCGTGGGTTCAATAACAGATTGATTGTGGCTTAATCGAGCATCTGCTGTCGCGTCTCTCTGCACTTTTCTCGTTGCTTCTTAATTCGTCTCGCGGTGCGCGCTCTTTAGTCGCGGCGAATCGACGAGACGCGACAGCAGAAACTCCGTCGCGTGCTCCACGCTCTCGTTTTACTCGATGCCACCGCCGCTTCGTCTCCTCCGCCTCCTCCTCCTCTCGTTGCTTTTCAACGAATCATTCAATGTGTGCCGAGAACCCAGCGAAGGTGCCACTTAACTGAATTAGCGTTAACCGCGGAATTGAAGCCGAGTTGAAGTTGAGCGCGTTGGTCGAAACGCACGAACGCTCGAAACGCTTCATCAGAGTTTCGAGCGTTCGCCGAGCGTTTATCATACATCTTACAATGTGACGATTACAATGTATGTAATTCGCGACAACCATGTTCCCCTTCACTGTCGTATAATGAGATTCGCACGTTTCGGTACTCTGCAAGGATGATTTTTCGATTTCAGGCCGAGAATTCCAACGGAGTGCAGCAACCGACGACCCTCGTGACGCTGTCCAAGCTCGTGACACCTCAGGCTCTTCAGCAATGTCTGCAGTTCATATACACCGGGAGCCTCGAGAGGCGGTATCATGATCTGCAGGTACGTTCGAACGCGTCCGACGGAATCGCGCGAGAATTCGGGAGAAAACACACATAGGTTTCGATTGGGATTAGAATTCAAGCAGACACAGGGAGATTGCGTACGAAGACGCGCAATTAGAGGCGTGTGTGACTGTTTCCGGCGCGTCGGCCGCGCGCAAACTGACTAACGCAGCTCTATTCTTTCAGACAGCTCCCATCGGTCTTCTACTGGTTAGTATTTCGTACTCGCGTTAAGAGGCGATAACGTCGCGGTATGTACAGACGAAATCCTATAGAACTATCGATCAGCAATGTTCGCAAATCTAGAGCCGAGCCGCCCACATCCATCGCAAACCTCACAGGCCCGTCATTTTTTCCGAGTACATGTATTAGTGTTCTAACTAGCGCAGTTCTAGCATCGATCATCATCGAGCATGCCCTGTAGCGTCAACTTCCGTCGCGGGTGCACACTTCCTCCATCGTGTCGTCATTCGATTTCTTCATTGTCGCGTTATGCAATTTCTCCATCGTTTGTTATTCGCGTGTGTGTGTCTCTATCTCTAAGCATCTATCACGAATTTATCTTTTTCGTTCGGACTCACAATCGACGGCACAGCGAAGGCATCGCGACTGACGCGAGATAATTAACGTGAAGAATAAAGAAAAGAAAATACATTTTTCGATGTGAATAATCGTGTTGCAGCGACGATTCATTCGAGGAACCACCGTCATCGATCGCTCCACTCATCAATACCGTATTTTTACCTGTAATCATCGTCTCGCGCCTGCCATCGACTCACTAGCTCCATGGTTTTAGCGATAGACGCGCCGACGGCCAAATACTTCATTTAGCAAAGCGTAGCAGGGACTTTTTCGTGTATTTCACAAAAATAATGTGTGTATCTCACTGTCACCGTCCGGTGTTTGCCGCAAAGGGAGAGAAATGCCTCGATCTCACGTGACGCTTCATTGTTGTCCGCAGGAAATCAGACAGGCGGCCGAGTTTCTCGAGCTGCCGCAGCTGATGATGGTTCTCGGGAGCATTCAGGCCAGGGCTCAATTCATGAACAGCGAGCTCAACAATCAGTACAAGCAGGTCGTGAGACAACGGCTGGAGGACATTTGCTTGGAACAGGGTAAATTCATTAGGACGAACAAACATCCTACTCCTTATTTTAGGCTTTTCCTCTATTAAAAAGTTCGTGAGCAACCATTGTTGTCGATGAAAGAACTCTTCGGCGAGTGAATTCAATTTGTTGAATTTTTTCATTGCAGGTTTATTCGCTGACGTGATGTTCGAACTGGACGACGGGATGATGCCGGCTCACAGAGCGATACTGACTGCCAGATGCGACATGATGAAGGCCATGTTTTCCGGTGATTTTCGCGAAAGCAGTGCCAAAGTTGTGAGTGAAAAAAAATGTTGTAAATAAAATTTCCATTTTTTGGTGCCTTGGGTAGTAAACTGATTGAAACGATTGCAGATAGTTTTTCCTGGCGTACGAGAATACACGTTTCACAAGCTGCTGTGCTACCTGTACACCGACGAAGTTCCGGCGATATCGTCCGCCCGGTGCCTGAACCTCCTGGAACTGGCGAATCGGCTGTGTCTGCCGCGTCTCGTGAATCTCGTGGAGAATCGAGTGATCGAGGATCTGGATCGGCTGTCGCAGAACGACGGCAACGAGGCGGTGGAAAACTGCCTGAGACTCCTGGAGCCGTGCAAGGTGTGCACAATTTTTCTTCTAACATATATGATGAATTTCCGGGGAAAAAATATAAAATAAATTATACATTTCCTCATTCACAGCTGCACAACGCCGATCAACTGGCCGACTGGTGCATGAATCATCTCTGCGTGAATTACAACAAGCTCTGCAAAATGTCGCCGAGAAGCGTGCGGCTTCTTCATCCGGAGAATCAGGAGTATCTAAACGAGCACCGATGGCCACCAGTGTGGTAAGAAAAATCCAAAAATTAATTTCCCATATTTGCTTCGTTGTGTATTTGAGATTAATTATAATTTTGTTCAAAAGGTATCTGAAGGACTACGACTATTATCAAAAGTGTCTGGCGGAGCAGGACAAGGAGAACAAGCCGACCCTGAAGAGAAATCGCAATCAGTCGTGTTGCCTGTGCTTCTCGGGTTCGAGCAAGACGAGACGCGAGGCCGGCGGCGGCGCGAGCTCGACGAGCGAGACACCGGCGGACCGACCGCTCTTCGACGCCTCCACCGAGTCCGGCGAGGCCGTATGACACCAGCCAAGCGGCATCAGCCGCTCATTCAGATTCATTCTGATCCTACCCGTGCTCATGATATTCATCTGCACGATTTTTACCATTTTGATACTGCTACAGATTTATACTTAAGACGCGAGGCGCGCGCGGGCGCTGAAAAACACTACGACTTGCGGTCGATAAGTCAATAACGACGAGCATTGTCTCGCTGCGTCGCGACTCGAATGTCTACCTGGCGGGGCGGATCTTCGCCTCGAGAGCGATGCCGCTGCACCGATTCGAACGAGTCGTCGCGACAGCCGCGAGCGAACGGGAAAACGGAAATTTCTCCGGTGGCCCGCGAAGAAGCCGAAGTCGATCGAACCGCGACGACTTCGCCGTCGTTTCTCCCGTCGAACGCGCGAGGATTCGCACACTCGGCGCTTCCCGTGACACGCGAAACTTTGCGATCTTCGAAGCGGGAACGACGAAAGAAAATCATTGGAATAATTGGCCACGTGATAGCAACAATCTTAGTGCCCACTTAGATGATAAATACATGAATGCATAATAGATAACGCTTGCGATCCTCGAGTCGGGAGAGCCATTGTCGCAGTATACGCGAGCCGAGAGACACGTAATCGCGTTAACGCAACGTCAACGTTCACTCGCGTCCAACGATCCCCGCGAGAAACTGAAGAATCCGGGTTTTCGTCGAGTCGATGGATTATTCGCATCGCACAATTTCTATTCGGTCCTTTGTTTTTTCAAGGACGAGCGTTCGTTTCGTTCGAAGCGTTTATTGAATGACGATTGTTTCGTCGATGACGAGAAGAAGGTTTACCCTGCGGTCTGAAGAATTTTTTTCGGTCGACGGCTCGACCCGAGTCCCACGAAAGTTTCGTGCTCCCTTCTGCCGATGCCATTCGTGTGGTCACTGCGCGAAAAAATATTACATGCGATATATAACTGGAGCGTAATGAATTTTCAGAGCAATGAAGAGTGGTTTGATCTGCAATTTTTGTTTTACTGAAAATAAGTAAAACCACGGCTTTTGCCCGCAACCGATCGAATCTCAAACGCGTTTTGCGAATGTCCCGAATTGTACCGCTACGTGCTGTATCCGCTTGGCAGGACGTTCGAACACTTCGGCTCACGTTGGAAGACGGAATAACGCCGAGACTAAAGGCATATCATCCATCGATCAATTATACGATTAATCGAGTCCAGAACGAATTCCCACCGACTAAACATTCCAGTGCGCCGCGCGACTCGGCCGCGCACGGAGTCCGACATGTATTTTTCTCGGTGATCCATACGCGGTTTGTCCTGTCCTCTGTACTATTTTTCTGATCATCTATTTTTTTAAACGTCCTCGAAAGCGAGCGACACCGCGTTGTGAGGAAAGTTTTCTAGTTCGTATTTGTCGAGAAATAAAGGACGGAATCTCGCGCGGGCGATACTCATACCAGCTGCACTTCGAATTATTTACACGTAAAACTCTTCTCCGCTAGATTGTAAAACCGATAGCCCTCAGGTACGTCGATCTTAGTCTTCTGATTGTCAGTATTACTCCGGCGAGAAAACATTGACATTTGCATGGTGGACCAAGCAGAATCGTGCTTTTCTGATTGCAAATGCGGATTTAGACAACTAACTAAATGAGTTGAAGAATCGTCCGATTCGTTCTCTATTGCGCTTCAACGATTACTACTTATATGCGAAGAAAAAAACGATGAAAAATAAACACACAACACGCTCGTTATCTTTCCCCCCGGAAAACATATTTGCCGAGGCGCGCAGGCGCGGAGGCGCGAAGCTTGTGCGAGTAAGATTACAACGTTGAAAAATGAACCAGGCGAAATGTAATGAGCGCCTGAACGGGCTGAAGTGAATTAAGATTAGATGTCTAAACGGCGTAACGACTGGTGCGAATTTAAGATAATGATTATAGTGCGAACTTAATGATAATGATGAATCGTACGCTAACGGCTGCGTCAATTTCGATGTCAATGTTAACGTTTATAAATCAAACGCGTCGACATTTTCTACTGATATTGCTAGTGACGTCGTTCAATTTCACGAAACGAATCGAGATATCTTCCTTGCCTCACCTTCACTTGCATAAAGACTAACACAACAATTACACTTAAATCACACACACACAACACACACACGAGCTCACACAAAGAGACAGTTACACCCGTTACATCTCAAAGAGTCATATCACCGGATTTGGAATGTATCCTGACGATCCAAGCATGTATTTTCGAGATAAATCTCCCAGTTGTGAAGAGATTCGAAAAGACAAACGAAACAAAACAAAAAAAAAACAAGTTAATTAGGATACGAAGCAATAATCGAAGTGTTACGCGAGAAGAGTAGGTAGATTGTAATATTGGATAAAGAAGAAAAAAACAAAAAATGTTTTTGTCTTTTTGTTATAATGTGTGTGAAAAATAATTCGACGCTGTAGTCACGGCTTTAGGGAAGATTATAAGAAAACAGACGCAGTACGAGGATAACTCCAGTAGGCAAAAGAGAGAAAAAAAATCGAAGCGCAACCACATATTTCGCCCCCTCCCCCCCTTATCCACCAATCGACAATCTGAGAATTATCTTCTATGATCGTTTTTTCTACAGACGAAAGAGTCGCGCACTGCACGCGCGCCTCCAGGCGCGGTAAATTCTGTCCCGATCGCGGCACCTCGGCCTCGCGTTCGCAGTGCGCGAGAGTACGAAACTGCTACTGGAATAATTGTGAGATCACCGAGCGCGTGATCGACTTTTTACGGATTGGAAGGTCCTAGCATTTAAAGTACTAAGTGAGAATATAACACTCAAAGTCCTATACATATAAATCTAATTAAAAAAAAAAAAAAAAAACGACCGCAGAGAACAAAGCAGAGAATTTCAATTTTTGTGATGTAAATACAATTTTTCTTAACACGCCACTCCAGAGAAGCCAGAGCGATACGTCCAATTTATTTTGCGTTTTAATATCGTAAAGTCACGCAAGAGTTTCACGAATGAAGGAAGGAACAAAAAAACAAAAGTTAAAATTCGATTACGAAGCAAGCAGAATTACGATGCTCAAAAAAATCACCAACATCCACTTTAAAAGCTAAGCCCGAGACACCTCTAATTAAGAATTAAGAATCGATTGTATCGAAAAGATCCGAAGGAATGTGAAACAAGTGGGTTGTCGATGATACCTTAGGACAAGGTCATTTAACAATAAAGCATGTAAATTCTTTGTTGTTTAGAGCAAACAAATCTTTGCCCTACATTTTTATATATTTTTTTAGTTCTTACAATCTATAAAGTTTCGTCGCGTCGTATCTCATAGAAAATATTATATTTACTTTAAGCATTAATTTGATTTGTATTCCTAGAGCGGCGTCGCCAGGGTCACCATGGCTTCTCGTATTTCGTCATACAATTCTTTGTACTCCGGATGTTCCTTTATGAGAACCATCAGGCTGCCCCTCTTCACTCCCATTGCAGCTCCGATGTCCAGCCTAGATGGAGTATAGCAGTACGGAATGTTTTTGTCCTCGCAAACTATAGGCAGGTGGCACATGATCTCCACGGGAAACACATCACCGGCAAAGACGACCAATCTAATGAGAAAGGAATCGTTAAATTTCAAATTTCAAGATTTAATACATTTAATTCTGGACTAAAATCTCAGTCGTAAGGTTCCAAGAAGTTTATTGACCAAATTGATTCAGCAGCTACAAATGCAGCGTCAACTAAACCAAACTCTGTCAGTTATATAGACTCCATTAGACAAATTACTCCAAATAACAAATGAACCTAGTTTCAAGATTAACACAGAGCTAGCGCAAAAAAATAAAAACGACACAATTTTTATTGAAAGTGTCAGAATAAATTCGTACCCAGTTTCGCCTTTGCGAAGGTGTTTCTGGACGTCCTTGAGGCCATTCCTGAGGTAGGTTTTTTGTTTGGATGCTGAAAAAAATATATATATTCACATATTCAAAAATAGAAGAATCACCGCAAAATCGAAAAAAATTGCCCGAGATCAATGAAAATTAAACTCAAAACCGGTCGTACCTTTCTTTATAACCTTGTAGATCTTCTTGGTTAGTTTTTTCGGCGCCATCGGTTTCGCGATCGTATTTACGTTCTGCAGCTTCTCCTCGTAGCTGATTTCCTTGGACGCGTCGCCCTCGACCGCCTCGTCCTCGTCCTCCTTCTTGATTTGCTTCACCTCACCCATTTTACGACAATTTGTTTATAACAAAACCGCTGCTACGGGTTGTAAAATGCTCCGCCGACTTCGACGCACGTGTTTGTCAACCAGGCAGCGTGGTGCGCGTGGTGCTCGATCGCGTCGAGGCAACGCTTCTCGTTTTCGCCTGTAGACGTCGCGCTCTCGTTGGTCGCCATTGAAAAATGGCGGCGCGTCTATTTGAAAAAATGCTCTGATACTTTGTCATTCATACTTTGTTTATTGCAACATAAAATGTTAAACCCAAAAACAATCAATTATGCTGCCTCGCATCAAATCAAGTCGATCGCCAAGCTTCTTTCCCCAAAACAAAAAGTCATTCTAACCTCCCCACATAAATATAAAAAACTAACCTAAAAATGGCCAACTTTTTGTTTATTTATTAAGATACCTCGCGAGCTCGCCCGCTAACGACTTCGACTCGAAAACAGCCCGAAAAATTTGCGCACGAGTGTCGAAAAAATTGCGATGAGAAAAAAAGCGAACGCGATCCGCGCATGCGCCGTTCGGACGACTCGAAGCTCGTCTGCTGCGCGGACGGAAGGTCCGTGGTGCTTGACAGCTCGAGCCTGGGATAGTCGAGCGAGTGAGCGCGAGCGAGCGTCTCGAGCAGTTTGCGTCCTCGGTGCCGGCGCCGTTGTCCACTGTGACTTGTGACTTGTGGGGCGCGCGCGAAGGGAACCACCGGCCGTGCGACTCTGTCTGTCTCTCTCTCGCTTTCTTCCTTCCGCGTCAAACGAGCTGAACCGCCGGAGTTTCTCCGGCAGTGGCCCCGCGCGAGCTATGTGCGCGAGTGACGAGTGCGCGAGTACGTCGGCCGCTGGCGTGGCGCAGCGACCTGCGACGACGACGACGTCGACAACGAGCGTACGTGCGAGCGGACGAGCGAGCGAAATGCGATTCGCGTTGTGATGCGGCCGAGCGGAAGAGCGTCCACGTAGCCGCCGCGCGTCGTCGGCCAGAGCGCGTTACGACCGGACGCCGCGAGCTGTGCCGCCCGGGGGACGCTTTAGCATGACATTGACGCCGGGAGCAGCAGCCGCCGCCGTTGCATCGAGCGAATAAGTTTTGGAGGAAGCGAGACGCGCCGTTTCGCGCTTCGGTGCGAGGAGCGAGATCGGTCGCAAGGAGCACAAACGCGTCGGGCGGGGGGACGGAGGGGGACGGGGAGTAGGAGGAAAAAAACAAAACACCGGCGGATCGATGTATTTGTGATGGGAGTGCCTGCGCGGGGAGCTCTCGCGGCGATCGTGGCCACGATCGCCCTCGCCGTGTACGCCAACAGCCTCGGCTGCGGCTTCGTCTTTGACGACATCTCGGCGATCAAGGACAACCGCGATCTGCGGCCGCACACGCCGCTGAAGAATGTCTTCTTCAACGATTTCTGGGGCACCCCGATGCACAAGGTGAGATAGAGCGACAGGGAAAATGAGTGAGAGCGTGTGAGAGGAGTCAGGGAAAAAGAGAGAGCGAGTGAGATGGCGATTTTTATATGTATTTCTCTCTCAGCGGGGGAAGAGGTAGAAACCTCTTTGAAACCGCTGAGCGGTGGAAGAGGTTTCTACCTCTGGAGAGAGAGAGAGAGAGAGAGAAATACATATAAAAATCATCTGCTACGCGCTACTGCTAACCCGTCGAGAATCCTCGAAAACTCTGGAAGGGGGAGGGCGCGAGTGAGAGCGAGATAGCGCGACACTCGCCACCGCTGCCACTACCCCCTCCCTCTCTTCCTCGCTCCCCCTCCTCCTCGCAGCCCCTGTATTCACCCGCCGCACGCCGGCTATGCCCTCGCTCGCGCGTATTGATCCGCGAGTCTCTCTACTCGATCTATTCCGTCTCATTTCATTCCGACCGCCAGCAAAATCATATCGCCTCTCCTCTCTCCGTCCCCCTCCCCCCGCCTACCACTTGTCGATTCAACGGCAAAGCCTCTTTTCATTCCCGAACATCTCCCCCCCCCCCCCCCCCCCCCCCTTCACCATCGAACATGCCTCGGTCCTTGAGTTTCATCGAGTTCGAGTCTGTCAGTCTTGCGCTTTGCGAGACTCAACGTCGTTGTGAAAAAACGAATAAGATCGGCAGCACTTCCGCCGATTCGGAGGAATCGTCGCTGCGACGGCGCCGGCGGCTCGATGACCAATCGCGACGATCCCCCCGAAATTTCGCAGATTTATCGACGTTTCCGTTCATCGCCAATCGAGAGATCTCAATGCTGCGGATCTTTATAGATATATGTCAATGCCGAATGCTCGAGAAAATTAAATCGATTCTGCGAGACACTATTAAATGATATTCCGTTTCATTATTTCACACAGGAACAATCGCACAAATCGTACAGGCCACTATGTGTCCTCACCTTTCGCTGGAATTACCTGATTCATCAGCTGGACCCGATGGGCTACCACTTGCTAAACGTTATACTGCATGTGGGTGTGTGCGTGCTCTATTTCAGGTGAGTCCCGTTTCCGCCGCTGTGAGCTTAATTAAATTCTCGAGTCGACCGCGCGCGCGCTCGCTTGCGCGGTCGACGCGTTTGGTTGTGCTTTACTCGTTTGCAATCGTTATCCCCATTGCCGTTCGTTTTTCTCCAGGACCTGTCTGATGTTTCTGCCGGACATGGCGAGTTTTGTGGCTGCTCTGCTGTTCGCCGTGCATCCCATACACACTGAGGCCGTAAGTGATATCTCGACTTCAGGAATTCGTTAAATTTTGTATTAGCTGTTTCACGGAACACAAATTATTTTGCAGGTGACCGGTGTCGTTGGAAGAGCCGAAACGCTGTCTTCGATTTTCTATCTCGGTGCTCTGATCACATACACCAAAGCCTGCAGGAGCAAAAGATCCACAGGTAGACATTTCGACGATTTGAACGTCGAGAGAAAAATGTTTCGTCGATGTTCCGTGCCGGGCTGAGCGGGTATTAATTGCCGGGCGGAATATCGTTCTCGCTGTCCCGACCGGAAATTTATGTCGGTGGAATATATTCAGATTCTTGCGCACGTTATGTTTCACGTCTGACGTTTATCAGGGGAAAAAACATGTGAAAACGTAAATCCTTGGAATATATTTCGCTCGCGTAAATTTCACACACGGCGAGAACGGTACAATTACACTCGACGCGAATGTACGGCGAATCGTGTGCGGCTTGCCGCACGACACACGGTATTTGTGGAAATTGACCGCTTCGCTTCGAATACTCGGTCACGGAGCGAGATATATCGCGCGGATATTCTCTGGAAACTCAACGGCACGCGAACCGATGACGAGATTCGGAGTATATTTGCCTCGAGTATAATTGTAATAAGTAACGTTGCGAAATAGGAAAATTACTTTTCGTGTAAATGAATCTGTTGATTAAGCGCTCAGCGGCTGATATTCTTAAAATAAGCGCGTATACCAGATGGAAAGCGTAATTATTATTCGTGTACAGCTAATTATACGCACCTTACTCGCAGAATTTCGTCGACAGACCCTTTTGCATCGTCGTTCAACTGGATTAATCGTGCAATTATTTTCCAGCATGGCGATCGTTGGCGCTATCGATGATCTGCGTGCTCATCGCGATGCTGTGCAAGGAGCAGGGAATAACAGCAACCGCGGTCTGCGTTCTCTACGAGATTTTCGTCGTTCAGAGGGTGAGCGAACATTCGCGGTTTCTCAAAAGGGTGAATATAAAAAATCGTCGAGTCGCAAGTTAACATTTAAAAATTCGATTTCTTCAGGTTCGGGCTCTGGACATATTTTTGGCGATAAAGTCCGCCTTCGGCGGCAACAAAGTAACGCCGACTTGGTCCGGCGAGGGCACGAAACGTTTGGCCGCCCTTACGCTCGTCACATTTAGTCTCCTGATTTTACGATTACACGTGATGGGCTCTAAGTTGCCAGTATTCACGAGGTAAAGATCATCGAACAGTCGACCACATGACTGCCAATATTAGATTTGCAATGTTATTGATCATGAATACGAATTATCCGGCAGATTTGACAATCCAGCGTCCGTCGCCTCGACCCCAACGAGACAACTGACGTACAATTACCTGGCGGCCGTGAATCTGCGGCTGCTGTTTCTTCCGATCGACCTATGCTGCGACTGGACAATGGGAACGATACCGCTGGTCGAGAGTTTCGTGGATCCGCGTAATCTCGCGACTCTGGCGGCTCACGCGACAATTCTCGGGCTCCTGGCGACGGCGATTTTCACCCGGAGTCGACAGACCTCGGTGATACTCATAATGAGCCTCGCGCTGATGATTCTACCGTTCCTACCGGCGTCGAATCTCTTCTTCCCGGTGGGTTTCGTCATCGCCGAGCGCGTGCTCTACGCGCCTTCCATGGGATTCTGCATGCTCGTCGGCTACGGCTGGAGCATTCTGTCCGACAAGAGGTAACGATGCATTCGCCAGTTCCCGCAATAAAATACAGATACGATTCAGCCTGTGACGAATATATTCGACGAATCATCGGCCTCTCATTCGAAGGTGCTCGAAGCTGTCGACGGTGCTGCTGGTGACGCTGATAGTCGCGCATTCCGCCAAGACTTTCGTGCGGAATTACGACTGGCTCGACGAGTACTCGATATTCATGTCCGGACTCCGTGTCAACGATCGAAACGCCAAGCTCTTCAACAACGTCGGCCACGCGCTCGAGAGCCAAGGCAGGTTCAAAGAGGCGCTGAATTTTTTCAACGAAGCCGTTCACGTGCAGGGCGACGATATCGGGGCTCACATAAACGTCGGCAGGACTTACAATCATCTCAAGATGTTCAAGGAAGCGGAGGACGCCTACTTGAAGGTGAGAACGTCGCCCCGGTGCCGTGATTATCGCTCGCAATTCCCGCGCTCGAATCGAGCAAAATCCCGTAACATCCGCCCGTTTGCTGTTCGCAGGCGAAATCGCTTCTGCCGAAAGCGAAACCCGGTGAGTCTTATCAGGCGCGAATCGCTCCGAATCATCTCAACGTCTTCGTGAATCTCGCGAATCTCATCGCGAAGAACGCCACGAGACTCGAGGAGGCCGATTTGCTGTACAGGCAGGCCATAAGCATGCGCGCCGATTACACCCAGGCGTACATAAATCGCGGCGACGTGCTGATCAAGCTGAATCGCACCAAGGAGGCTCAGGAGGTTTACGAGCGCGCGCTCTTCTACGACAGTAACAATCCGGATATCTACTACAACGTACGTTACCGCGCACATTGCATCGCGTCGTCATGGAAATACAGTAAAACGAAATACAATTTTGATTATCTCTTCCTCTCAACAGCTCGGCGTCGTGTTCCTGGAGCAGGGAAAAGCTTCCCAAGCGCTGGCCTATCTCGACAAAGCCCTCGAGTTCGATCCGGAGCACGAGCAGGCGCTGTTAAATTCCGCGATACTCCTGCAGGAGCTCGGACGAGCGGAATTGCGAAAAGTCGCGCGCGACAGGCTTCTCAAGTTGCTGAAGAAGGTGAAAGTCTTGAGTTTCCTTCAAGTTACTTTCGAGCGAAAAGAAACTAGAACGAGGACTCGATCCGCGAGGTGATATTGCCGATACATTTGCGAATTACTAATTACAAATAATCGTGTCTACAGGATTCGAACAACGAGCGGCTGCACTTCAATCTGGGAATGCTCGCGATGGACGATCACGACTCGGACAGCGCGGAACGTTGGTTCCGCAACGCGGTCGCCCTGAAGGAGGATTTTAGGTCGGCACTGTTCAATCTTGCGCTGCTGCTCGCCGACGAGCATCGGCCGCTTGAGGCGGCGCCGTTTCTTAATCAGCTGGTGCGATTTCACCCGGATCACGTGAAGGGCCTAATACTCCTCGGGGACATTTACATCAACAACATCAAGGACTTCGACGCCGCCGAGAACGTAAGCGCGCAAAACGATTCCACGAAGCTTCCGAACAATTGAGCGAATCTTTTCGTCTGCGAGTTTCTGTTTTTTCTTTTTCTTTCAATTTTTGTTCTTTTTCCTTTCCAGTGCTACCGCAGGATCCTGCAATTGGACCCGACGAACATTCAGGGCCTTCACAATCTATGCGTGGTGATGGTGGAGCGCGGCAAGTTGGGTCTCGCCGCGCAGTGTCTCGAGCGCGCGGCCAAGCTCGCGCCCCACCAGGATTACATCCATCGTCACTTGGCGATCGTGCGCGCCCGGATAAATCGTCTGCCGCCGGAGGAGCGCGACACCGAGATCTTCGACGACTCGATGTGGAGCGCGAGCGGCAATCGCGACGCCGCCGCCGGCAGCAGCTTCGACAATAACGATCCGACGAGCGGCAAGTTTCTCGCCGCGACCGAGCCGGTCTTTCTGAATCACGCGGTCGCGCACAATCACATGGCCGGCAAGGCCAACGCCGCGGATCCCCTGAACGGTCGCGTTATTCACCTCAAGGGGCCGCCCAAGTCGCCGCGCACGCTGAACGACGCAGCGCCGGAGACCAACAGGAACGCGCCGACGAGCGACGCGGCGGACGACGCGCAACAAGCGCCGATCGTCGATCGGCCCTTCGACGCGGCAACGATCGGCGGCGACCGCGCCGAGCTCGGGACGGGCCGCAGTCACGTCTCGAAATTAGCGAATTCGGATTAATTAAATCAAAGCGCAAGCGGCATTATCCGGCTATTCAGTGAGAGAGATGCGAGTAGGTGGAGCGAGAAAGAGAGAAAGAGAATGAAAGAGTAAAGGTAGAGAAAGGGAGAATTAATTAAAGAGAATGGAAGAGAAAATGAGAGGGAAAGGGGAGAAGGACGGGAGACGTGCGAATGCGGGTGATTGTTACGAGTATGTAGGGAGGACAGTGGGGAAGGGAGATAAAGAGGGAGAGAGATCGTTAGATGAATATTGCAAGACACTCGGGGCCTGTCCATAGATTTAAAAAAAGAAGAAAAAAAATAAGAGAAAAGAGAAATAAGAAAAAAATAAAAACCCGCCGAATATTGTAAAGTCATACGTATGTCGCGGTGGGGGACGAGTTAACGTGGTATATAGTCGTATAGCGCTAACGTGTGAATATAAATTGAATACAGAGTATTGTTTTATATGCTGTATAAAATAGGACATTTTATAAAATATATATGAAAAAATCCTGTGCCTTTCATTTCGAACATCTCCGCGAGATCCTCATGCTGAGCGGCTCCGCCTTTCCGTCCAATCTTTTTTTTTCCAAGCCGACACATCGCAACTGCTCGGACCTGCGTCTCAGACTCGACGGCGAGCAACGGACTCGGATTGAAGAAAACATCTAGTGACTTTGGCAACTATGCTGTACACGTGCACTGCACGAGGATGCGAGACGACGATGACAAACAACGAAATCAAAGACGTTCATCGAGCCGAGGAGCAAAGCGACTTTGCAATCTTTCGAGGTACCGGACGGATATCTGTTCTTCTTCCCCCGAAGAATTTGCCAACGTCTACACTCGCAGGCAGATCGAGTTATGGTGTCGCGTTGCCGCGATGGATATAGACACGAAAAATAGCGCAAGATTCATTACCTGATAATCCAATAAGCAACGGTCGATATTTTTTTTTTTTCTTATTATGATATCCTTTTGCTCTTAGGAAACCATGAGCAATATTTCCTGAAATAATTTTACAAAATTACCTATCGGCTCCTGTTGCATCAAACTTTCACGCAATTAGCCCATCAACGCGGCGTCGTCTTTCCCGAAGACAATCCCAAAAGGCGGAAGCGAGGGAGATGAACCGAGAAATAAAAAAAAAACTTTTTTTTTTCACCGGAAATTCCCGTCAGCTTGAGGCGCGTTACTGAAACACTCGAGTATCGGGGGGTGAGTCCCGCGCTTAATAAGTACCCAACGCTATTCCTGCCGGATAATTGGCCTCGTCGCTCTCGATTACTTATTCTTCGTTTGCTCTCGAGGCGCCCGGTGCTCCGGCACGTTTAATCGATATTTCGCCAATGCCGCGTAATTTTTCTCGAATATACTTTCTTCATGTTTATACAGAATATATACAACGTATATAAATATAAATCTACACGTCGCTCCTTCACTATCGCTTTTTATTTCATTACAGTGTGAAGTAAATATGAAACAATATATGGCAACATTTTAACAGAGGCATCCATTAACTTAATTTATATAAATGTAAAATAAATTAACGAGGATAAATAAATAAAAAAAACACATAGCTTCCTCTCAAAAACTGAATCAAGTGAATGACTCCTATTATCAAATGTACGAAAAATAAATACTAGTTAAATAAATGGATATGAATATAAATAAGTAAATTCTCTGGAAAATTATGAATCAAGCGAACGACTCCGGTCGTATTAGTATCAGATATACCACAAACAAATACTCATCTATGTATACACATCGCCTCCTCGCGAAAACTATGAATCAAGCGAACTTTAACGCACACGCACCGTCAACTCTGCTCGTATTATCAAATATATCACAAACGTTTGAGTACCGTGCACGAGGCAGTCGCGCACGGCGCGTTGCCCGTGCGGTTGTAAAATTGTTCGGACCATTATAAATTATCTTCGTTATCGCCCGCGAGACTCGATTTTACGACTCGCGCTCGTTGCAGCTGCCGCGCTCGGTACCTCGTTGGCTACTCGCGGGAGGCGGCGATAATGATTTCACAGAAGCGATTCGTCTTCGGTGACAACGACTCATTAATATAGTTAACAAAAATACATATATACAATATAGATATATGCATGGAGCACGCGTCAGTGAAGCACGTGAGCTCGTTAAGGGAGGTGAAACTCCTTCGCTCGCGACAGCGACGAAACCGTCGACGTCAGAACGGAGCGAGTGAGAAGCTGAAAATGCGTTTCACCTCCCCTCGAGTTTTGTTCGTCGAACCGATTGTCGCCAGTCGCAACACTGATGATGTCCGGGTATCACGAACGATTCCAGTGATTCATCCAGGCACCGCGCGTCATGCCGATTGTTACTACCGACGAGTACTTTGAAACACTTGGAGTAACGTGCAGCAACACCCCTAAGTCACCCCTGAAAAATATTCCTATCGTTTAATTACAAAAAACACCCTTAAACGCCGATCACCACTGCGACCCCTCGTAATGTATTCACATACATCTCTGATTTCTTCATTTCTTTTTACCAGTAAAGTCTCAGGGGTCGAAAAAGTCTCCGTCCCGGTTCCCCCTGAATCACCCCTGAAAAAAATGTCCATGTTCGCATAATTATGTAAAACCACCCCCAAACACCAATCGCCATAAAAATAGACGCCTTCGTTTAATTATAAAAAATACCCCTGAACACTGATCGCCACTGCAGCCCCTCGTAATCTGTTCGCATGCATCTATGATTTCTTAATTTTTTCACCAACAAAGTCTCAGGGGGTTGAAAAAATCTCCGTCCCGGTCTCCCCTGAATCAACCCTAAACAAAATGTCCATCTTCGTATAATAAAAAAAACACCCTCAAACACCAATCATCATAATCATTATCATAAAAACGCCAATCATCATAATAGACGCCTCCGTATAATTATGAAAAAATATCCCTAAACAATGATCGCCACTGCAGCCCCTCGTAATGTGTTCGCATGCATCTATGATTTCTTAATTTTTTTTACCAAAGTCCCCAGGGGTCGTGAATGACGTCTTCCCCGTTCATGGAGGATGCTCCAGTTTCCACGACGAGCGACCACGCGCCCGCGATTTGAGCAAACAAGGTGAAACTGCGAAAGTCAGACGCAGATAGCGAAGGAGAGTCTCCCTCTTTGTCTCTCTCTCTCTCTCTCTATATCTATCGTCTCCTCCTTCGATAAGCGATAACGCGTGCGGCGCGTTCGTGCGAGTAGCGCGGATGGAGAAAGACGGAAAGATGGAAAGACAGAAAGATACGCGCGAGGCGTTTCGGGGCGAGAGCTTCGAGCATGCTCGGTTGGCCATCACCCCGAGAGCCCCGCGAATGTCGCCCCCCCCCCCCCCCCCCCCCCCCGCCCCGCGCCCGCCGACATTAGCCGACCCATTAACGCAACCTGACGTGCACCCGTGTAACGTGTTTAATGAGCACGTCTTAGCTGCTCAGCATCCGAGACGTTTACGGGCTCGACGACGGCGCTTTATAAGGGACGGACGAGGCCCTTACGACCATCACAAGTCCTTCGTACATCCTGCCGCGAGGATCCCGAAGCCAACCCGCAGCAACGGTGAGTAAACCCGCAAGCGCCACCGGCGGCGGCAGCGGCGAACAGTGTTTCCGTCTCTCGCGGTGACCGAGAGCCATCACCGGGTGACAATCGCGTTACCGAATTACCCGGAGTTATCGCACTTTGCGGGTGGTCGCGCTAAAGTAAAAAATACGCGACGTACGCTCCAACTAAAATTACTGAAATCATTTTTTTTTATGGTCAGTACAACAGTTGTGAAAATATTTTTTTTTTTCGAAAGTATTATTTTTTTCTTCCAAAATATAACTTTTCTTGACGAAAACATTTTTTTTACCAAAATATAATTTTTTGGGATAATATACATTTTTTAAGTAAAATTGAATTTATTGATTATATACGTTCATATAATTATTTCGCTGATTTACACGCCAACATCGTACAATAATTGTACAATCGATTTTTAATTCCACTGCGAAATAGAGTAGAACCGGAGGGATATTTGCGCTTCTACCGTTCAGCGCTGATAATCGGGAGTCTCGGTGCGTCTACAGAAGAAACTCCGAGTGCTCTTAGACCACCCGAGGACGCGATCGTCCCGTTTGCCTCGGACGCGAAAATATTGTTTCGTAATCGCGTTACAGCGCGTGGATTGTTTTGTGTATACCTATGACAAGTATTTGTCTGGCCCACTCGAGAAACTCGGGCTACGTCGACGCCGGTAGATTCGGAGTCAACAACAGCCGTCGCGGTTCGACCGTCGCTACTGCTGTGACTAATCGCGACTCGCGCCCTTCGCGCTCTCGATTTTCTTACACTCACCGCGCCGGCTGATGTTAACACAGCGCTCAACGCGCCCGTTTGCCCTATCAACCCTTCGGCTCGCGTCCTCCTTTATTGACGATTCACTTCGACGAGTAAACGATGACTAATTTAGTTGACATTATTTACCGTGACGAATTATTTCGTTTACTTACAATTATTTATTATTGAAAATCATATTATCTACTATCAATTATTTGATTTATATTTTGGAACTTATAATAGTTTTATTTTTTTAATTGATTTTATTATGCAGTCGAAACATTATTTACAAAAACCGCATTTGGTTCGTGGAAAAAAATAATTGATAATCTTCTACCATTCGTATCTCTATATCGTCGCAATCGCCGATAGTGAGCGATCGATTTCGACTAGTTATTCAACTCGTTGGGATTTCGACTCTTCCCGGGTTAAAAAAAGGGAAAAAAGATCCTAACAACTTTCACGCACGCTTCGAGCTCCGGAAAAAAAAAAGAATTCCCAGCGTTACGAGATTTCGCGGCGCCGATAACGCCCGCGTGTGTGGTGCATATTTAATCGTCGTTTTCAAGCGAAACCCGTGTTTCACTTTCGAGGCTCGCCAACGTTATCGCGGCAACGAGGTTTGATCAATGACTGAGATACACTCGATAAGCGGCCACCGGTGATTCCCGCGGCCTGGCAATTACCTTTCAACGCGAACCGTCATTTTCGATCCATTTGTCGAGTTATCAATGGGAGTTATCGACAGGAGCTTACAGTCGACTTCAATCGACGATCTCGGTTCGCGCGAGACGACGGAAAAAAAACGAAAATCGAAATGAAGCGAAAAAAAAAATCGGGGCGAGCCAAGGAAAAATAAATCGATAATGCATCGCGGGTTTCGGCTGCGATCGCGACGGAGCACACGACACGGCGCGAGTCCTTAACGAGGCGTAATATACGAGTTAGCGACGCGAGAAGACGAAGAGGAAGAAGAAGAAGAAGCCGTAGTCGTGTCTCGCCTCTTCTCGCGCGGTGCATCGGACCCCGCGACGCTCGGACCCGTCTCGACGGCGTCGAGACGGGTCCGAGCGAGCGCCTAGCAACGATCGCGAGACGTCTCTCGCGATCGTTGCTAGGCGCCGTCGATTAATCGTCGCCGCGCGCAGCGCGCGTTTCCTCGAGGCGCGAGAACTCGCCGCCCGCGCGCCGATCTGTCCCGGCAGACCGGCCGCGAACAGATCGGGCTAAATTTAGCGCCCGCCGATCGGCGGCGGCGCGTCCGCGCAATAATACCGCGTATCGTCGCGACTGTTTTTTGCCGCCGCCGTCGCTGCCGCGTCATCGAATTGGCATCGCGATCCGGGTCCACGCGCACTCGGCGCTGCACTTGCGCGCGGCTGTGCGCAGCAAGTGCACTTGCGCACGCTGTGAAGAAAAAAAACAAAGGGATAAGAATGCTGAATGTAGTAAGTTCTGCTACATACAATCGTCACGGCTACCATAATTTGCTGCTGGTTACATTAATTATCGTCTCGAGAACCGTAAAAGCATTGTCGTCCTTGCACTGAAAAAAACAAAATCGGTAAATCCAACAAAAGGCGTGGCTACAGGCTGTGAAATAGTATATCGTATGTAACAATTGCGTAAAGAAGTCATTTCCACACGAATTACACATAATACGATTTTTTGTAATAGCGGCGCGTAAACGAAATTTCTTCGGGCCGATTTCGCGTGCGTATGGTACTCATTTTCGGCACGGGCGCGTAAAGCAAACTAAAGTGCGTAAAGTGGCACTTTACGCACGCAATACCGACCCATACAATTGAGGTTTGGCAATACTAATCGCGATTTTTTTAAATTCTGTTATCAGTTGCTTCTATCAATTCAATATTTCATTTCGTCAAACGAATATCCTTTTTGCCAACCGCATCTGTTGGACCTAATGACTTTTTTTCTCTGTGTATGTCTTATACAATACTGTTGACCATACATTTTTCTGAGTGCGGCGCAAGTGCGCGACAGTCATAGATCGCGTGTATCTTCGGGGACGCAGAGACTAACGGAGATGCGGGGAAATGCGAAGGAGCTCGCGTGGAATGGTTCCTCTCCGCACCGCCTCCGCGGAGGAGGCGGACAGGCCGAGCTAGCGCGCGGGACACCTCGCGCGCGGCGTCTCGGACGAGGTCGCTCGGTGCGTCTCGATTGCCCGCGCGTTGCACTCTGTCGCGGCGGCGGCGGAGGCGGCGGCTGCCTCCCTCCCTCGACGACTCCTTGGTGTGTCGTCTCTCTCCTCGCGCGTCTCCCGACTGCTTTGCTCTGCTATTCCACGCCCGAGCCGCGAGAGTCCAGCCACCTCGGCGCCCGCAGCCGCTCGCTCGCCTCGCGCACTCGCCGCACGTCGTCGCCGCCGCCGCCGCAGAAGACGCAAACGCGCTCAGACTCGACGCGATCGCGAAAACTCCATCGTCGACAGTCGATCGTCGATCGATCGGCCGAAATAAATAAAGATATTTATAAAAAAAGAAATAATAATAATCGCCCGAGTGTCAATCGAGTCCGACGATCGAAAATTTAATTGCGGTGAAAAAAAAACGAGGGGAGGAAGAAAATAAAAAAATAAACAAGAGAGCCAGCGAGTGGGAAAATCGGCGAACACCCGGTCGAACCCCGGTATAAATGTATCCGAGACAGCGCGAAGGGCTGACAGTGCCGAGAAGCGACAGAGACGTCACCAAGTCCGCGGTCGTGCGACATCTACGAAACATCTCGTGATCCGGCCGCCGATCTCTCGGGGATCACCGTAGGATCTGTCGTAGCTGCCGGAGAACGAGAGCAGACGGAATAGATAGACGAAAAAAATATCGAAGTCGGCCCACGACGCGCGACAACGAGTAGCCGAAATTTTTTTAATTAAAAGGAAATAAATAAATAAAATAATATAAACGCGAGATCGGGAGAGCGAGTGATACTCCAACTGTGATATTTTCAAAGTGATAACAAAAATCGTATAATTAATCCTCGTTGTCGTTCTCTCGTGAATGCGTCCAATCTCAGGATACTAAGTAAGTTTTTTTTATTATTTTTCACATCTTTTTTTAAATCATTTTCGTGACACTGATTTTTAGATTCTATATTTTTCGTATTTTTCGCAGTTTTTTTTTATTCTGTAGCAAATTAATTTAATCCTTCTTGGTCGCATTAATTGCAGGCAAATTTGGGGGTTCATTTGACCCCGCGTGACCGGGAATGGTTGAAAGAAATTGTAGATGTTTTGTCGTCGCGATTTCATTGCGACGAGGATATTGAGCTCGCGGACTTTCGAGTCCGTAGAGTAGGTGACGATCCATTAAAGTGCAATCGAGTTGACGCGGTAGTTTGCGGTGCGCCCTGACTGGGAGGGGGGTCACGGGGTCCCCGGACCATGCGATCGCTTCGTGCACCACGCGTATCCCGAGTGCGCTCGCCCCCGTCGAGCCCGTTGGCTCCGGCTCTGTATGACAATTGTTTGTCCGCCGAGCGCAGTGGCCGCTCGCGGTGGTTTCGTTCTCAGTGATTTCGTTCCCCGCCCGCAACCCGGAGAATAACAATTTTTCGAGTCAGTTGACGTCAGATTTTCGCCTGTACAACAAATTCACTCCAGCAGCTGAAACGACTAAAATTATTTGTTAATAATTCAATTTCTCTCATATTTAACCTGAAATCAAAGTTTCAATCTTCTCCCAAAATGTATAATTTTACGCGATAAGTGAGAGAAATCAACTGTCACTGTCTTACCTAGATTTTCACCAATCTCCTGGTTACCAAAAGTAAATTGAGGCTGCTTATCGGCGACGAGACGAAATTAAGGGAAAAACGACGAGAAGAAGAAAAGAAAGAAACAAAGAAGAAGAAAAAGAAGAAGCAGCAAATCGAGACAATAATTTCTCGTCGCAGTCGCAAGTCGCAGTCTCCCCGCTGCGGCGCTTTGCGTGCGCGGCGCTCCCGCGGTTTCTGCCGCTCAGCTGCATTCGCCCTGCAAAACGACGACGAACACGACGATCGACTCCCCGCTGGGCCTCGCTATAATGTTTCCATATTCTAATTTTAGAACGGCGGAATTGCTGACCCTTCTTACATCGCGGGCTTGGACATCAAGTCGGGCACCGTGCGCGGCCCGAAGGCGTTCGACGCGTTCTATAAATAGCGAGTCCCTCTCTCGGCGGCGTGAAACTCGTTATGGGGCCCCCCGAAGATTAAATCGGGTGAATCATCGCGCCGCCCTCATGTTTCCCTCTCTCTCGCTCGCGCGGCAAACGCGCGTATCAATTATCATTCCCGGTGTCCCGGTGCCTCGCGAACACCGAGTGCATTTTTTTTTTTCTTTTTCGTTGCTCGATTTACCCGCAACGTTCGACTGGACAAAAGGGGGAAATAAAAACGGAGCGAAGGAAAAACGAAAGATTCGATCGACCCGGAAGAGATCGACGCTCCTCGGTGTCCTGCGTTGTCGCTGTCGCTATGTATACATGACATTTATGTATTATATGCGTCCATGTGCTCATGATGCTATATGATATATATATATACATTTATAATATAGCAGCAGCGAGATCCATGTGTATCACGTACATGCGACTCGGACGCTGCCACGAGATCGCTGCGTGCGCGCAATTCCAGTGTCATTACAGCGCGCGCGGTGCAGCGACACACTGCACGTGTCGCCTCGGACGCGTCCCACCTCGACGCGCGGCGATTCTTCGCTCCGTCGTCGCGGACAATTTCCCGTCTTTTTCTCTCTCTCATCTCGCGACAAACGACACGAGCTCTCGGCTGCCCACGATTCTACCGATAGGAAAGAACGATTGCCCCAAAAAACGCGATATATTTTTTAATCATTATTTTTCGATTATTTTTAAATGAATAAAATTTGCATTTAGTTTATTTCCTGAATTATTCGATGTAAATAATGATAAGAAAAAAAATAGTATCACAAAGAAAAGAGATTTGTTGGTTCAACAAATTCAGCGGTCACCAACTGTTAAGTAAATTGTTTAGTCAGTGAAACAATAATTTTTTGTTCACCTTACGCATCTGTTTGTCTACTGAACCGAGAAACAGTTGAAGAAACACATAAAACATATTGCTCGAACTGAACATTTATTTGGCAGTCGGTGACCGCTGGTTTTAGTTGACCCGACTATAGTTTTTTTTCTCTGTGTAATGATTTTCTTTTTCCTCAGTGCAGCTCAGTTTCACCTCGTCGTTTCTCTGCGAAGCGCGTCGACCGCGTCGCTCGTGTTCGCGTCTTCGGTAACGCGACGATTATCGCTGTTTGCGCATCGCGCTGCGCTTTGGCGATACACACGCGGCGACGACGACCACCCAGAACGACGTAGCGCGCATTCGGTGAACTCCCGCGAACGCTCGGCCGGAATTCGAGCCGTCGCGACGTCGCACGAGTCATATATAATTGCTCGCGGTCGATTGAGTTTGCCTCGTTGAAGCAATTTTCCACCGTTTCTTCGCGGAATTCAGTTTCTTCTCCGTTTTCTTCAAGAATACGTCGGGTATATCGGAACATATACTTAACATATATATGTATATTGAGACACATTGTCTGCCCTAAGTTAAATTTATTATTCCTACAATTTATTCGTGAAATCCCAAAAACCAACAAACAGCAAATCAAAGAGGCTTTTTGGTCTTCTTCTTCTCGTTCGTCGCCGCGAGGACGCGGCCAACGGGACAGACGCGCGAGGACGTCGACCAGACTTGAATATCGCCAGCGTCTCGAATTATCTGCGAGTCGGTAAACACATCGCGGATAACGATGAGTGGCATTAATCTCGGCCACTTCCCAGAATGTATTCACAACTATTATTGCAACTGTTGTTGCAATGTTGTCGTCGCCGCGGTCGCGCCCCGTCGGGCAGGTTGGCGCGCACGAACGAAGAGCGAGACGCGAGCGATTGCCGAGGATGAATAAACTCATCGCGGCGCTCGCGCCGAGCCCCGCGCGCTGCTGCTCGCGTTACGTAAGTTGTTTTCAACGCTTGGTGGCACGTGGACGCGAGATGACGGCGCACGTGGTGCGCGCCGCGTACGCGTCGGAAGGACGCGCATCGCGGCCGGAAGAAATGGAAGAGACATTTTTTTTCTCGTGTCTTTATCATCGTCTTCATCGTCTTCATCGTCTTCATCATCTTTGCTGTCTTCATCGTTTTCACACACAACAGAGTGAGCTGACTGTTAACCGTTGAGTGTCTCGGTAAGAGGAAGATGAAGGAAATGAAGAAGATGAAGATGAAGAAGACGAATCGGAAGGACGAACATCGTGGCCTGAAGAAATGAAAGACTGGGAGTGACATATTTTTCTCGAGTCTTTATTATCGTCTTCGTTGTCTTCATCGTCTTCATCGTCTTCATCATCTTCGTTGTCTTCATCGTCTTCATCATCTTCGGCGTCTTCGTCGTTTTCACGCACAACAGTGAGCTGACTGTTGACCGTTGAGTGTCTGGATAAGAGGAAGATTAAGAGGATGATGAAGGAAAATACGAAAATGAAGATAAAGATGCCGAAGAAGGAGAAGAAGAAGAAGAGATGCATCTCGTTGCCGGCAGTGCAACAAGTTGCACCAGGCTCGGACGCGCTCGGCACCGGGAGGGAAAAAATCGGTTTGCTCATGATTTATATTTAAACGGAAGATATCTAAAAATAGCCTGGCGAGCGCGAAGCTTCCCTCGCACATCGCCAACCGGTTATGCGCGGTCCCGCCGCTTGCGGTCGGCGCGCGCGCCGCCGCAGGCGCCACGCCGCCGCGCTGCTGCGCGCTCGATCCGCCTGCGCGCGCTCTCAATCTATTCAATAAGCTGCAACGATAACCGGGCAATAAAAAGGGGGTTTTAAAGTTTTCCATCGGTAATCGTGTATATTCGCGCACGCTCGCCTGCGGCTATTTACCGAGAATCAAGTGCAGAAGCTTCGCTCCGTCTGTCTATTGCGCCGTTTCTTCGGACACTGCGCGCGCGGAATTCCCAATGATCGTTGCACTCTCCGTGAAAACAGTTGCGTTGGAATGTGCAACAGTGACACGTGTTGTTGGACCACGGTTTTCGTTATGTTACTCGATTTAAATAGTTGTCGCAACTGTTTCATAGTTTTGACAACTATGGAACTTTAGCGGTAACTGTTCCATATTTGAGACAACTATCCCATAGTTGCGACGACTATCTTATAGTCTTGAGAACTATCCCATAGTCCCGTACAGTATCCCCTAGTCTCGGAAACTATTCCAAATAGTTGCGAAAGGTATCCCATAGTCCCGAAAAGTATCACATATAAATGCGAAAAATATTCCATATAATCGCGACAACTATTCTATAGTTGCAACAACTTCTTTAGTTACGGCGGATGCAAAAAAAACAGTAGCACACACCAGAAATTTCGTGTGGCTGTCACTTTCACAGCTTCGCCGAGGTCACGAGCCCTCGCAATCGGCGGCGGAACAGCTGACGATGCTTCGGCCTCTGTCAATAAATAATTTCGCGAGACGCGATAAGCCGCGCGCGGACTCCTTAATTAGCGTCGGGGATTAATCCCCTGACAGATTTCGGGATCGTTGTACTCATCCATCATCGCGCTTGTTTTTTTTTTTTTCATCCGCGCAACCTTCGCGCAAAAAAAAAATTCTCGCCAGCACTGTCTCGCAGTACGATGAACCGCCGCGTCATTAGCGTCAAGTTCAACTTCTCCGGCTCTCCGACGAAATTGATTAATCGACGTCCGCGGTCGTAGGTGGCGATGGCCTTCGACCGATTAGAAATGCGAATTACGCAATTGCGCCGTCCGATTCTGTTACATCTCGGGGACAGAGGGCGAGGAAAAAAGAGAAAAAGAGACGGAGGCACGACTGATAATAATCGAGTTGCATTAATGATGAACGAAAAAAAAATGGTTTCGGTTCGATTCTCGACGGAGAACGACAGATGCGGCTGGTCACGTTATCGAGCGTCGTCCGCCGCGGTCTTTGCCGCCGCCGTCGAGGAAAACACCGCGCGCGTCGCGGTAAAAACTGGCACGATCGTCGCAATTCACCCGATAAAAGTGTCGGGAGATCCCGCGCGGTCGACGCTTCGACAACGTCGACCCTCGCGATAGTGCGAAACCGGCGTCTTCTCGTGTTCGCTGCGTTCGCATCGAAATAACATAATTTTATACAGTCAGCAACCTCCCAGAATAATTATTATTGTTGTTGCACTGCGATGATTTCGGGGCAACGATCTCGGCGTTCTTTTCGCTTTTGCGTTTCGGCGCAAAATTATTATTTTTCCTGAACAATTGAAAATCTTGAGAATTGAACACGTTCGTTTTGTGTGTTTTCGTTCGGTTGCAGATGTTCTCGTATAGGTCGAACCTGATCGTGTCACTGGTGTTCGCGTTGGCGTTCGTCGTCGTTCACCTGTCGTCCGCGCAGTCCGAACTCTACGGCCAGCAGAAGAGGGACACCAAGCACAAATACTGCGGCCGGCATCTGTCGAACGCCCTCGCGCTTCTGTGCAACGGCGTTTACAATCCGATGTTCAAGAAGAGCGGCCAAGGTTCGTTTAACTTTTCATCACCGTCCAAACACTTTTTATTTCATATCTCAGACAAGTTCAGCGAGAAAATCGAATTAATAGTCATCAATCATTTCGATACAGCAATCGATGCAACAAATCTCGCGATGTTAATCGTGTATACTCTATATACGTTTCTTTTTATTTTATTTTCTTGAATCTACTTATTCAACTATTTCCGGCTTCCGCGTCAAAACGTCCCTCGACGTACTCGATCGAATATGGAAAAAAAAGATAATGAATTGTCACGTCGACCTTTTGTCGCGCGTATCGCGAGATCCCGGTCATCGGTGATCGGTGGACGAGATACATCGCCGCTCGATAACATTGGGATACGCTTTGCGGCCCAAGTGCAATTTCGATAGGCGAATCAATTATTCAATCGCTCGACGGGTGAAGCAATTACTTCGTCAGCCCCGATATATTTAATTGAATTTTCCGTTCGACGATTGCCCGGCAGAGATGGAGATGGACGACTATCCGTACACGTTCGACTACCTGCTGAGCCCGCGCGGCAGCGCCAACGCGATGATGGGACGTCTCGGCGGCGCGAGATTTCGCCGTCAGACGCGCGGCGTGTCCGACGAGTGCTGCACCAAGCCTTGCTCCACCGAGGAGCTCACCAGCTACTGCGGACGCTAAGAGCCCCTCCCGACATTCCCACGACTGCAGGCGGCGACAACAGCAACAACAGCAACACACAGCGACAACCAGCACACCGACCATCAGACTCACCGAGGCGAAGTGAGAGAAGAGGAACAACGAAAAGAAAAAAAAGATAAAATCGACACGCGCGCTTCACCATCGACACTCACGGCTTTCGCCACATTATCATTTTTCGACTCAATCACGACTGAAAAAAAAATAACCGAAAGGACAAAAATTAATTTTTAATATGCAAAAAAAATAAACCGATCTCACAGGTTTGACTCACTCTGTACATCGATAGCGCAGGAATATACGATAAAAAAATGAAAAAAAAAATTAAACACACACCTGGTACGTCTACTGATTTTCTTTGTACGCGCGACACGAGAGTCGCGAAGAAAACACACACACACAAAATACTCCCGTCGAATTTGCCGCTGGCAAATCTACGAATCATTCCCCCACGGCTCGCGGAACACTGCAACGGAAAAAAAATAATTGTTTCATCAACAACGACGAAAGATCCGCTATACGCTCTATGTTGTATACGTATATATACAGATAATCAATTGTGATCTCGCCGGTCCGTTCGTTTACGGTCCGCTGGTGCGAATTTATTATTATTACTATTATTATTACTTTATTTTATATACATATTATTTGCTCGTTTCACACTTCATCGTTAGTATCTTTTTTTCTCGCGTGTTCTCATTGTCACTCACGCCCACGGTTTTCAATTGCACGCTATTATTTTTTTGTTTTTTTTTTTACTACAATCCTAAGTATACGAAACCCATTGACGAGCGACTAATCGCGAATCCACGCAGTATACGAATTCGTAGATTATCGAGAATATATTATTATTATTATTATTATTATTACTATAATATATATAAATATACACCGTAGCTTTTGTACACCACCCGATTCCCAACACAGCCCGTAAATATATATTTTTTTTATTCCGTGTCGTCAGAAGCCCCGAGCGAAAAAAAACGATCGGTGAATTTTGCGATTGTTGACGCGACTCGGATTATCCGATCAGACGCGTGCGAGAAGCTCGAGAGTATTAAAAGTGATTCGATTAATTGTGCTGCTTAGAGATTAATCGCGATAAATATAGGCAATCCTGTATATTTTATGCTCGACGAAGATTAATTTATTTATTTTTATTAATATTATTATTATTATTACTACTATTATTTTTATTATTGTTATTGTTATTCGCCTCCGTCTTCTCCGCTCGTTTTCGTTTTAACTTTCGCTTTCGTAGATCTCTATCTTTCACTTTATTTCTCGTCATTCACGTGTGACAGTTTTAGATTTTTCGAATATTTTTTTTAATGAACATCAATCGATCGCTGCTATACATTATTACAATATGACAGATACATTTGATACGAGCTGCGGGCTTCCCGCGAGAACAAGCGACTTACCCGCATCCACGTCAAATATGTCATCATAAATAATTTATTTCGTCTAGATAAAAAAATAAAATATTGACATATTTTTGTTCACTCGAGCGCGACGTTTCGATCGTGCTGGATTTTCGGTCTCTCTCGCGCGGTTTTTTTGTCTATGATTTCTATCTCGTCACCTTTTTTTTCACTTTAATTTCGACACGATCGACCGTCGTGTCGCGGCGCCCGCCGTATAAACAGACAGATACCCGTCTCGCACACGATTTTTCCTTTCGGTACGGAGAGCGCGGGACTCGTTGGCGTCGTCGTCGCCGACCAGAACGAGACACGCGCTGTCCGTAAATTAAGGCTGTACTTTATATGATATAGGCCATGTGATTTGTATGAAAATGTACTTCAATTTAGAAATTAAATGAAAGTTGTTCCCGAGCGACTCGACGTCACTTCCGTTTCTTCTCCCGACCCTATACAATTATCAAGGATTCGAGAAACAGCGAATTCGACTTTTGGTCTTAATGATTATTTTTAACTCTCGAATCCCTCTTTTAAAAAGTTCATGAGTAACGGAAAGCATTGTTAGCAAACTATTCGAGCTGTGATTGGCTGGGACTCTCAGACCGAGTCCAGGTTCATTTGTCCTTGATAACTCTGACAGTTCTGTCAAATATCGTATTTTTTTTTAATCCTCTAAAAAAGGGTTGTAACCGATGTTTTCAGGGGTAGAATATGCGACTTGAGAACGATGGTATAGGTTAAAAGTCGATATTTTGAAAAAATAAATTTCGTGACCCCGATTTGGGCGGTTTTCGGCCCGGTGACCAGATCTACGATCTCTGACAAGCAAAACGACAAATTTCCTTTTTTTTTTCAAAAGTAACTTTATAAGCGCGCAAATTAAAACTTTATAAGAGCGCAGCAGCGCAAAAGTACCTCGGGCACGCGCGCCAGCGCGTGTGATTAGCCTATAGTTTAGATAAAAATGTGCGCCCGAGAAAAATGACGCTCGGTAAGATCGAAAAAAAAGACCCGCACGGCCAACTTCATTCTCGTTGGACCAATTGCCAAGGTGCATCGGCTCGTGTCTACTGATTCGTGACAATGTCAACGCGCGAGCGGCCGCTCAGCGAGCACACGTTCCCACCGGACGTTTTCTCTGGCAAAACCCTCGTGTTCTCGCGTCGTCCCGACATCGAGCTCGCCCTTCAGCCCCCGGACAGCGCGAACCTGAAGAAACTGCTGGTAACCTGCAATTTACGAGGCGTATACAATTTCCGGAAACTGCCCGACACGTCGCATCCCCCCTCCTCCTCGTCTTTCGTATAACAGACGTGCAAAGTTTTGCCCTGTACTTACAAAAAAAAGGTCAGGTGTATGCACAATTATCGAATCGATTTTCCGTGTGACGCGACAGCCTCGTCGTCCGGTGTTTACACCTGTCGTTATTATTTCGTCCGTGCGACCGAGAGAAAAAAAGAAGCGCCCTTTTTTTTCACGCGGCTCGTAGTCACATCTCGGCACGTCGCCCGATACGTCGAATCCCCCGCGGATCGCCCGTCGAGCCTCTCGGGGTCTCTCGACGCGTGGGCGCGCAGAGAGCGAGAGACTCGCGAGGCAGCGGCGCGCGCACGAGGTGCACACGGTACCCGCGCGCGCGTCGTAGTCCTTGACCCGCCGGCAATTTACCAATTCGACGGGATTAATCTCGCAATCAGTGCAATTTCGCGCTTGCATGCCGTTCGCTCAGTTGTCCGCATGTGCAGCGAGCAACGCGACGAAGCGCGCACGGGGCGTTTTCTTCGTGTCGGTGAACGCGGTCTCCGTACTTCTCTGCACTTCACGCGCGCGATGGGTCGATGTATATACACGATATATGACACACGACGTCGCGCGTACTTCGCGCAGCTCGAGCTCGTCGACATTGACCTCGAAGAATCTTCCCACGCACGAAACTCCTTTTTTTCTTAATCTTTTTTCACAAGACCAATCTTTCATTGGACGTGAGAAAATAAATATTTGCTCTTTATTAGTTATTAGCTGATTCGATTCAAGGCAAATGAGATTCGATTGGTAATGATAAATAAATCTAGCAAATTAAATATTTGCTTGTCATTAAGAAATTTTGCTTCAGGGTAAAAATAGTATTTTGCATCAATCGTTTCCGATGAATTAACATTCAATTTAATTTCTCGCGAGTCCCACGCACTGAGATCTTTTTTTTTTATCTTTTTGTATAAAACAAATATTTTATTAGACATTAGAAAATAAATATTTTTTTTGTTTCTAGCTGATTCGATTGAAGGCAAATGAGATGTGATTGGTAATAATAAATAAATCTAGCAAAATAAATGTTTGCTTGTCGCTAAGAAATTTCGCTTCAAGGTAAAAATAGTATTTTGCATCAATCGTTCCCGATGAATTGACATTCAATTTGCATCAATTCTTCGCGAGGACCTCGGTGTCGCCGCGACGAACTTCCCTGCAATTGACGGCGCGCACGTTACGACCGACCACGTGTACTTCGCTCGAACCCGCGCGTCCGCGCTTGACATTGAACTTCCCCCGCGCGTTATCCTCCCACTTTTGGCTCGCGATGCGCGAGCGGTCGTTTTCCCCGACGAGGCAGCAGGCATAGATTAATGAAATTACAGAGACGCTTCGGTCGATCGTATCGCGTTAACTAATGAACCCGCGAGCCAATCGACGGCTCGGCCCGGTGTGTGCGCGTTATTAACCCTCGAACTCATGACTTATTTTCACAATGTACGTTCATTGCAGGTCGCGTGGGGTCCCGGCGGACCCCAGTCATGAGTTCTAGGGTTAAATTTGTATGCACAGGCCGCACACGCGGGTTCAGTACAGTGAAGAATTGATCGACGCAGGTACAGGTCACCGGACGGACGGACACCGAGAACGTAGCCACAGTCAAGATTAAGGTCGTCACTAGACATGCCGGTCTTCACAGACTCGCCGACTTGACGCCTAGACTGCGGGTTCTCGTTTTGGATGGCAGTTGCGTAGATTCGCTGAGAGATCTGGGATCGTCGCTCAGGGTTCTCGAGACTCTCAGTGTCGTTGGGTAATTTGTTTTTTTGTTAATTACACTTATAGGAGCCCACTAGGGGTATATCCTAGGGGCTCCTAGAGGTTTCCTAAGGCTTTCCCAAGTGTCGCCAGGGTCTCCTCGTGATCACTTAGGGGCTCATAGGGGCTTCCTAGTCATCACGTGCAGATTTATAGGCACCCCCAGGTGATCTCTGGGGGACCCCTATGAGTCCCTAGGTGAAGACTAGGTGGTCCCTAATGAGCCCATAGGTGATCAATAGGAGACTTCCATGATAGAATTCCTAAGGCGGTCATATAGCGACCACCGTAGTGGTCTACTAGAGGCTCATATGAAACTCTTTGAAGCCTTGAAAATAATCATAGCCCCGGAGAGGCTCCGACGAAAATTTCATGTTATACCAATTCAACAGACATTGCATAAAACACCGGTGATGAGTTTAATAATTCTTTCGCAGATGCGGCTTGAAGTCTCTCGACGGACTGTCGGGCTTTCGAAACTTGAACGCGCTGATCGCCCGCGACAACTCGATAAAGAGCCCCGCGGCCTGCTCGTTGGTTCGCAAACTCGCGAGACTTGATCTCGCCGACAACAAGATCGACGATCTCGCTTCCTTCGTGTTTCTCCGCAACTGCCGACACCTTCGAACCCTCGACGTGGCTGGAAATATTTTTGACGATTACAGAAACACCATAAAAGTCGGTGATCGTGTGATGATTTTCAACAGTTCGACCGTGAGAAGCTAACGATTTTATTTGTATAGGCTCTGCTGCCACAACTTCGAATACTCGATGGGGAAGATATCGGAGGAGCTGGGGAAATTCTCGGGGCTGACGGGGAGGGAGAAAGTCGCGGGAACGAGAGCGACCTGACTTCAGAGGACGAGGATCTCCCTTCCTCCCTCGAAGACGAAGAAAGTTCCCTCCTTCCCCTAGGAGGAGTTGAAACGAACGATTCGAGAATAAATGAATCAAATGCGAAAATCGTTTTGGAGCACAGCAAGGACCAAGTGGAGCGAAATTTGGACTCGTCGTCAACCTCGATTTTTCTTCTCACTCACGACCTCGACGGACTCTCGATGGTCGACCTCAATCCGGCAAATATCGGTCTGTAAATGGTACAAATTACGAAGCATCGAGGCTAATTTGTGAAACATTTGTGAAATATTGGGTTCACAGGGGACAATCGTCGTCGCTGTCCGGAAATTCCGGCCAACAAGCTGTCGGTCGGTCGCGCGATATGCGGCAACTTGGCGGCGTCGCTGAGAGCGCGAAATCCGCACAGGAATCCGTTCACTCTGGCCGGCAGTCAATTGATGGAAAATCCGATACGCGTCTCGCGCGATGAATGAGCTTCTCACGAGCGCCGAGCGCGACGACGAGCCGATATAATCGAGAACGTCGCGCGTATTCTGGATTTCTAGGTCGGTTCCGGCGCCGATGATAATAAACGATCCGGGGATCAATTAGACGCTCGGCCGGCAGCCTCGGAGCTCGGGCGCAGTCCGGGAGACGCGACGGAAGAGTCGACTTTACGCCAAATAAAAATCCAGATTTGCGTGTAGAAAACTTGTGATTTTTTCATTTTTTAATATTTATACAAAATAATATAAAAATGTATTTACGTTACATCCCTTCAAGTCAAAATAAAAATAAAATGTTACATTTCATTTTAACGACACCGTGATTTTTCCCTCGCGTTTTGACAAATGTATTTTTTTTTAAAGTATATCGATTGACGCCAACCGGTAAAATGTCTCGGCGCTAATGACACGTTGGAGAAACGCGCGGCGAACGACGGCCACCGAATTCGAAGCGTTTTTATTATGTTTTTTACTTCGCGATCTTTATCGCCCGCGACGCAGACACGACGAGAAGCGATCGTCGGTCGTTGGGTCCGGGGGACCGGTGGGTGAATTATATCTGGATCGAGCTTGTCGCTTCTCGCGTCGCATCGACCAGTCGTTGGGCTCGATCGGACTCGTCGACGGGAGAGGCTGAAGAAAATCGGCGGAGACGCGTCAGACGATATTAAATTGCACAATTATAATAACAACAACAATAATAAAATGATAATAAAAGAAATAATAAATAATGATAATAATAATAACAACAATAATATCAATAATAATAATTAGAGTCAACAGTGAGAGAGAGAGAGGGAGAGAAAAGTGAGAATAGACGAGACTCGCGCTCGAGTCTCGTGTCAGTTATCATTTGAAGAACCGTGTCCCGACCCAGTTTCGCTCCCGATGTTTGGTGAAACAACAACTCGAACCAATTTATTACAGGCGCGCCGCGTCTGTCTGTCTCTCACTCGCGCTCTCCGTGCACACAAACTCTTGGCAGTCACTTCGCGCCGACGGCGAGAAACAAATACGGGGGCACAACGCGCACATCGAGACGTCGCTCTTGCCGACGCGAAGACCGCAGACGGCGATTTTTTTATTTTTTTGTTTTTCTTTCCTTTTTCAATTAAATGTTTTCCTTCCCTCTTCGCGATCTTCGGCAGCGACGATTGACCTTTCCATCTGACGTCTGCTCCTCGGGCATCGGAGACGCCGTTTTTTTTTATCGGGACCCTTATGTTTTATGGAAAAAAATTGAAAACTGTTTTTTGTATTGTTCGGCTTCCTCGTGTCGTGCTGTCTCAATTTTGTTTTCCTCGAATCGTGCGATCGCTGACGACGCTTTTAGTTTAATTACGCGCGCGCCAATCATATGGATTTCTCTTATTCCCCTCGCGGCGAGGAAGTGAATTTCCTCGTTGGCGCAGAAAATACCGAAACGCTTTGTTTCACCGATTATCTTTATCTCCGCGGGTTTCCAATCTCTCGGCGCGGTTATTAAGTCGCGGCTGACCTCGAGCCTCGCTTTATCCTAATTGGAACGAACTTTGCTGTCGATGCTTTTTCCACAATCTCAAATCTTGGTCGATCGATTTTTCCCTCAAAGAAAAAAAAATGCTCGTCTTCCGGCTAGAGAAATATTTTCTCTAGGCATTTTTCAAACTTCGTCGAAGCCGCGTCGAGCCCGGAAGGACATAAATATTTCACTACTTCCAATTACATCGCGACTGCAATATTCGCGTCAAACCTTTTTTCGCCCTATTATGACTTTTTTATGGCGACTAAGTTGTACTTCCCCGACATATTAAGCGTCACTTACACGTCGAATATATTTTTACACATTTCTAATCTCACTCAGCTCCATCGATCTGAAATGTATCTTTTTTGTCTGTTCGTCAGGGGTTCAAGTCGACCCCGGTATAGCCGGGGTATTTTCCGAGATGTGAGTCAGCAGCGATGATGATAATAATAATAGTAATAATAGCAACAAGTGACGTATTCTACTCGTCGATGGACTCGCGGAATTCAAAGGGCATTACGATATTACTAAAACAAAAAATAAAAAAATGACACATCGAATAACACTTTCACTGCGATTCTCACGCAGTTCAATTTATGATTGCCGATTAATCGTCAAAATCTCAACCCAATCGAGTTGCTCAGCATTGTTATCGCCGCCTCGCGAAAACGATAAAATTGCTCCTCATCGTCGAGTATCCATAATTCGCGATAAAAAAATTACGTATCGAATGGCAATTTACCTGCGATTCTCACGTAGTTAAATTTCTAATTACCGATTAATCGTCACAATCGCGGCCCAATCAAGTTGCGATACCGCAGCATTTTTATCGCCGCCACGCGAAGACGATAAAATTGCTCCTCATCGTCGAGTGTCCACAATTCGCAATACCTGGATCTGACATTTGCAGATATTCCCGGGGTCGTTGTCAAACCGGTAATTACCGATTACTCGGCCTAAGCGAATCCCCCAGATAGAGGCGCCCGACGAGCTCTCTGTCATTGCTCCATTATAATTACTGTAATTCGCGCGATTCGTCCGGCCTCTCGGTACTTTGCGCCGCGATGCGCAATGTGCAATGTGTGCTCAGTCGCACGCAACAATCGAGCGAGCTTCTCGTCTCCTCGGCTCGCACGTGTTGAATGCACCATCAATGCTCGCTTCTCTTCCGATCATCCGCGACGATAATGCCGCTCGATATACTTTCCACCTACGCGCGGCTTCCGCCCTCGTTAACTCTCCGAACCCTGAAGTGCCCTTCGAGGGGACGACGCGTGGACCGACAATTAAAAATTAATCGCAATAATTATGTTAGAAACTGAGATCAAATCTATATTTTACGTACGTAGAAAAATTAAATTCAATACACTTTCTAACTACATGCGGCTTCCGCTCGCGTTGGCTCTCCGAACCCTGAAGAGAGCTTCGTGGTGACCAACGGATGGACCGACGATTAAAAAATAATTACAATAATTACGATAATTTTAATTAGATTATTTTCTACCAACGTAGAAAATCTCATTAAACTCTTCCCGGCTCAGGTACACGTTGTAATACCGGCTGAGATCTTCCGGGAAAAAAAAATCCAATCGGCGAAACGATTAAAAATATTGCTGGTAGTTTCCATAATTCCTGGCAGTCAAATGCACTTGAAAATGATGAGTGCATCAACACTTTCATCACTGATCGATATCCAATTCGCTGCAATCTCCTCTCACCCAATTAAAAAAAATCATAAAAAAAAAATTATTGTTCATTCCCGCAAAAAGGAATTCAGTGTTTCCCGAAGGTCGCCGCTCGTATCGGCCGAGGATCTTCCCGGAAAACGAGCCAATCACTCCGCGAGGTCGTCCCGGGCCTAATAAAAAAAAAACACATTTTTTGTTTCATGAAAACGAAGCCGAATTAAAAAAAAATACCTTGGCAAGTAATCAGCTTCCACGATCGATCCAATCAGGACTTTTCGTCAGTCTCCCCCACCCGCTCTCCCTCCCCTCGTCTATCGCGTATCAATCCATATATTTTATTGGCGCGCGCCGTACGAACCCGGCGCATTTGTCTCTTCTGCGTACGAGCGACGCGCGAGATAAGGATCCATGGATCGCGTTATTCTTTTTTTTCTCTTTGTTCGAGCGTTCTTCGACGCTTTTACCAGCAAATTGCTTCGTGCGAGCGCGCGCGATTCGTGTTGTATCGCGTTTGGGGGGTGAAATCGAGGATGAGCAGCCCTTATGCCCCCCCCCCTCCCACTTTCGACTCGCCCCCTCCCTCAACCCCCGTGTGTATTTTCGCGTGACTTGTGACACTTTTCGATGGTATCGGGGAGTCGGCAGGTACCAGTGGCCACCGGTGCTGATGCCTGGTGGACGCGACCGGCGACGGGGATGCCCGTCCTGCGTCCACCAGCCGACACGACGGTGTCGTCCAGTCCGGTAACGTTGCGCGATGTCAGTACCTGTCGTACAGTCGTAGCATAAGCATTAGGGGCGCGCGAAGGATTCGCAGCACGATCGGGTGACCTTGTTATACGGAGCGTAAAGTGACCATCGTGAGGTCATGGTATTAGCATTCCGGGTGTCTTCATACGGAGTCAGTAGTATCAGTACCTATTTTGAGGTCGTGGTATGAGCATTCAGACTGCGAAGGATCCTGGTGCAAATTGCTGTCAGCTCGGTAACCTCATATACCTCCGTAACCTCATATGCCTAGCGTAAGGTCACGGTACAAGCATTCCGGGTGTTCTTAATACGGAATCAGTGTCTAACGTGAGGTCACGGTATAAGCATTCCGGGTGTCCTCATGCGGAGTTAGTGTCAAACATGAGGTCACGAAATTAGCATTCCGGGTGTCTTCATATGGAGTCAGTACCTAACGTGAGGTCATGGTATTAGCATTCCGGGTGTTCTCGATACGGAGTCAGTGCCTAACGTGAGGTCACGGTTAAACATTACGGGAGTCCTCATACGGAGTCAGTTGCGTCAGTTCCTATCGTGAGGTCGGTAGCAATTTGGTACGGAGACTTCAGTGTCTAATGTGAGGTCACGGTAAAGGCATTCTGGGAGTCCTCATACGAAGTCAGTAGTGTCAGTACCTATCGTGAGGTCGTGGCATACACATTCAAGGTGCGAAAGAACCCGGTGCAAACTGCTGCCCAATCCGGTAACCTCATTTATAGAGAGTTCAGTGTCTATTAGTGATAAGGTCATGGAATAAGCATTCTAAGTGCGAATCGACGATGACACCGAGGACGCGACGACGTCAACGACGCGACGCTGGAAAATCGACCGCGCCGAATCGCTCGCGAGGTCGCGAATAATGCGAGATCATTGGAGGACGAACGAGGATGCGAGGCATCGAGATCATGCTGATGGGTATTCTTTCGGCGCTGCAGAATGGGACTCGCCACAATGTCGGAAGCCCGTTCGAGATCGACGGTAGTTGAAATTTGCCGATTTTTTTTTTTCGGCGATCGGCAACGATCGGTTGTGGTTTTTCCTCGGTTCGTTCATCGTGCGGTGGATTTTCTTCGGTTGGGGGTTGAGCGTGATTTTATATTATCTCACGTATTTTGTGAAAAAGGCGAAAATTTACTTCGCAATTTTCTTCGAATTTTTTTCGCAATGCCAAATCGAGCTTTTTCACGTCAACCCCGAGCGCCGCGGACTGTTCAATCGCTTCATTTATTCGCATCGATCCGCGCGCGATCTTCGCGATCGTCGTAAAATTTTGTCGTATTAAGTGGTCGGTTGTTTCTCGTCTCCAGGCAGCATCGACCTCAGCAACGTCAACGTGTCCATGGCCGACTGGTACTCGCAGGGTCGAGAGGAGATCCCGATGCCGTCGGAAATAAAAGTAACGAGCTGGCAGGTGAAGGAAACAAACCCAGTATTACACTCCGCTTCTTATGCGTCTAATGCCCGACGAAAACAAAACTGGCGACGTTTCTGAAAAAAAACAAAATTGAGCTTCCCTGTTACTTCGTTGCAAACGTTCTATCTCCCAACACTGAAAGCCAAGCGAAGAGCGAATTCATAACAAAAAAAATTGGCGACAGTTTTTTTAGCGTACAATTTTTTTTTCTTCTTTTTCTTTTTCAAGTGCACCAATCGACCTTGCACGATACTTCGATTGCACACTTGTGTCTCCCGAGCCCTCGAAAGCCGTAAAGCAGTTGCGCGCGCGATGCGCGCATTTCCGTCCGTTCCACGTAATACAACAGTCACGCGATATTCTCATTGGCAATCGCTCGCCTCGATCTTCTATTTCTCCCTCTCGCTATTGCACCCCTATCATTACAATGCTCATAATACGCGAGCCGAGGCGTCGAATTTGCGGGAAGGCGCGAAATTTCATTGCTATCTCCGCGTAATATTGCTTCACTCGAGTGTCATTGTCGTTTTATGGGCGCCACACGTGCCGCGAATTCGCGGAACGTGTCCTACTCAGGATTGACAAAAAAAAAATGAAATAAAAGAAAAAGAAAGAAAATGAGTGCGAGCCAATTTCCGCTGTTTTCGTTCCGAGAAAATATTTTTTTTACAGTTTTTCTTACATATGGCGAAATTAATATTTAATTTATTATTATGAAATTAGTGAATAATTTGTTTCAGTCAATCAAGTCTCGTTTGGTTTCGTTTTTAATTGGTTCACTGATCAAAAAATATTTATACTACATAAAATACTATTTTTAACTGTAATAAAATATTATTTTATATCCACTGTCGAAAATTCTCGGTTCCAAACGTGCAACGAATTTCGCAGAACATGCCGTACTCGGGACTGCGAAACGACGGTAGAGGCGGCTACGTGGGTACGGGCTACGCATTCGAGCTGCTGAGGCTCATACAGTCGAAGTTGAATTTCACCTACACGATCGTTCCGCCACGACCGGCTCAGCTCGGCGACGAGACGAGGGGAGTCATGAAACTCATTGTCAATAAGGTACGCGAGATATAATAATACTACCACTAATAATAATACTACGAGAAGAAACATCGAGAGGAGAAATCGTTGCTCATCTCTACCGAATACAAAACAATTTTCAAAAAATCATTTAATTTTACTTTCAGGAAGTCGACCTGGCCGTAGCTTTCATTCCGGTGATAACGAGTCTCCAGGAAATCTGCTCGTTCAGCGGGCCGATCGACGAGGTGGAGATCACGTTTCTCATGAAGAGACCGCGCGAATCGGCCGTGCGATCAGGTCTCCTCGCGCCCTTCAACAACACCGTCTGGTTCTGCATTCTCGCCGCTCTCGTCGTCGTGGGACCGGTGATTTATATTCTCATATGGATTCGGTACATCCTCCTTTTTTTCTTTCCCTCAATGTCACTACTCGATTAAAAAAAAATTCACAATTTGTTCATTTGTGTTCTCGTGAAAAATCGACGCTGTCGGTGCTGTTTCAATCGATTTTTGCAATAAGAAATTAACCTTTGTAATCTTTTTATTATCAATTTTAACCCAGCGCGAAAATATCTTCGCGAGGTCATCCCGAGGGTTACCCCCTGTCGACCTGCGTGTGGTTCACCTACGGGGCTCTGCTCAAGCAGGGATCGACGGTCACTCCAGTGACAGGTGTGCTCATTTTTTTCTGTACGTAAAAAAAAGATTTAACAATACGATCGATTATAATGGAATGAAACGACACCGAAGATTCTGCCCGGCTGCTGTTCGCTACCTGGTGGATATTCATCACCATCCTCACGTCCTTCTACACGGCGAATCTTACGGCCTTCCTCACGCTCTCGGAGTACACGCTGCCGTTCAGCAGTATCCAGGACATACAGAGGAAAAATCAAAAGTGGGTCTCGTTCGAGGATCACACGGTGCAGAACACGATAACCAACGTGAGACAAATTTGCCTATAATTTCTCTACTTTTTCTATGACAAATAAAAATAATAGTAATACACTACAACAGTAATAATAATAATTACAACAATAACAATAATAATAAAAATAGTATTAAATAACTTGTCGACCTCGACTGAAACCGCGATTTTTCCCGCGCGTTCCAGACTCACCAGGAACAGTTGCGGCTGCTGAAGAAGTCGCTCGACAACAAGAACGGACGGTACATGAAGTCCTACAACGAGGACAAGTCGCGCGATTTCCGAAGCATCCGAGACGTTTTGTCGGGTAAGTCACGATTCGCTCGTCCTTCTTCGAAGAATCAATTGACATTTTTTGTTTTGTTTTTTTTTTTTTTTGTCAGGTTCGGGTCCGCTGTTCATCGGCGAGAAATACTTTATCGAGGATCTGATCTTCGATGACTATCGGACGAAAACGCTGGAACGCATCGAGGAGTCGAAGCGCTGCACGTTGGTGATGCTGCCGCAGAACCTCTACGTGAACAATCGGGCCTTCGCGTTCCCGAAGGGTTCGCACATTGCCGAACACATCGACAAGCAGTGAGACGATTTTTAAAAAATTAAATTACCGCACGACTTAGTGAAAATTTATTATAATTGTGTTTCCTGAATTGTCAATTTTGTTACACTCTTTACATTTCATTTCAATTCAAGAAGTTCACTACAACAGTAATAATAATAATAATAATATCAACAAAAATAATAATAAATATTATCTTGACATAAGAAAAGATTTTCAGTACATAATAATCGCTCTCGGAGTGCGTCAGCCGCACAAGTTACACAAAATCAAATTGGTCGCACGATTAATCGAAGATATCGTTAACAAAAAAAAAAAAAATTCCAGTTTGAGAAATCTCGTGGAGACCGGAATAGTGAAGCACCTGAAAAAGCAGGCGCTCCCGTCCGTCCAGTACTGTCCCCTCAATCTCAAGTCCACCGAGCGACGTCTCCGCAACGCGGATCTCACGATGACGTACTACTGCGTCGGTGTGGGTTTTGCCCTCGCCACGGTCGTCTTCCTCACCGAAATGGTCCACCGAATCGTCGAGCTGCGCAAGGGCTTCAGTTGCGACAGTTGCTGCGCGCGTCTCTGCTGCCGCAGCAAAATAAAATCGGCGGTACTGCCGGTGTACAAGTCGGAGCGCTGGACGAATTTTCCGGGCCCGAAGACGTCGCCGATGACCGACGGTAGCAGCCCGTACGACAGTCAGACGCGCGAGCAGCACGTGATAAACGGCCGCGACTACTGGGTGATCAAGGAGCAGGACGGCGATCGGCGACTCGTGCCGATCAGATCGCCGTCCGCGCTGCTGTTTCAGTACTCGTCGTACCTGGACTATCCGAACCCGATGAGTCACATACCCAAGTACTAGGACGGTTGAATAAAACTGACAATTATTTTGTTCGCGCGGGACGACGAGAGACTAATGAGATTTAGTGCTACGAGATTTACGTTCAGATTTACAAAGGCAACGACGGCTGATGCCGATCAGTTCGCCGTCCGCGCGGCTGTTTCAGTACTCGCCGTATCTGGACTACGCGAACCCGACGAGGTGCATACTCAAGTAGCAGGACTTTTAAATAAAACTTACAATTGTTTTATTCACGCAGGACGACGAGAGACTAATGCGATTTAGTGCTACGAGATTTACATTCGGATTTACAAAGGCATTTTTTCCGACGCGAGCGACGATTTTTTTTTTAACATTAACGAAAGAGTATCGTACGCTCGCGCACCAGATTTATACACGACGTTGTGTACGCGGCAGTGACGGATGCGCGTGTGCGTGTTACAGTGTGAATTACAATTCGCATTCGTGCGACGCCGCGACGAACGATTTTGCGGTAGTTACCAAAAAGAAATGTAATGACTATGTCGATAATACCGACGGAGTTCGTCGACGAATGTTAAATACAAAAGCGCGATTTTTCAATTTTTACCGATGTTTCGACCTTGCGTGTACACCGCACCGACTACATGATTCGAGTAAACTATGTGAAAACTGTAATGTATACCATTTGAAAATTTCCGATCCGTCTCGCACCAATGTAAAACCAGTGTACGATTGATAAACGATATTGCACAAGCGCGTATATAGTTATCTTACTTAATTACGCAATTCCTTGCGCAGGGTCTCCGCGCGGAAGGACTCGCCGGGTTTATCGCGGGACAATCGCGGCCCGACGAGTCACGCGGAGTTTTCCCGACGATTTTTCAGATTAAAACGCGTGTGCGTGTCGCGAGTTCGTGGGTTTCGAAAGGGCTGTGTAAATGCTACTAGAATAACGACGTCGGGCGCTTCGTTCGCCACAATCAGATCGCGGGCTATTCCGATGATTTTTTTTTAGTCAGCGAAGCCCGGGGAACGCGCCCGATGGGTTTTTAAATATTAAAAATAAAGAATCCCGCGACAGACACGCACAGGCAAACTCTGTGGAATCGCTCGGTGATTAACTCATTATTTTCTAAACTTTTTCGTGATGTTTTTAAGGTCCGCATCGGCGATATTGTTCGATGATGACAACGGATTCTACAACTTCCGTTGTCATGTCGGTCTCGAACGTAGGTATCATTGAATATATATATATACACATCGACGTGCCGTCAGCGCGATGATATATCATATCGATAAACTCTCGGACTTGCGGTCTCCCGGTCGTGCGGATCGTCGGCCGTCGCGTTTTTTCCCGACGCGACGTCGAGATCCGCAATCGGGACGCCGCGTTTTTTTTTTCTTCCCAGTAAAAATCGATAAGTCTATAAATAAGAAAATATCTTATTATTCGCATTTTTATAAATACACATACACGACACGCGCGCGCGTTCGCGTACTAGTTTTTCGATTTTTTCTTTTGCATCGCTTTTCGTTTGTTTTCCAACGCTTCCATTCTCATGTCCTCCAGATCTTCCATTATGCCTGAGATTGAAAAGTGAAGATTGAAGATGTGGATTTGTTTTTAAGGTTGTTAGCTATTATTTCATGCATTGTATCGTTCGAATGTCTTAAGGAACACAGTAGTGATACTCACCTATTTTCGTAGATACGAACTCTTCCTTGAGCTGCTGAGCAAAGTTACTTTCCATGTTGTCGTCCTCGTCGTCGATGTGTCTGTACCGACTTTTATCGTAGCCGAATATCTCGCTGATGTATTTGCTGTAGTCCTCGGACTCCTCCTCCGGACCGTCGTCGATGAAGTCGTCCAGCTCGGAATCGTACTCCTCGTCGGTGTCGTAAATGCGCCCTGCGCATGAATACAGATTAGGTACTCGAAATTGGAATTATTTTACGGTAAGCAAAAAGCGAAGACTCACGCTTGTTCATCGGTCGTTTGGGTTTCGCGTTGCGTCCTCGGACGTCCTGAGGCGGGAATGGTCTGGATTTTCCGTTCGAAACCGGCGCGTTTCTGGGCTTTACGTCCGGCGGCGGAAATTGTCGCGGCTTCACGTCGGCAGGCGGAAATTGTCGAGGTTTGACGCTCTTCGACTCAGCCGGTCGTTTCTCCGGACGCGAGTCCGGTCTGGCGGCGGAACTTTTGCCAGAGTTCGTCGCGGCGGGTTTGCTCTCTTCTGTCTTTTTACTCCTCGACATCGCTATCTTGCGTTTCTCCTCCTCCAGCATGCGTCGCATGTTCTCGAGCTGCTTCTTCTCGGCCTCGATCTTCTTGCGCTCCTCCATCAGTTCGTCCTTAGCCGAGAGCTTCGACGACGAACTCTTTTCCGCCGGTCTCTCCGGCGCTTTGCGTTCCGTCGGTCTCTCCGGCGCCTTTCGCTCGATCGATCGACTCGACGGAGCCGCCGTCGCCGGTTTTGTCAGACTCTTCTCCAATATCGAGCTGGGCGCGGATTTGCCGTTGCTCAGTTTCGGAATCTTGTTCGGCGGCGGTTTCGCCGATTCGGGCTTGCTCGATCTCGCCGATTCCGACGGCGACGATGACGATGACGATTTTGGCACTTCGCCGTTCTTCTCGCGTTCCCTCTTCTCCCGCCACTCCTTCTCCTTCTGATACTCCTTCATCTGCTTCTTCGTCATAAGCCTCTCACGCTCCTCGACTTTTGGTTTCGGCTTTGCCTCTATTACTACCGGCTCGTGTTGCTTCTTCTCCGCGAGCTTGAGCAACGACACAAAGTCGATCGGCGGCGGTCCCGGAGGTTTCTTCTTCGGCTTTGGTTTCTCCTCTTTCTCCGGCTCTCGCTCCTTCTCGGGTCGATCCCTCTCCGATCGCTCTCTGTCCGGCCTGGCATCCTTCTCGTCGGGTTTGCCGGTCGTCGTGGACGACTTCCGCTTTCGCCGATGCGGAAGACTCTCCTCCAGTTCCTGCTGCTTCAGAGCCTGACGAACTCTGTCCTAAAATTCGCGACATTTTATACGATAAGCCCGCCCGAGTGTCTCGTCGCGCACGCGAAAATCCGAGAGTTCGAAGATTCTCGTACCTTCGTCGATGCGATGTCTTTCACAGTCTTTCTGCCGGTATCGCTGAACAGCGGCTTTTCCGGAGGTAGATTGTTGTATTTGTTCATTAACTGATTATAAAATGCGGAAGCCTCCTGCGACACGTAACCGTAGTCGTCCTCGTCCGGTTGCGACGGACCTGAACAACAATAATACCTTTTTTACATTCAATTTTTCTTTTAATTATTAAAACAGTGGCTATACGAAAAAAAATGTCTGAACGGTATTCAAATACTGTGAAGTACTTGTGTGAATACCATTCGAAAATTGCATGCCGCATGTTTTTTTTAAATATTTGTTATAATTTTAAAAAAATGACACGGATCTGTTGGATAACTCTCGCCTCTTGGATATTTTACGTTAATAACGCGGCGTAACGACGACAGTGCGCGCAACGCAAGTGAAGCGACTAAAAAGCAAACAGTACGAGCATCTAGTAAATCTACGCCAAACGGAAAAAGTGCAAAGCGCAATTTGCGACGCTCTCGCTTGCAATTGTACTCTAGATTGGTGCTGCTGACCTTCGCGATCCCCCGGAAATGTCGACTATGTCGCAATCCACCGTATAAACCTGCGGGCAAAAACATTGCCCATGTTATGGACAAATATGATCTATGCTTCAAAAAAAATAAATAAAAAGGTAAAAAAAAAATTTCTAATTTCAATTTAAAAATATACGAAAAAACGAAAGTTCCCTAGGCAAGAGTTATCCTCCGGACACATATTTGGTGGAAAGTCCTGTTACCTGCCATGGTGACTGCGGTATCATCATTATTGACAGCGTCGGCTAATACAGATTTGTTGGCCGCCTTGCAGACCTTCAAGTGCTTGTTGATCCGACTCTGAGCTTTGTGATCTCGCAGCGCCAATAAATTCTATGACAAGCAAATATCCTCTTAATTATTATGGTATTTCCTTGCGGCCGAGTATCCTAATATCGTCCACTCACCTCCCTCTTCTTCTTCTCCTCCAGCGCCTTCTGACGCTCCTCCTGCTCCTTTCTCTCCAAAAATTTCTTTATATTGTCCGACAGGCTCTTCGCCTGCTTCGACTCCTTCTTTGGCGGCGTAAACTTGCTTGGATAGTAGGACGCCGACTGAAATGAGAAAATATGTAGGGCGCAGGGTAATTTTTATATTCACTCGCGCTCTATTAGTGCAACAGGATAACAGTAGAAACAATTGGCTGACTCACCTGCTTCGATCCCTTGTTCTTCTGAGCGACGCTCAGCAAAGTGCCGAAATCCATGATCGTTCCTCACGGGGATAATCCCTCGGCCCTGGGGTTATTGCGTCGAACGGTCGAGACTGCTGGTCCCTGATCTCAAAAGGCAAACGCATTCCTCGCGTCCGACGCTTATCATCGGCTCCGCGCGGTCTCGTCCATCGCGCGATAGGAGCAACGGACAGCACCGGGCCTGTCGGTCTCTCGAAATTTCGCTGTCGCACAACGATTGACTCTCGTTTTCCTCCTGCAAAAATCTTCCATACGATAAACTGCTGGCGATTGTGGCAGTATCATGGAGGCTAGATACGAGCGACCAGCCGTGGGACCCGCGGGCGGAGACCACCAACCGCGGTTGACGTTTCGCAGCGCTCCGCGGCGGCCATTGACGGTAGCTTTGACGCGTTGAAGAAGACATTTATGATTTCTTCTTTATTTTCGAAATACTGTAAAATTAGGACAAAGTGGAAACGAAACTGAATTATGCCTCACACTTCACTTTGTCGCCTCTTAGACGAATTTATTTATCAGGCGAATGAATTGTGATGAATTACAGTTTTTTATTATCGACCGAGTCGTTTCTGTTCTCTCTCGCGCTTTCTTCTCACTTTGCTCATGTTCAGATCGTCAATATGGTTATCTTTCTCTCATACTCACGGTCACTATCCATCAATTCGATTTCCATACTCGCCCAACTCTATAAAGTTGACCATAAAACTGACATTTTTTTTTAAATACTAGTCGATTGATAGTCGTTTGGTGGTGATTGGTACATTAATTAAATCGTTTGGAGGTCAATAGTTTAATTACAATAAATAAAAAACGAAACAAGGCCCAAAGTTATAAACTTTTTTTTTTAATCCAAATCGACTCGACTAGGGCTCATTCGATGCGGGATCGTTTGGCGATTACGAATAATGCAATTAAAACATTTCGAGGTTCTTAGTGTTGTAGAAAACTAATAAAATGAAGTTCCAGTCGACAGAATCGGAAGCATGTGGACAAAGATTTATGGTCGGTAAAATAGATATTTCTGAACCGATTTGGCTCAACGCGGTCGTCGGAGGAGGATGAGTAGGAGGAGGAAGAGGAGGAGGAGTAGAGTCGATTTGGATAGATAAAAAAAAGTTTGGCTATCTTTGGGTCTTGTTTCGTTTTTTAGTTATTGTAATTAAACTATTAACCTCCAAACTATTTAATTAATCTACTAATCACCACCAAACGACTACCAATCGACTAGTATTTTTTTTTTAATTGTCCTAAAAGTTGTATGGTTAACTTTATAGAGCTTCACGTTACAGCTTTACATCACTGGCGGTGAGTCGCGCGATGAGGGGAAGAAGAATCGGTGCGTTTCTCGAGCGCGGTATAAGCGCGCCAAAAACCCGCGTGCAGAGCGCGCGCTATCAGCGGCGCTGATTGGCGCTGGGTCGCGACTGCGGTGCCGCGAGTGCGCGGCGACCGCGGCGGCGCCTCGACAAACAGGCGTAGACGGCAGCAGCAGCCCGCGTTAAAGTCACAATCGGCGGGAGCGAACGGCTCGTAGCCTTGTTTTTCCGTCTCCTCGACGCGTTTTACTTATCACAAATATGTCTCACGTCCCGCGTCGCCGCGCGAGTGTCGATCGGACGGACGCGCGATAAGTTTCCACGTTGATCACGCACCCGCCGAGCATCACCTGGACCTGGTCCCGGATTTCAACTGGGTTAGTCGATGCTTCTTTCCGTGTTTCCGTCGTTCGCCTTTGGGATCTTTGCTCGCGAACGAATTTGTCCGCGTAGTCGCAATCACCCGACCTCGCCGATTTATTCGCACGTGATATCCAGGTGAAAATTGTTTTTCGAGGGGTATCTGAATGATTTTTTTTAATGTCCACCAGTCATGTCCGAACTGACGACCAGGCGGACGCCGGAGCGCAGGGTCCTCGGCGACCTCGGCAACACCAAAGCCGAGCCAGTTTCGCCTACCGCCAACCTGCGACTCCTCACATCACTGGCGTCGAGTCTGAAGAGCGCTGCAGATGGCGTTTGCCAGACCGGGAAGATAGCGAGTCGTGCCACGACTGTGGAGAACGGAGAGCGGCTGCTGCCCAGAAAGCAGAAGTCGCTGGGGCTGCTGTGCAATAAGTGAGAACGATTCTTTTCATGGAGTAAAATCAAAGTTCAGTATGGTCAAAATGAAATTACATAATTTTTTCTCAGGTTCCTGGATCTTTATCCCCTGACACAGCCGGAGGGGGTCGAGCCTCCGGTGATCTCTCTGGACGGCACTGCCAAGGCCCTGGGCACTGAGAAACGTAGGATATATGACATCATAAATGTTCTGGAAAGTCTGGAGATGGCCAGGAAAGCAGGAAAGAATCGCTATCTATGGCATGGCCGGAACGGTCTGGTCACCACGCTCGCTAAGTTTAAGTTGCTGGCAGTTAAGTCAGGGCTCGATGAGCAGATACAGGAGATTCAGAGAACGAAAAAGGCTTACACAGGCGACTACGGGGAGGATTCTCCCGGTGCCTCCGCGATTTACAGGGACGACGTGGAGGATGAGCCCTACAGTGACACTGGGATTAAGGAGGAGAAAAGTCTGGGTGCCATGTGCCAGAAATTCGTCATGCTCTTTCTCGTTTCTCTGAAGGTACTCAAAAAAACCTCAAATTTTATGCATTTTTTTTTAATTCTATTTTAAGTAGGATCCAAATTCTCATTCCTCAATAAACACACACGTTTGAGTTTAATTCCGCGCTTGGAAATTGCAGAACGGCGTGATAAATCTGGACATCGCGGCAAAAGTGTTGATAACGGACGCGGACAGTCGGTCGTCCGTTGGCGCTGAGGGGAGCGCGGGATCGCGTTTCAAGACGAAAGTTCGACGACTCTACGACATCGCAAACGTCCTGACTGCAATCGGACTGATAAAGAAGGTCTACATGTACGACAGAACGATAAGGAAGCCGGTGTTCAAGTACATCGGGCCGGACGTGCAATCCGCGGATTCGGATAGAGGTGAGTCGGCGTATAACAAAAAACTGCACACGCGGTGCAATCGAATAACCGATGATTCGGCGTTTCGCCGCATTTGCAACGCCGCTCTCCGACTTGACTGCGTCGTCATTCCAGAAACGCCGGTGCGAGAACGCTGCACCGTCCTGACGAGTATGACGACGCCCAGTAAATCGTGCGGAATCGCCGGAAGACGAGCGGCCTCGACCTGCAGCGCGGCGACGCGTCGCTTCCCCGACGACGCGGCTGGCACTCCGGTCACGCACAAGCGACGACCGCTCAAGCGGAAACTTCTCGTCGGCGACTCCGCGTTCGCGCGCACCTACAGCTCGCCGTGTCTCGAGAGCGGCGCGAGCCGCTCGATCGAGCGTCTCGACGACTCGATTCTTCGCGTCGCCGAGATGGAGCTCGAGAAGCTGAATTCCAGCGAGGAATCGACGACGCCGAAGGTGTGCGCGAAACTGTTTCCCAGGTACAACTCGGACTCGTGTATCCCGACGAATCACGCGGCGCTCCTGGAAAATTGTGGCAATCGTTTCGTCAACGTCGTCGCCGACTCCATCGGACAGTCGGCCACGAAATTGCCCTTTGTCGTCGTGAGCAAGGAGAACGCTGGACGCGCGTACGAGAGCCCGAAGACCGATCGTCAACAGACGACCACGCCGCTTCGAACCCCCCTGCAAATATCGATGCTCAACGCTTCGACACCGGTGCGAACGATCTTCCGAGCGGATGGCGCCGCGAGACTCGCTCCCACCGCGAGCCTAAGCGTTCCGACCTTTAAAACCATCGTTCCTAGGAAGCTCATTCCCACCGCCAGTAGCAGTGCGTCCGCCGTAGAGGGCGTGAAATTCGCGCGAGCGCCGCTGCAACGAAGGATCGAGTCGACGGCGGCGAGGACGCCGAAGGTCGTGAGTCTCGCGCGCTTCGATCCGAAGAAGCTGATACCGATAAGACGCAGCGATCTCAAAATTCCGCTGACGCCCGTGCGCTCGTTCGTTCTGGACGGGGCGGCGACGTCGCCGGGTTTCGCGATACTCACGAGGATACCGGCGCCGCCGATCGTGTCGCCGGGTGACACGTTCAAGGCGGTTAAAGTCGGCAATACGCTGCAGCTAGTCCCGATCAAGAATGACGACTGTGCGATCAGGCCGAGTCCCGTGAACGACGGCGACAACGGGAACGGAAGTTAACGCTCGTGATACTTTAACAAATATAACAAATATAGATTATGAAGATTATCGTACGCTAAAAAGAAAAAAATATATACATAAATATATATGTAAATCGGGATACCGATGCAATCGGCTTCGACGAGTTATCAGGCGCTTATGTTGTTGCAATGAAATTTCGCTGGGATCGATGGATGACGACTGTCGATCCATTGATTATTGATCGTGAGAAAAAAATAGATATATATACAAATGTATATCTCGTATAGCAGCTGTATATCATGCAGATTTATATGTGAACATATATGTATCACATATATTATATTTTCATAGTTATATATACCGAATCGGTAAATTAATGTGGCCGTCACGGTCGAAACTGTTATACTTATGGATTATAATTTACGTATAAATATTTATTTACAATTCTACTCGAATTTCGTTAATTCTTCGTCCCCTCGCTCTGCGCTCTGCGATGAGCTTTGATTTTAATGGAATTTAACGCAGAGAATTTCGCGATATTTCGGTATTCCGGACTCGCCCGTCGGTCTAGGAAATCAGAGAATTCTCGAGCGATCCGCGATGAAAGCGGACGCGCTGTGTACCAAACAGCTGACGCTGTGGGAGGAAAGAGAGAAAAGCGCACAGATGGCGAAGATATATTTAAAGCTGAGTCAGTTGGGCGCAGTTCGCGGCGATAAATATCTCCATCAATTTTCGCTTTTGCAGAAACTGCGAAAAAAAAGAAATAATCGCGTTTAGTTACCAGCGACGCGCTAGGACCGCTTGGGAATGCGAGCAAGAAGCTTCGCCAAGATATTATAATCAAAGCAACCGTGAAGCGAGTCGCGCTCCCAACCGCGTGTAATCATTTAAATTGACATTGCGGACGACGCCCACCATCGAAACTGGATCGCACAATTATAACTCTGACCCATATTCCCGCGACTTTTGTGTATTATTTAAAGAGGTCCCGTCTCTCTCTCGGCTTGAGGAGTCTCCGTAACATCTCGCGACGCTTATTCGTTATAGTAATTTGAAAAAAAAAGTGCATTTGCATCGAGTGAAAATATCGTCTAACTTGGTGATTGCAATTACTACATTATAAAAAAATCTGTGGCGTACAATTCCAATGTGCTAAATAATTATATTTTTATTTTTTATTATTTCTCTTTATTTGAATTTTATTTTATTTTTTTATTTTATTTTTATTTTTGAATTGTTCCAATACGCAGCATACTCTTTCTCTACTGCACATTCTTTCTCAGTTGTAATCTGTACTATTTTCTCATTCGAGTTTTCTCTTTTTCTGGAATATCGAAAAACATTTGTTCCAGGACAATTGCGTTTCGGAAATCGCGAAGCGTTCCAAACGCGTGACAATAACACTCGGGCGAATCGTCCGCAGCGAAAGCTGGGACGAAAGCGCCTCGGTGACACTCGCCGGTCGCTCTCGTCGCTGGACTCTTTAAATTTCCGCACTAGGTTGCCGCGTGGCCTCGAAATCGCGGGGGTCCCTGGGGTGTGTGCGTTCCTCGCTGCGAGCCCCGCGCGCGCGCCGTGTGTACAATCCGCCTGCGCGAGCGGTGACGCGCGGTTCGCACGAATAAAATATCGCTAATATTAGAAACGCCGAAAATTCGGGGGAGTCTTCGCCGTTGGAACCTCCTGAGGCGTGGGCTGGACGACGTCGCCGCGGGTGCCGCGCGTCCGTCGGGGTATAAGAGGGCGCGACGACGAGCCTCGCCACTTCAGTCAAACTCGTTGTCCACCGCAGGAAAAACGCACTAACAAGAATGGCTCTAGAACGTCAAGTCCGCGCCAAGGTACGCGACGAATTCTCCTTGTTCTCGGCACTCGTACCGCGCGATTAACGCTCTTCAATAATAGTGTTAAAAAAAAGAAAAAAATTTAGTTCCTGCAAAAAAAAAAGATTGTGAAAAATTGGGAAAGATATTACAAGTGCAATGAAGGCAAAATTATACAGCGGGACCAGTGTTTATATTGATAAAGTGTCTGAGAAAAAAAAATCAGAAAAATGTAACTAACGTTCCTCTTCTTGCACGCCGATTAGCTCGCCGGCAAGCGCGACCCGCAGCAGGAGAAGGAGGCCCAGGAGTGGATCGAGTCGGTGCTCGGCAAGAAGTTCCCCGCCGGCGAGGCCTTCGAAGAGGTGATCCGCGACGGTCAGGTGCTCTGCCATCTGATGAACAAAATCGCCCCGGGCTCCGTTCCCAAAATCAACACGAGTGGCGGACAGTTCAAGATGATGGAGAACATCAACATGTGAGTAGGCTAATAAAAAAAAATGTTTTTATTTTTTGTTTACATTTTTTTTAATTATTTATTCAAAACCGAACTCTTTTAAATTATCGTAAAAAATTTCCCAGGTTCCAAAAGGCTCTGAAGGACTACGGAGTCGATGACATTGACGTCTTCCAGACAGTCGATCTATGGGAGAAAAAGGACATAGCTCAAGTGGTGACGACGCTGTTCTCGCTCGGACGACAGACGTACAAGCACCCGGAATGGAGCGGCCCGTACCTGGGACCGAAGCCGTCCGACGAGTGCAAGCGCGACTTCACCGAGGAGCAACTGCGCGCCGGACAGGGAATCGTCGGCCTCCAGGCGGGTTCCAACAAGGGCGCCACCCAGGCCGGTCAGAGCATCGGCGCCACCCGCAAGATTCTCCTCGGAAAGTAAACGGAAACACACGACGAGCCTATACACAATCCCTCCCTCCCCCTCGCCCCTTCCCTTCCCCACGATCGCGAACTCTTTGTCCCGCCGTATTTATTTATTTTACCTCTTTTGTAACTGGATAATATAATTATTGTATTACGTTACACGCTGCAAATTATTTATTGACCCTCAATTTTACTCGTAAGCACGAATTATTTGTCGTTTCGATGGGCATCAGGATCAAAGAATTATTTGCTTTATGCACGATGATAAATGGTTCAATCTGTTGGCGTCGCTGTTTTTGAATCGAGGGCTTTGAACATGTAGGACGCGTGGGCGATTTTGAGTCTAGACGACTTCGTAATATTCTCATTAGGTAACCGTAAAATCGCGGGTTCGTTGGCGAAGAGATAAACAAAGAGGCGCGTTCTTCGAGAACGAAGAAGTTCTTTTTCTGTTTCTGTTTGTGTTTTGGCTCTGGTTTACTCTGCAGCGGGAACTCAATTCTCACCATATAACCACGTACAGAACGTGGGACGTCTTCTTTCTCATTTGACTGAGTCCTGGCTCTTGACTCTATTTAGGATAGGTTTGTCCATACGGCCATATATCAGAACGGACGATCCGTTCTGAACGGGGATAACTGATTCGTCCAAGAGCGCAGGGTCAGTGTGTCATGTCTACGTTGTGCGAGCGAACCGCGACCTTGGAACTGTAAATAGACTCCTGTTTTCCAGTATGCGAGCAGCAGCAGTGCGCGTGGCCTGCCAAAGTGGCGTGCGAACTCGCTTCACTCGCGTCGAAACCTGCGAAATTTGATTCACGCAGCGTTTTCGAAGCATCCGAAATATCTCCTTACGAATCGGACCGTTGTAACGTCCGAGCGTCCGATGCAGCGACGAGAGGATGGAGCGACGCGCAGTGATGGAGCCAAAAGTCGCGTCAGACGCGTCCGTTGCGATTATCGTCATTTACTTTGTCGCATAAAACACACGGTAACAGCCTAGCGGTATTTATGCCAATTTCTGTGTGTGCGTGTGTGTGTGAGCAGCAGACGGCGCAGCCGAGGCGAATCTGATAATTATACGAAACGTCGAGTTTTCCCAACTGGACGGAAAATCTCGTAGCGCGCGCACCGAAAATAGAAGGTTGCGTGCCCCGCCGCTGTGGAACTGGGGTAGCGGGATCTTTATAGATAGACGAAAAATGAAAACGTTAGCGAGCGCGTCGGAAACGCTCGCTGAGAATCCTCGTCCTCTCGGCGTGGGCGACGACGCAGGTTGTTATTCGCTGCCACATCGACACTTGACTATTTTCGGGCTCCCCGGAAAGACTTTTCGTAATTGTAATTTCTCGCTCGACGGTCGTGGCATTCGTGGGTGAGTGGTTCGCCTCAGAAGCGGGAGGGGGGGACAAAGAAAAACACTTGTGGCCACTGACTGGATCATAGGGTTTTTATTTTGTTCGTTATTCTTTTCTTCGTCTTTTTTACTCATTTTCAAGATAAAATCTTAACGTTAATCAATATACAATTCGGCAGGTTGTCGTTTTTTGTGGTTTGTGGTTTGTGGTTCGCCTCAGAAGCGGGAGGGGGGGGGGGGGGAGGGGGGGACAAAGAAAAACACTTGTGGCCACTGACTGGATCATAGGGTTTTTGTTTTGTTCGTTATTCTTTTCTTCGTCTTTTTTACTCATTTTCAAGATAAAATCTTATCGTCAATCAATATACAATTCGGAAGGTTGTCGTTTTTTGTGGTGTTTCAAAAATTGTATCCCATAGATGTAACGGCAAATTTGGAATAGTCGAAGAAAAATTTCATTTTTATTTCGATGACAGGGAAACTGAATTTCCTTAAGAAAAGTATATTGATTTTTTGGAATATGGATTTTTTCACTGTAGAGTATTTTTTCTACAGATAAAGTTCAAGCATGTCTAATACAAGTTCTGGAGAATATTGAAAAAAAAGTATATATATTAGTTTGTATGCAATGCAGAAAAAATTGTTTACGGTCTATGGGCAGGCGACACGTGCGCTTGACAAATTCTCTTGCCACTTATTTTTCTTCCCCGTAAACTTGAAACTACTATATATACTTGTCTTCCACTATTTCTGGCCACCAACTCACCCCGAAAAGCCGCAACTTCGTTACCCACGAAATGATACTCGCGACCGAAAATATGTTGACGCAACGTATCGGAGCTCGAAGCTTTCCTTGACTATGTGAATCACTCTGTGTATTCTGGCGAAGTGTTTTAAGTGCAGCTGTCGCTCCATAAGCGCTAAGCTCAAGGGATAACTCAAGTCTGTAATATATACCGTATCGTCCGCGTGGCATCTTATCACACATTTATATTCGTATGTTATCCTAGGAATTATTCATTTCAGTAAAATCTGCGCAACATTTCGAATTAATAGTAACAGTGGGAGTGTCGAATATTTTCGTTCGCAAACGTCATATTTATTATTAATTATCAAAATTCCGTGTATACATCGCGATTCGAGTAAATTTTGCATTGTCACCAATTCTCGTTGCGCTCCGGTGAATTCGACACACGTGTCTGCCACGTTCGCTCGGTCAACGCAACTGTAACGCTAGATATTTATGGAATTTTTGGCATCATTCTTGTGTCCGCTGGTGTATATTTATTTTTGCATTATTATACACACTCGTCTCGCGTACGACGAGAGTCGCAGCGTCAGTCGTCGAGAGAACATTTGGTTACATATTTTTACAAGTCCCGCTGCCGCGATTGACGACTCTGTTGGAAAAAAAATCATTGGAGGGGCATTATCCGGATTTCAACTTCGGTCGTTCGGAAAATTCGGGTGAAAACATAAAAGGAGGACGCTCTTTGTGTCTTTTCCTGGAGGATTCTGGCGGTCGGTAAAATCACTCGCGAGTTGCAAAGGTTCCTCCAGTCCGGCGTCGGTAACGACGAGCTCAACTTGATTCGCTCGCGCCGATAAGGACGGACGCGCTCTGACCAAATGCGAGAAGTCCTCTAGTTTGCCAGTGACCAATTAACGAAACAACTTTGCTGCTAATTTGGCACTGAGAAGAGTCGTAAACTCGTGAAGTCCGCAATTTAACCGAGAGCCGCAAAGTGGAATCTCGAACGTGGATCTCTTTAGAAGCTCCCTCATTAATTCGGACTGTGGTGCGCACAGCGGAAAGCGCGTTGCTTAATATCTTGGCTTCCCTGCAGAGCGAGCATTGTGCAGTAAAATTCCGAGATGAAAATTACCACCGGCGAGTTACGTGAAACAGCTGATTGTTGTCGCTCGAATTAGAGGCTGAAATGTCTACTCGTAATTACTAAACTGGTCTGAATGAAATGATAACGTCTCATAAAAAATTGAACTTCGAGTCATTTCGTTTATTCCTTTTTCACATAACATTGACTCAGCGCTACTTTTGCTCCAGTCGCACGAAGGTAAATAGCAAACAATTAAACGTGATCATCCACAGGACGCAACGACTCATCATTCGAAATAAATCGTACCGCGAAGTCCCTACAGAAAAAAATCTCCAAAGCCTGGCTAACAAATGTTTTTGCAAAAATCATTCAGTCTGCAAGCGGACACGACCATTGGCAACGAATTTCCGCGACGTGTGCGATAAACAAGCATGCACGTAGGTGTAGGCAATTTGGAGGTACATGAGCAATAACCACGCGAGCACCGTGTTTCTCTCGATGGATCTGGGGACGTTGCCAGACCGCGCGAGCAAATCGTCGTAGTTTCTCTGTCTATCTCTCGCTATTTTCCCCTGAATCCCGTCCCGACTCGTCTAAGATTTCTCAGTACAACTTTGGCGATTCTCGGTAAACGAGACATCGAAGATAAACCGATGAATCAGAACGTAGATTGCGATTGGCAGTTGCGTCGTCGTGGCCAACGCTCGTCGAGTCCCTTCAACGCGGGAATCGAGTGTCGGCCGACCCGTTTGTGCAGCACAACCGATGGCCAAATTGAAATAACCCTTTGGTTCTTGCTGCAGAATCAAATTGGAAGAAACGGAAGTTGTTATTGGCAATCGCGTCGCTCCGACGCCCATCGAATCCTTTCGATGCGAGAATCGGATGTCGGCCGGCACGTTTGTGCATGCCCGGTGGCCATATTGAAATAACCCTTTGATCTTGCTCCCTGACAAGACCAAAGGGTCCATTTGTGACCATGTAGTGGAGTAAAGTCTCCTACCTGGGTTCCCATTTTCACGCTTATGATGTCCAAAAAAGCAATCGTTGTTGGATGCTAATCTTAACATTACGCCTGTAAAAGTTAGACTGATCATTGAAAAGGGTATTTTTAGAGTCCCATATGGTTACTACGTATAACCTTCCATCCGGTGTTATCAGGGGCTGTTTAATCAAATTGGAAGAAAAGATGCGCGAATCGGGAAAGCCAGCCGCATCGGCGAAGCCACGGCTCTCGCCATTCTGTTTATTATAGTACGGGTCGCGCGAGGTTAGGACACTTGTGCCGCGATGTCGTTTTCCGCGGCTGAGTCATCGCCGGTGGGGGCTTCGGGCGACGACGATTTATCGGTGTGTTACCACCGCGATTTTCTCTCTGCCAAACGACGCGGCTCGAGTCACTTATTTTCGTACTTATGCCGTATCGCGCGTTCGCCCACGCTGCGATATCTCGCGCGATCGCTCCGTCAGTCGGCTCGCGCGACTGTGGCGCCTCTCGCGGCGGACGACGAGCGCTTTTTCCCGTGTGCCGCGGAGACCGGCGAGCGACGCAGAGCTCGTCGTGTGCTTTCCAAAAAAACTCGTCGTCGTCGTCGGCAGAGCGAATACGAGTTTAGAATCTCGGGGTTTCGACGTATAGTCGTCGCGCTCACGCGAGTGCGAATTATTATGTCACACAGGGGGGCGAGTGCGCCGCGGGCGGCGGCGGCAGTGTGCGATACGCGGCTTCCCGAATTAAATATTCTTGAACTTCTCTCTCCGAGACGTCGCGCGGCAGGTGGAAACTCGAGGCGGCGCGGAAACGTTAACGACGCCGCGCGGCCGAGAGTTTTACAGTTGCGCGAAAACTCTCGAGGGGTGCTAAACGAACACCGAGCGTTGTTTGTAAATGCATCAACGAACCCGCGACGACTGTGGCGCTGGCGACGTTCGAGCGATCCACAGAGGCGCGGTGAATCACTCGCGAACTCGGCTAGCGCGGCTCGTCGAATGATGTACGACAACGCACGAGGACAATCCAACGCGGAACGATTTTTAGACGTAACCCGAAGATGAGATTCTTTCGCGCTCGCGAGCTTTTTATCACCGGACTTTCTGAATCTCGAAGAAACAAAAATTTTCAGTCGTTATTCATTATGACGAAAAAAGAACGAGCGAACGAAGGAACGAACAAGGAACGATGCTATTTCAATATATAACGCTAATTGGTCGAACGATTGTTATTATTATTCCTGTTTTTCGTGCACCCTCCCGTCGACTAATATTTTCGGCCAATAACGGCGTTAAAAATAAAACGCTCCTACGCGCTCGTCAAATCTCTCCCCGATTATAAATAGCGGGCCTCTCGCGGGGTGATCCTCGAATTCCTCCCCCTCCCCCCCCCCCTCTCTCCTCGCTCCACGTATCCGTGGGGACCTCCCACGCGCGTTCGTGTCACCACGCGTCCATCAATTTTTCGGTACTACGTTTTTTTCACTTCACTCTAAAAAAAAAAAAGAATAAAAGAGCAACGGCAAATAACCGACTTTACTGTTTTACTTTTATTTTTTATTTTTTTTTATTGTCCCTTCAGTCTCGAACTGCTGGGAAATTTGTTGGGGAGAAAAATGTATCATTGGAAATATGCAACTGGCCGAATGTTCGGTGTCGTTCGCTCGAATCTGAGTTTATCGGCGCCCCGCGCGTCGGTGAATGTGCAATACCGACGGAGTCGAGAAACCTGCATCGAGCCCGCGTGGATATTGCGCTCGGGCCTGAATCGAGACGTTATGCTTTGCCATAATCGGGAGGAGTTACCGAAATTTCTTTCGCGATTGCGCTCGCGCGCGTCGTATTACTCACCAAGGACGCGGGCCGCGCTTCAGCCTAAAAATAAAATTATATCTCCTCGTTCCGCCCTCGTCCCGCGCGCGCTCGTCCGAAGAAAATCGTCGAGGGCCAAAAATTTTCGCGCAAAGAGGGCAGCGCGCGCCGGTCGGGTGATACACACCGGGAATTTATGGAATATTGGAATTCGTTTCGCAAGCTCAGCGCCCGCGCGGCCTGCGTACGACCTCGAGCCGCCGCAGCAGGGCTAATAAACTGCCGGACGAACGGTGACGCGCCCGAAGATACACGCGACAATTGCTTCTCCATCCGCGCGGCTATCGGCGGGACTTTTAGTGAAAATTATTCCGCGATAAATCGCCGCGACGATTTGTCGTCGTGGGCGGCAACATTGGCAATGAGAAATTTTCACGCGGAATTATCCGGTCGGGGCTAATGCATTTAGCCGTTTGTACAACCAACATTTTTAATCATTCCTACCGGTGAAAAGAATCTTCATGAATTCTTTTCAGTAGAAACAAAACTCTTAAAAGTAAAAACGTGAAAAGTGAAAAGAGTTTTTTTTTAATAAAAAAATATTTTTAATAATAATATATTCTTCATATTCGAATAAATTGCAATAATTTTGCAGTGAATCTTCTCGTCAAAAGGTACACGCTTCGCACAGAGTCGAATCACCACTAAATTACCCCAAACGACTTCAAAGTCTCGCGCAATAAATAATAAAAGCGGAGGGTGATTTATCTCGCAGTCGTTAACCCAGAAAAACATTAAAAGTGATGGATTTGCACTTACACAAACACATTTCTCCTGATACAAAATAAATAGCAGACTTCCACGTGGGCTCTTTGTCTATATAATATTATAGGGTATAACCAATTATTTTAATTAATTTTACCAGAATTCGTGATTCTGGTAAAATTTTCATATAATATTTTCAACATTTTGAAATGATCCAAAAGCTGGGATGATTTTCGACATCCCGAAATGACCGAAAAAGCTGTAATTCCGTTGCTGCCTGTCCCAACTTCTCAGTCGCGCGGGTCGATCCGACAGTTCGGCAAAATTTTCGAAAAATATTTTCGAAACCGCTGCGCGGGATCCGAAAAAGCTGGGGTTCTGGTTGCCGACTCGTCATAACTTCTCGGTCGGTCGGTTCGACTGTGAGTCACCGCGGAGTCGCACAAGTGTCTCGAGGGCGTCTGCTAGTCACATCCTAAATTTGGTTACCTCAGGAACGGGATTGTATTACGCGCGTGGGATATTCTAATATTTCGTCGGTGGCGCGCGCGCGGCGGTGGCGAACGAGCGGCAGCAGCCGCAGCAGCAGCAGAAGCGGCAGAAGCATCAGCAGAAGCCGAGAGGGAAAGAGCGAACTCGGGTGGTGCCCGAGGACTCTCGCCGCCTCGTCGTGGAGAGAAGAGAGAAAACTGGGCCATCGCCTCTGTGTGTATAAAGCGCATTATGAGCGCTCCGGGTTGCGCGCAAGCTCAAACGACTTCGAGACTCCGTTCAACGACGACGACGACAACGACGAAGACTTCGCGCTGCTCTCGCGATTATCACGGCTATCACGGGTGTAAACGTGAGCACCGAGCGCTCGGCCGCGTCTCGACTATTTTCAGCGTAACTCTCGCGTCGTCGTCGAGGGCCGCGCAACTCGAGCGAGGGGAAGAAAAAAAAAACTTCAGCTAAAACACTTTCCTCGGAGCAACGTCAACATTATCGTCAACATTGCGTTTCGTTATACCCCACCTGTTTGCTCTACATTATCGACCGGTAATACCGGAAAGTTTTGCAGCGACGACCCGCGCGACCTCATCTCCTCGCGTCGCCCCCGATATCGCAATGTTGTTCCAGCGCCTCTTGGCGCATCAGCCGACGAAAAGTGAACACACTCCTCGTCTGATGCGTTCGCGGCTCGTACAGCGGTCGATTACACGTTCGACACACAGAGAGACACACAGAGCCTTGCCTTGTGATCTAATAATACAACGCGAACGCGCGGCGAAGGGATCCCCGTGGCGTCTAATAATTCGTCGAAGGAACGAGGCTAATTTCGTTCACGGAAAAATAAACTCCGTTGGGATCGCGATCGCAATTTTCAGTCGCGGTATTCGCCTCGTAGAATCGGATACCGCGACTCGAGATCCTTTGCCCTCGGCGAGGCGAACGAGTATCAGTTCCATAGGGAACTTCCGGTTGACAGTTTCTTCTGTGCGCACAGCTTCTCTTTGGTCGTGACCACGAATACGTTGAGCTCTCGGTGCGGAAATCCCGGTGTCATTCACCCTGGCGGTCTCGGGGTGCCGCGACCCGATGACACAGCCGCGCCACGAGTCAAGGCAAAAATACCTTCCGAGCGAACGGAACAGCAAAAAAAAACCGAAGGCGAGCGTCGTGAGGAAAAAGGTCTTTCATTCATTCATTCATCGTCAGCAGCGGCTAAAACCACCGGCCGACGGACTCTCTCCAATCTCGTTCTCGTAAAACAGCGAATCGTGCATTATTTCCCGTGGTCCCGCGGCGGTAACGACGGTCCCGACGATTACCGACAGTGGCGGCCGCCACACGAGCTAGTTTTTTTGTCGACGTGAGACTCGACGTTTTATCGTCGACGCGGTGGATGCGTCGCGGATGCACCAATGCCTTCATCATTCTTGGTACCATTTTTCGTAGCATTTTTTTCCTGCAATAAAAGTAAATATATAATAAAATAAATAAAAATAATAAAAAAAATAATGTTCAAGAATTCAAGAATCAATTTCAATTAAATTTCGATTCGCATTTTTATATTATCGCCACAAAAGAAAAGTCGGGATTCAAAAATGTTGATAATATTATCGATTTATCAATTCTATAATCGTTCGTTTTCAGTCTCGAATAATCGTTATAATAAACGGCGTCGGTTGTTACCTGCGTTCGAAATGAGATACGAACGAGAGGGACGGGGGCTTCGGCTGAGCGACGTTGCAGCTTCCGCATTCGGGATGGGGTCGCTCGTCCGTGGAGCCGAGTCCCCCCTCGCGCCCCGCGCTCCACCTCCACGGCAACATTACGCGACGCGCTTCGACACATACGCGATTGCAATCGAATGGGCTTCGCGCGTCGCTCGGCGCTTTCCACCGGAGCTTTCCGCGCAGTCTGCTGTTTACCCCGAGCCGGCAGTAGTCGTCGGTCCTCATCCCTCCCCGCGGCGGCCGCATCTGCATAACGCTTCCGCTGTCGCCGCGAAACGTTATCCGCTCGTCGACCGTCGCTCGACTCTACCATCTCTCCTCGATGACACGACGATCGAATCGAACCGAAATCCACTGTTTCCTCTGTTTCCTATTTGACATATATTACGTAATTAATTTAAAATTTTTTTGATTTTTATTTTGTGTATTTATATTTATTTATTTATTTATTTATTCTAATATTTCAGTTGACACGAGAAATGTCTCTAATAAATTTCACAAAAAATAGTCCGGCTTGCGTGGGTAGCGCAGCGGACGGTCGCTCGAATTCATAAATTTATAAATATCAATAAAGTCGAGAAGTCGAGACACCGGGAAGTTCGGCGCTCGCGAGACTCGCGAGAATTAATCTTCGCGCGATGCGAGATTCCTCGGGGGGATGAGAAATTGCCGGGACGAGTCGAGCGCTCGGTGTGTGTGTGTGCGGCCTCGTTACAAGTGGTGGAACCAACCCCCAACCTCACCTCCCCCTCCGGGCCCTCGTCGTCCCATCGCCGCCGTTTTCGCAGGGGTGACAATATTGTCCTTCGCCGTCGCGAGTCCCGCGGGAGTTCTATGTGTACTTATTGTTAGTTCTGTTGTAGTAGCTCCTCGGCGGCTAACTACAGCGCCAACAGCGTAGCCGACGATCTCCGACTGTATTCGGGGGTCGCGCCAGTCGAGGAGGCGCGCGACCAGAGGCCGTCGCCGAATTTCGCTGAAAAATTCAAGAAAAAAATATTAAATATGATAATGTAATAAGATATATGTAATGTAATTTATGTAAATGTAATAAGATATAAAAAATAAAAAAATGAGAATATTTCTCGTGGTTAGAATTTTATTCATCTGCCGACAAATAAATAATACTTGAAATCGAGATTTTCAAGTATTAACGACCGCAGAAGCGTGAGAAACGACGACCTTCCGCACACCGCAGAAGACGCGAGAGACGACCGAACGAGAAAGCGTAAAATAGCCGGTGGCCCTCAGCTGTCGTTTCTTCGGCTGAAATATATCCGGCATTATAGCCGATGCGCTCGGCGACGATCCACGCGATATAAATTCGCGCGTCTACTTATGCGTCTCGATGCATAATCATAACCGCCATTGTAACAGCCGGGATAGTGGCAGCACCGGCGCGCAACGCGAGGCCCAAGCGAGAGTCACCCGGCGAAGTACGACCGCGACGTCCACGAGCCATCGGCTCATGGAGCGCGAAGCCGTGGAGGAAAAGTCCAAAAGCGACCTCGCCGCACTCGTCGCTGTTCACCTGAAATAGATTTTCCCGCGTTAACCTCGCACGCAGAATCAGAATAATTTTCAGTCGATTTACAATGCTCTCCCGCCTTCGGTCGCTCGTCTCAGCTTTACTCATTCAGAATATCAGCGCTAAAGTGGAATTTAAATGTAATCCAAACCTCTCCCATCGCGCCATCCGTCTCGATTCTCCGTCCGTTCTAATTTCGGATCGTGCGGTGCATTATTAAATCGTTGGTTCTCGCTTGGCCGCCGCCGAACGCCGCCGCCGACGCCTCGAGCGCGATTTCTAACCTCACTTCGAACTCGCGTGATCGATCGTTTGGCAAGCGTAGCGTTTCGCGACGAGGCGACGCGACGATGACGATCCCAGGAGCGAATAACAATAACAATAATTAAAATAATAATAATGTCTGGATCAATTCGTTCGTAATTCGATCCGATTCGAAAAATCCTTTTTTCACTAACGATCCGGCGACCCCAGATTCGGGAGGCGTGTGCGACACGACTCGAGTCGACTGTATCCATCGTCTCGCTTGCTTCGATAATTCGGGACGAGTCGCCGAGGAGAGAACGCGACCGCGAGCTATCAGGAAGAAGCGGCGGCTCGACGAGTGAGCCGTGAACGTTTTCCCCGAGGAAGATAATTTTCGTGGAGCGCGGGGCGGTCATGAGGGGGGGGGGGGGGGGGGGGGGGGGGGTAGCAGAAGAAGAGGAAGAGAGAGGCCGAGAAAGCCGTGAACGTTCCCTCCGTGAAAGATGATTTTCGTGGAGAGCGCGGCGGTCGTGCGAAGGGGGGAGAAGCAGAAAGAGAGGGAGAGAGTGAGAGAAGCACGAAACGACACCACTTCCAGCCAGCAGTGCAAGAGAATCCCTCTATTCCTCTAAATATAAAGCTCGCCAGTACTAACATGTTCCTCGCCCTCCTCCCCCCTCCCCCCTACCGCCCGCCAGCGCTTCTCCGTCGCGTTCGTGAAGCGATGGAAATTGGATACGCTCTCGCCGGTAAAAGTGCAACGATCCGTCGCTCTCGGCGCCCACCGCGATATGTCGGAATCCTCGTCGGATTCCAAAATGTCGTATATACGCGCGAAATTCCTCGACCTCGCGAAACACACCGCGTCACGAGGCGATAATTCACGGATTATAAAACTAACGCGCGGGGTTGACGCGCCTCTGGCGAGCGAGCGCGGTACAATCTGGCCCCGGCGACTGCGTGGCGAGAGACAACGCGCGACAAAATAAATGCACTACACACGCGACGGCGATCGCGGGGTGCAACGATCTCCGGCGTGTTACCTGCACGCGCGCGTGGCGCGAGAGGCGAGACGCGGAAATCCGCCTCACCGCGCAAGTGCAACGATCTTCCGCGTGTTACCTGCACGCGCGAGACAAGAAAGAGAGGGAGAGAGAGGGACAGACGAGACAGGTAAAGCGCGAGAGGCGAGAGACCGCGAAGGGTCGGCGCGCGGCCTCGAATCCTCGGCCGACTTCTCTTCGGGCTCGTCGCCTCTCTCTCGACGAATGGCAGACCTCGGATGTCGTCCGCACAATGCCGGATCGCTGCTTCGTTGCGTAGCTTCGATTGTCCCGGACTAGCGTACACGCGCCGCACCGGCTTCTTCGACGACGCTAACGACCGCAGATTCGAAGAAACATTTGCAAACTATGCACCAAGTCGTATCTATGTGTCACGATCGTCAACTTACCGGTCGCTAATAATAAGAAATACAGATAATAATGACATTACATATAGACATGTAGATGTGGGTTTTGTCACCTCTTCCCCTCTGCACGCAGAAAAATGTATGGTGGACTGTGCCATACGATATAGTTGCCTGAGAGGACAACAATATGTTTATGAGTTTCACGACGATAAATAATGTAACGGACAATGGGTATTACGATACCTGTGACCCATTTGTATAGTAATGCTCGATATATCCAGCATTGTTACCCCATGGATTTTTCTCAGTATGACCCGATGTCTCAGAGCGACGGTTACAATTAAAAAATCTGCGGCACATCGTATATAACAGTTGGAAATCACGACGCCAGAGGGCCGTGGGTCCATTAGGTTAGGCAGCGTACACAGGGCGGTGCTCGCGCGCAGCCGGCAGGTTCGGACCCGCGATGAACCTCTCGAAAGCCGGCAACCCGCGCGTACGTCCGTGTGTACACGCGCTCCCGCGACGACGACGACAACGAGGATGACACGAGTACGCGGCGCGACGCGTGTGTACGTGTGGCACGCACACACGTCGAGAGAAAACGGGAGACTCGAAATAGAAATTTGAGCAAGGAACTATTAATAGTAGATGAGTGCGTGCCGCCGTTGCCACGAGCGCCCCGCAACTGCGCTTCCTCTCTCGCTCGTCCTTACTACATAATACACAACTCTCGTCTCTCTCTCCCTCTCGCTCTCTCTTTCACTGCCGCGTTGTCGTAACCGGCCAGCGCGCCGCTCGCTCGTCTTACTCACGCTTTTCCGCGGGTCTGCGGGGCATACGTCACGCCCCCGCCGTCACCCATCGTTGCACCTCCCTCTCGGCTCGCGTCCCTCGCGTCCCTTGCGCGACGAAAACCGAGAGAGAGTGAGAGAGAGAGAGAGAGACGGAGGAATCGTGTCCCTCGCGTCCCTCGCGCGACAAAGCGTGAGGGAGGGAGAGGGAGGCGACATCGGGTCTCTCCGTCTCTTGTACTTCCGCAACTTGGCCGCGCCATCGCGGAATCTCCCTTCTCCCTTAAGCCGCCTCCTCGGCAGCGCTCCGCCACTTCCTCCACCGTCTTCACTCCCCCTCCTCCCTTCTCGCCCTTCTCCCGTCCCGACGAACTCTTGGTGCTTCTTTTGCTTCTTCTCCTTCGCGCGGAGTTTCGTCCTTCCGGAGGGAACGAAGGGAAAGGAAGGCATGAAAACGGAAAGGAATGTAATTGAATGCCACCGGGGTTACACTGATTGTAGTCGATGGTGATAGGTTTTTTTTCTTGTTTTAGCGTAACGAGCGTACTTTTCGCACGGTGCGAGACTCGGAGGGCGCGCGATTCGCGTGATAACGCTGGACGACTGTAACGAGTCTTCTGGAAGGAATAATTTTTTTTTTTTCGTAATTTGACGTTGAGAGAAAAAATTCTGTTGACAGTGGGAATAAAAAGTAAGATTAAAATAGGATAAAAAACGATGGTAAGGGCAACGGTTAGAAAACTTTTTTTTTCACCTTATCAGCATTTTTTTTCACCTCGCGCCAACGTCACACGTACTAAGTGACGGAATATAGTACATTACGATACAAGTACGAAAAAACTTTTTCTGTGTGTTCCGTGTTGCCGCGGAGAGTCTCGCGGCGTTTCTCCTCCCGGCTCTTCCTTCCTTCCTTCCTTTCTTCGCCCGTCGCCTTCGTCGCGTCTCGGTTGCCTCGCCCTTCACCCGCCGCGCTACGAGCTCGGGCCCCCGCGGTCTCGTCGTCCTATCGGAATCGTCGTGACGCTCTCCTCGCGCGTCGCCACCCACCGAGCCCCGCGCCCGCGCCCTTCGTCCATCGTGCACCCCGCACGCTACGTCGATGCCGCCGTTGCCGCTGCCGCTGCTGCTGCTGCTGCTGCTGTTGATGCCACCGCCACCGCCGTCGCCGCTGCCGCTCGCTCGTCCGTTCCTTCCCTCGCGCGAGCGGGAAAAAGCGCTCGAGAGAGAAGACGCGATGCACCGGAGGAAGGAGCGCTAGAGAGAGAGAGCGACAAGTGGTGGCGGCGGCCGCTCGTCTCACCGCCGTCGCTCACCGCGCGCGCGGCCACTGACGTTCCCGATGCACGTGCCGTGTGCAAACCTCGGTATGACTAGGACGGCCACGTCGCGGGAACAGCCATTCGAATCCAGTATTAGTGCGGTGCAGAGTGGTAACAACACCGGTGCGTTTTTTCCCCCGGAGACTAAAAAGGCCCCGGATCTCTCGCTATCTTTATTCTCCCGACGTTAACCCGTTATTGCGCATGTATTAATTTTTGTTTTTTTTTTCTTTTCCGTCGATCGAACACACAAAAAATTCAAGAACACGAAACGAGACAGACGCTCGCTGGTTCGCGACTTCCGAATACCGAATAAATCCTAGTGGTGAGTACCCACGCTGCGCACGAACAGAGATCGGATCGTCATAAGCGTAATTCGCGTACCCGCAAAAAAAAAGACGAATAACCTAAAATCTCGCGTTCGCGGCGTGAAAGTTTGCCGAATATCGAGGGAACATTGCGCCCCCGGACTCGCCATGTATCATTTTTACCTTCGTATCTTCATTACCGACGGAAAAGCCCGCGCGCGGCGACGCGACGTTCCAGTGACATTTTTCGGCTAGCATCTCGCGAATTTTTCTCACTCAGCGTGTATAAGTGCTCGGGGAATTATTATTCAGAGAATTGCGGAGACCGCGGAGGCGGGTATTCGAGAATTCCACCAGTGCGGCTGTGTTTGCAGTCGAGTGCGGGGAGGGAGGTTAGGTCGGACGTGGGGGCGGCCAGGGGGAATATTCGAAGGTGTGAATATTACGAGGCCGGATCGACGAGCGTGGAAGGCAGAAAAGCTCGGTAAAAGCGGGCGGTGAATAAAAGGGATTCGTATGGGTGCTCGTGGGGCGTCGGGAGGGGGTGGGGGGGGGGGGGCGCTGTGCAACCGAACAGGAGTTCGGCTACAGATCTACAGCTACAGAGCTTTATGTCGGTAAAGTCGGGTGGTCGGTGTCGCGGCTGTTGATGGGGGGGGGGGGGGGGGGGGGGAGGAGGAGGTGGTGGAAGGAAAGGAGAATGAGGGATAGAGAGCGGCGGCGCTCGCAGAGAGGACGAGCCTTCCCTAATACGGCGTCGCCGGCGTAGCCTACGCCTGTGCCGCACGGATATAGAACTCGCCGGCCGAACCCGTCGAGCGTATTGGGACGCGGTGGTGGGTCAGGGAGGGGGGAGAAGTAGAGAGGGGGGGAGGGAGACTCCCTCCCCCGCGACCGTTCCAGACGAGCCGCGCGCGCAGCGCGAGACGGAAAATTTCAGCCGGGCGCTCTGTCGACTCCAGCGTAAGAGGCCCCTGATGGAGCGAGCCGGAGGGGCGGGGGGGGGGGGGGGGGAGAGGAAGGGGAAGAGGAGAATTCGAGGAAAGAACGAGGGACGCCGTTTACGCTGATTACGAAAATAGAAGAGCCGGTTGCCGACAGCGAGTATCGCCCGGCTATTGTTTACGTTTTAGCGGGCGCGACCTCCTTTTCCCTCGCGGCGGACTTTTCGAGGCATCTATTCGCTCACAGCTAAAATTCGGCGTTTTAACGTCGCCCGACTCGTGAGTGCAAAAGTGTTCGGGAGTAACGAGGATAATGAGAACGTCAAGCGCTGCTCGAGACGCGGATTTATTTATTCAGGGGGCGGATTGAAGGTGGCGAGGGGATTAACGGAGACTGGATGAGAGATCAGACGAATTTTCAAATTATCCTGGCGGGAAAATGTTGTTATCATTGTTACAACATTGGGCGTGAACAATGAAAACGCGACGACTGCAAAATTATTATTTCGTTATGTACATGGAAAAAATTAATTTGAGACTTGCGATAAATCTGAATAGGTCAGGTGTACGAAACGTCTGAAATTTGATCGGAGTTCAGTGGCGCAGTTTGCGTGTTGTACGGAATAAACATGATAAATATGATGTAACCGGGTGCATCAGTTCCGAATGTCGCGTTATGCCAGATTCCGAGCGTTGCGTTCGCGTTACGCAAGTTGTATAATCCAGCCAACGCGGAGACCCAGAGAAGAAGCTGCGAGCGGAGTCTCCGGCCGGCGGATTCTCGTCGGACGTCGTCGTTGCGCTCGCTCGCACACAGCTTCCGCGATCTCGTTACCAGAATAGAACGCGACTTGGCCAGGCAATATATTTTTGTTTTCGCCGCGAGCGCGCGAGGAAGAAGGGAGGAAAGTTTTTGCTCTCCGTGGCGCGCGGCTATGTCTTTGGCTCCTGTCTCTCTCGCTCTTTCTTTCTGTCTGTCTCTTCCTTATTCTCCCCCGCACAATACGTCGACTCGGCCGTTATAGTTAGCCTAATGGGACGAAAGTTTAGCGCCAACTTTATTCGCTCGTTCGTGTATAGAGTAACTCGAGCGTTCGCGGCGAGTACGAAATTAATTAATTGGGTCGCTGAGAGAGTTTCCGTCGAACGCGGATATCGTACTCAATGACATTGGAACTGTGGCGCTAACCTTGGATATTGGGAAGCTGAGTTTTTATTTTAGTATTTCATTGACAAATTGGAAAAAGCAAAGAGACAAATTTCGTAAATAATTTTCAGAATACAATTTGGATAAAAAGAATTAAATTTTTTTTACGATTAAAGACGATATGTTTTCATTTCTTTTCTTTTTATTCGAGTTTTATTGTACAGAGGAAATTAATGAGCGATGGAAAGCGGTATGGTCGACCATTCACCGAAAAATTGAGCTTTGAGAGCGAGAAGCTTTGGGCAACGACCGCGTTCTATAGATAGTGACAAAACGCGCGCGTGCAAACGAGTCGCGAGCGCAACCCCCATCAGTTGCGCGCGGTGCTTCGCGGCCGGCAAGCGTAGCCGATTACGGAAATAGATTATTACGAGCGCGGCGGTATAACGATTCGCCACCGCGGCCGAACGAATCTTGACGATACGAAGAATTATATCCTGGGATTATTGCAGGAGGATTATTTCTCGAAAATTGCTCAAGCGTCCCCGTCGCTTTTTGCTTGCAGAAATAAAACAAAATGCCGTTCAAGCCAGTGGAACACCCCAAATGCCCGAAGTGCGGCAAATCCGTGTACGCCGCGGAGGAGCGCGTCGCCGGAGGACTCAAGTGGCACAAAATGTGCTTCAAGTGCGGTAAGTCACTTGCATTTTTTTTATCTATCTTCAACCAATAAAATCGACGAAAACAGACGAGAATCTCGTTCGAACGACGGTAAAACTTATTTAGAAAAAAAACTCGCAAACAATAATTTCCAAAAAATTTCGGTTATCAAAAAAAAAAAAAAAACCATCGAGCCATTTTGCGTGCTACTATTATTCAATCATCGTTTAATAATTATTTCGCGGCACTAAAATTGATCCTCTCAATATCTCAACGCAAAATCGGCACAAAAGTTTCATTTTTGATAGCGCAAAAGCAAAGCCCAAAAAAAAGTGGCTAGAAAAAATTCCTACGTGGCGCTCGCGACGAGAAAAAAACTGACTCGCGGTTCGCGCGTTCTCGGGGGTTTTCCAGGTCTGTGCAGCAAGCTGCTCGACTCCACGAACTGCAGCGAGCACGAGGGTCAGCTGTTCTGCAAAGTCTGCCACGCCCGTAAATTCGGACCCAAGGGCTACGGCTTCGGCGGTGGCGCAGGCTGCCTGTCCATGGACCAGGGCGAGCACCTGCAGAGAACCGAGTGAGTTGCCGAGGCCAACCACCCCAATGACCCATACCGCCCCCCTTCGCCCCCCTCGCCCCCCCGTACGACCTCGCGCCCACCCCCAACTCTGAAGTCTTAGAAAAAAAAAGCAACCAACAACCAATCATAGAGCTGTCTCTGTCTCTTTTACCTTTTTGTTATGATTCATAATACAAACAGTCGAATGAAAAAAAAAAAAAAAAAAACAACAATGAAACCACTAAAGTCCAAATGTGTACAAAAAAAAACCCTCGTGGCTCAAAACCCCAAAACCATCATTACATTACGCATCCATGCCAACGCCAAACATCGTGTTTACGCCAACTAAATAATTCGCCCGAGTCCCCGAAATAGCCGATCGTCGGGAGATCCGTCGAATTTTCCGTAAACAAATAATAACCAAAATGTTTTTTATCTCCGGAGAAAAATGAGGAAAAAATAAAATCGTTCCGTCGCGTTTTTCCCCGATCGGCCGTTCGAGGCTCGAGCACACACAACAGCATATTATTATTATCATTATTATTCTTATTATTATTACTATTATTATTATCATTGTTATATATATATCGTTCGAGACTTTCCTGGTTTTGTATTGCACTGAAAAAAAATCCAATTAATTCGGTATTCGCATCCGGAAGCCGCAAGAAAAAAATGAATAAGAAATAAAACAATAGAGATACGAACTAACACGTCGTGATTATCCCTGTTCTTGCATATACGAAACACACACACACGACACTTATACACAGCAAGACCCGAGTTTAGTAGTTTGATTTGTCTATTTTACCCGATTGGTTTATTTATGTATTTAGCCGCCCCCCTTGCCATCCCTTCTGTCATTGATTTGTATTATTGTTCACACAGACACGAAACAGACAAACAAACACAAATTTTTATTTCTCTCTTTTCACTGGTCAGTGTGCGTGAGTCGCCCCTTTGCCCCCACCCCCCGCCGCCCAGGCCGTCATTAATAACGATTAATAAATTGTTAATGATTGTGATGAACATCTAGTCCGGTGCAAGTCTATATTGCTATACATATATGACATGGATATCGTTTTCTTTTTTTTACTGGGGTTTTTCTTTGGCTCGTCATTGGGTTTTCTTTTTTCTATTTTTTTTTCGCTCCAAAAAAAATTCCTTTGGAGTCTTTTTTTCGTAGTGTATAAAAAAGAGCGACGAGTCGCGCTCGCCTCGAGTCTCGAGTCACGCGTCGCGAATCTCTCACAACGCCGAATTAACTTAATCAATCACGTTTTTTTCTCTACGTTGGAACGCTTTGCGTACCACGCCAATAATATTTCAGGCAGACGTAACTCGTTGCGATACACAAATACCGAACATACACATTTTAGTTTTTAGGATCATTTGTACCATCTGTATTAAGTGCTAGAATATTATAGAATTTGAGAATTATACATATATATAAATACTTATATATATGAGAAAAAAACGGCAGTACGGTCAAACCGATAACAATGATACGGAAAAACAAACAAACAGCGGAATAATATGCGTCATGTGAAAGGAAGGAAGGAGAAAGTGTGAGAAGGAAAGAACGTTTTGGGGAATATATTTCGCATATACGACGTATATATTTCTCGGACAATTAATAAATAACACTGAATGTGAATGAGATATTCGCTGCATCTTGTCTTTTCTCACCGCGAAAACCATCCAAACAACCAACCAAAAATAAGCAAGAAGAACAAACTAAACAATAAAAAATGAAAAAAAAAAAAAAAGTAAAAAGTAAATGTGCAATCGCGTGCTGGACGAAATGCTCGCGATTGCCGAACACACATTTACGAATTAAACAAAAAAAAAGGAAAAATGTAAAAACCCCAAAACTAGTCCCCAACCAGTCCCCGCCAGCCCCGCCGAGTTCGAGCCACACCGGAGGCCCATTCTGATCGATCTGATAAACGTACCGAATCACAGAAAAAAAAACCCCACAACCAACCACAATTCCGTGCACTACGACGGTGAGCACCGAGAAAAATCATAAATGATTTTTTTTTCCGAATTTCCGGCGTGAATTAAGTGCTTCCCGCGAATCCTGCACGGCCTACTTATTACTCTGTCATTCTTTTACTCTTTTTTCTAATTTCTTTTTCGTTTTTCCCTTTTTTATTTATTTTTTTATTTTAAAATAATGTTTCACTGTCCATCTTGTTGTCTTTTCCATCTCTCTGTTTACACACCACATAAATATCATTATTATTATTATTTTTCTCTTTTCTTTCAAATATATATACAGTCTCTACAGTATATTCTTCGCCTTACGATTCTACTTAACCCGACTAATCCATTAAAAACCTGCTAACCCACAAGTCGCCATATAGCTCACGCTGTTTATTGTAAAACCTTCGGGACCCTTCGGACTCGACTCGAACTGGTCCCGGGCCAGTTGTCTCCGCTCTTTATCTCTGTGTCTCTCTCTCTCTCTATCTCTTGTCGCTCTCGTTCTCTCTTTCACTTTCTCTCTTCTGTGCGAAGCAGCGTCGCTACTTCGTCCATTCACTCGTACATTCGTAGCGTATCCTCACATTTTTTTATATTATCTTATCATCGTCGAGTCACGTGGTATTTTTTTCGCTTTCTTTTCTCTCTCTCACATCACGTCAGTTCTCGTGGGTTTTCTCTCTCGTTCTTCATGTTATCCATGGTATCTCTATTTTACAGCATATATATATATTTATATATATCATTCGTAAATGTTTATTATTATTGTTACTATTATATATGGCTCAAAAAAAAAAATGAAAAACATATGTGATTGTGTGCTTCTCGGCTCTCCTCTCGGGGCTCGGCGGAAGCGACTCGCGTGCGGTCGGGGGAAATGGATTATTCGTTAACAAAAACTTTTCTAACACTTGGCCTAACGTGACGTCGATATTGGGTTGTTGGCAAAAAAAAAAGAAAAAATTACTGCGTCGAAGTCGAGCGCATTGAAATCCCAAAAACACGTATTCAGGTACACGCGGATTAGATGCGCTCGACTATATCACGTTTATGTGCCGCGCGCTCTATTCTTGCCTCGCGGAAAACTCGCGTCGCGATGAGTCAACTTTGGCGAACGATGCGCCTGTTACGCGGAATTATATTTAACTCGAAGCCCGCGGAAATTCGCGCGCGGTCCGCGACTCTCAACCCAATATCCGCGAGCCACCGAGAAACGTCTCAGCGTTTGCACATCTCGTCGTCCACACCGTCGAATTCACTCGCGGCTACCGACAACTTCGCTCAACGGGGTTCACTAACGACGCTAATATATTTTTTTCTCCATCTTACTCGCCTTATTCGTTCTTCATCGCCACGCAATTCCCGCTCTGCGCTGCTCACCTTAGCCCTAACACACTCACATATTTTGTATAAGTGATGATGATAATGATGATGATTATGATTCTTACGTAATACTGTAATATTTGATATTTAGCACTGAGGGAAAATCTGGTGTTGGTAATTAAAAAAAATAAAAAAAAAAAATACAATTTTTAGAAATATAGATATGTTTTCATGTTAGGAAGTAGTGATTAAGTGTCACAAAATAATTACCAGTACTACAACGGTTTCTCTCTGTGTTGCTGCTTTATTTTTTTTATTCAAGCTCAATTTCTGTTTTTTTTACCTTTCGCGGTCGCCGCGGGGTCGAATTGACCCCAAGTTTACCTGGAACTACAGTTTTCGGATAGTGCGACCGCGAAGGGTTAAATATTACTTTTATTTTAATACGTAAAATTAAAAGTGCTACGATCGGAAGAAACATCGATGCTAATAATTGACCTGATTTTAGGGATTCGAGGGGATCGAACGCGGTTCTCGAGTCGCGAGCGATCGCCAAGGCGCCCGAGGGCGAGGGATGTCCCCGTTGCGGCGGCTACGTTTACGCCGCGGAGCAAATGCTGGCGCGAGGAAGGGTGAGTATCCGCGTTCGCGCGCGGCACACCGCGCGCCCCCGATGCGCGTGTCACGACGACGTCGCGGTGGTGGAAGTGCAATTAAAAAAAAGAAGAAAAAAAAAATGATTCTTTGAAATCGAATTTGAACCCGGGAACGAAAATCACCCCGAAATTGCAAATTGATCCGAAATCGAAAGCAATCAATACGAGAATCAATTCTCACGTGAACGTGAAAAATTAATTTTCAAAATCGATAGCGACAATAATTTTTCTGCGTGATGAAACATTTTCGCATCTCTGGGTAAACGACAATGAGAAAATAAAAAGAGGCCGAGCGAAGTAGAAAAAAAAATTAAAATAAAATAAAATCACGACGGAAAATTTTCAAACGACATTAATAATTTTCTTGCGCAATGGAAAATTTTCGCGTCTCCGGGGAAACGCGAGAACGCGAAGATAAGAAGAGGCCGAGAGCGGCGGGGGCGAACGCGAAGGGAGACGACGAAGACGAAGAAGTTTCGCGTTGCCTTTGGTGGCGACCCAAAAGATTCATATACACCTCGCGCGTCGACCGGCGAAACTTTGGCAGCGGTGCCAACGTCGATGGGCCTCGCCGGTTTAGCGAGCGCGCAAAACAGAGTCCGTCCGTCCGGCCGTCCGTAGGATAGCGCTGAATGTTATAGACTTGAGCGATCATCGTACCGTGTCTTCTTCGTCGTCTTCGTCAACGCGTTCGGCGGTGAACGAAGACCACGACGACGAAGACGACGCAGGTTGGAAAATAGATCGGGCCAAGAACGCGAAATTAATCGGGTAAGGCTAATTGCCCAGTCGCCGGTGGCTGCCAATAGAATTTCAGGGGGAGTGGCGAGGGGACGGAGGGGGAAGGGGAAGGGTGAGAAGGGGGGGGGGGAGTTCATCTAGAGGAGCAGAACCCTCGCCCACCGCGTTCCATATATTACTCAGAGTCCTCGTTTTATTTACGTTTCGTCGCGTTCGTTGGTCCCGCTCGCGCTATTTCTGCGGTCTGCGGCTGAGGTCGGAAAATTCGAGTCGGGAAATTCGGAAAGAATTGCTTTTCGCCCTCGGAATTCACGTGCAACCGGAGATTACGTCGTTGTCGCTTGACACGAGTGAGATAACGAAAATTAATCTGCATCGGTGGAACGCAGTCGTCGACGCGCAATTATCGGTGGCAGATTTCGATTCGACGAATCGAAGCGACGACGGGGGAAAAAACTGATTAAAATCACGCTCGGTCGGGGCCCAGACGTCCGAGGAATTATTTACGACGCCCCCAACGCTAATTAAAAACGGCGCGCGATATCTCGTTAGACGCAAAATTGCGGGTTAATTATTCGCGGGGGATAATTCGCGAGAACGGAGATTATCGGCGGGGCGGGGGAGGGGGACGATGTTTACTCGATTATCGTCGGGGTGCGAACTGCATCGATTCCACCGTGGCGACCGTCGTGTCACCGCATCTAAATATTTGTAATTTTTTTTTTATTTCGATAAAAAAAACAGATATATTCCTTCATTTTGGAAAATTGAATTTTTCGATGCATCATCGAGTGCAAAAGAAACTGAAATCTTTGGCGAGACACCGAGAGTCGAGAATAATAACGATTCCACCGTAGCGACCGTCGTGTCACCGCATCTAAATATTTTTCAATCTTTTCTTTTTTTTTTTTTCAATGAAAAAAATGTTAATGAATTTTAAAAAACTGAAATCCTTGGCGAAACACCGAGAGTCGAGAATAAAATAACGATAGTCATGTAGCGAATATCCGAAGCGCAATACGTCGCCTCGGGATTTTTTTACGACCCTCCACGTCACCCGCTGATTCTTGTGATTAGGGCTACCATAAGGCATGCTTCAAGTGCAAAGTTTGTCAGCGGAGCCTGAACTCCACGCTTCATTGCGATGGTCCGGATCGCGATATTTACTGTCGAGGTATCTTTCGCCACCAAACAACAACAACAAAAAATAATTATTATTACTATTGCCCGTTGAGTTTTTTTTTCTTCTCACTTTTCGCACACAAACGTCATTCTCACGTTTACACATGAACGTTTCTTTCTTTGAGTCCCCTTTTTGAGTCCTTTTTTGCCTCTGCGTGCGAAAAACACTTTTTTCCCCACGACAAACACTTTTTTTTTCCGTCACTACCAAATTCCAACTCGCGTGGATCACGGAATGATAATGATAAGTGTCGATTAAAAAATTCGTCACCGGTTGTCGTGGCCCCCAATTGTTACAGTATTTCATGTTCCGAATCCGCAAGGTCACTAACAACCCTTTTTTTTCTCTCTGTCTCTCTGTCTGTCTCGCTCGTGTCCGTCACTCTCTCTCTCTCTCACTCTCTCTCCGCGTCACTCCAACGTCGCCTCCACGTGCGCAGACATTCCACAAGGAATGCTTCAAATGTGGCAACTGCTCGAAGCGATTAGACTCGGTCAACTGCTGCGAGGGCCCGGACAAGGATATTTACTGCAAAGGTGAGAGCGACACCGTCGCGTTGACTCTTTCGCGCCGGCCAACCGGAAGTCACGATACTATTGTCGTTTTTATTATTTTCGCAGTACATTCTCGATTTACCGTTCGGTGATAAATTATTTTCAGATTTTCGAAATTACGTTCGGACATTGTTCCTATATATTTAAAAATCAATAATAAATAATAATCGAACTATCGAAAAAAAAAAAATTGCCTTTTTTTAATCGAGGCTAAAAAATGTATCGTGACTCGAGCCGAGCAGACGCGATTGAGCGAGACGTGTTCTGGTCATTAGCACGCCTAATGGGTATTCTGTTCAGTGTGCTACGGAAAGAAGTTCGGTCCAAAGGGCTATGGCTACGGCCAGGGCGGCGGTGCCCTGCAGAGCGACTGCTACGCCAACGGGTGGGTGTTTTTTCCCCTAATTCTACACAATTAACGATTAATCCTTACACATAAAAAATATTTAGATAAATACTTCTATCGCCTCTTTTTCTATCTCTCTCTTTCTATCCCATTCTCTCTTGGTCTTCTTCGCTCTCACTCTTCTCTCTTCCGTCTCACAATATTTCTCGCCTCTCACAAATTCCGCATATTATCTCACAGAAGACAAAAAACAAAAAAAAAACTCAAGGGCACACGAGATTAATTTCCCAGCCTGCTGCGGCTTGTTCGCCACACTCCCCGAAGCGCAAATTCGTCTGAACCACGTGCCTTGCTTGTCTGCCACGAACAGCTTGCTACCCGAAGCGTTTCGGTCCGCGGGGCATTGGTCACGCCGGGGTCGCTTACATCGGTCTCCAGTGCGATATCGAGGACGAGAAGTACGCCCGCTGCAAAGCTCTGACCCTCCCCTCTTCACCTATGTCACTCTGTACTTGACTAAAAAAAAGTTTTTTTTAAACACCCTGTCAGTGTCGTGAAAAAAATGATGACAACTCTTGTGACGATTACATTGACGAGGACGAGAAGTACGCCCGCTGCAAAGCTGTGTCCTCCCGATCCCCGTGTCATTCTGTTCTTCGCTAAAAGATTTTTTAAAAAACACCCTCGATGTTGCGACCAAATTTGCGTCTGTCAAAAATAACATTTCAAACGGCACCAGATTTGCAAACAGATTGTTACCCGAAATTGCAAACAGATTGTTACCCGAAATTACGACAAGATTTTCACAAGTCTCTAAACCTTCGCAATATTTGGTCCCCTGTACATGGTCCAGATTCCGAGGTGCCGAGTGCCATTAATTTTTTGTCATTTTTTTACTTAAATTTAATTCTCGACGATGTACCTGTAGTTTTGAAAAGAGAAAATGAAAAGTTCCATTGGAAGTGGAAATGGCACTCGGCGCTCGTCGCGCGCACGCAAATACTTTCCGCGTACTTCACGCGATGATTTTGCACGTCGTGCCAGAGACACCGAGTACGAAGACGTCGGGAGACCGGCGAGATCCGATTTATCGATGGCTCTCTCGCTCGCGGTAAACCGACGATAGTCTCGTTAGAGACTGCAACACTGTCGTGTAAAATCTGGCAAGTACACCGGGCGGGTTGAGTCATCGGTGCAACCCGGACTCCGCGCTCCTATTGGTCCTCGGTTTCTCTCATTGTCTCGTTCCCCGGATACCCGCCGAGTGCTCGCATTTTGTCATCCTCAACTTTCTGGCTCTCCTCGCTCACTTTGGCCGCTTAACAAATCGTTGCTTGTCACGGTTACTCGTACACGTTTCGTGATGTTCTTTTTTTTCTAACTCATTTTGTAGTTTTCATTTTTTTCTTTTTTTTCTCAATTACATTTTTTTTAACACCGAGCAAGCTATTGCTCGCTCTACTCGCTGCCACACGGAGAAAAAGGATGAGTTGGGAGAACTAACGAGTAGTTGAAAAAAAAAGTTATAGTTGATCGGTGCAATCCAACTTCTTAATTTGGGTATTTGTTTATTGATTTATTTATTTATTTATCCTGCTGTGGGCTCTTAAGAATATACAGTACGTCTACGCACAAGTTGGCCAACGTAAAAAATCAGGAAAAATGAAAACAAAAATATATTGAAAATAAGATAAAATACAATAAAAAAGTGTATTGATTTTTAAAAAACTGATTTCTTCTCTCCCGACTCATCGTTTTTTCTTTTAAGTGCACGCAAATAATCGCGACGTTCTGACAATCTCGTGTCTGCGCAGTGACGCCGCTCCGAAGACCACCGTGATCAACACCGCGTCGATAATGGCGCCGCCGGGCAAGGGTTGTCCGCGCTGCGGCGGAGTCGTGTTCGCCGCCGAGGAAGTTCTCGCCAAGGGACGACAGTGGCACAGAAAGTGCTACAAGTGCAAGGACTGCACGAAGACGTTGGACTCGATAATCGCGTGCGACGGTCCGGACAAGGATGTCTACTGCAAGACGTGCTACGGCAAGAAGTGGGGACCCCACGGTTACGGATTCGCTTGCGGCTCCGGTTTCCTCCAGACCGACGGCCTAACGTGAGTCGAGCTACCGTCGAATCTCGAACATCGATTTTCCTCTTTGATCTCTGGTCCTCCCGTTAGTTGGTACCGCTTCGATTTATCGGAATGTGATTGACAAATTTATTTATTTATTTATTTTATTTTTTTTCAAGGCTAGTGTCAAGTCTCCAATATCAATTTTTCTTTTTATTTTTTGGTCCTCCCACTTAGAGTTGGTACCGCTTCGATTTATTGGAATGTGATTGACGAATTTTCTTTATTTTATTTTATTTTGTTATTTTTCTTTTTTCGCTCTGCCATTTTCCCCGCCGTCCGTTTCCAGTGAGGACGAGATATCGGCTAATCGGCCGTTCTACAATCCTGACACGACGTCGATCAAGGCGCCGGAGGGCCAGGGCTGCCCGCGTTGCGGCGGAATGGTGTTCGCCGCCGAGCAGCAGCTCGCCAAGGGCACGATGTGGCACAAGAAGTGCTTCAACTGCGCCGAGTGTCACAGGCCCCTGGACTCGATGCTCGCGTGCGACGGACCCGACAAGGAGATCCACTGTCGCTCGTGCTACGGCAAGCTCTTCGGGCCCAAGGGCTTCGGCTTTGGTCACACCCCGACCCTGACCTCCACGAACGGCGATCACGCGCCCTCGTAGTGAGTGACCCCTTTTTGTATCTAGATATCCTAAACAAAAAACGACGCCATGGATTTTTCGCTATTTCACGGGGTTTTGCTTGTTGCAATTTAGAAGCTTTTTTGTTGACAAGTTGATCCAGTCTTTTTCTCCTTTTTTGGTGATTATTTTATTAGTATTTCCGCTTGTGCAAGTATCCCTTAGACAGATGACTACAGTTCAAGCAATTTTAGTCTTCATCACAAATTTTGATACTGCATTATTTACCTTCACGTAAAAATATTGTTGTAAATATTATACAAAAAAAAATCAATTTGCCCTGCGATAAGAGCCAGGAATTCTCTTCTGCTGTTCTCCACTGTTCCATGTTTTATCGATGTTTCAATGCGTCTATTCTCTGGTTTTTTCTTCCAGCATCGACGCAAAGCCCGAACTCGGCACGAAGCGCAACGACGGCCACGGTTGCTCGCGCTGCGGTTACCCGGTCTACGCGGCCGAGCAGATGATCTCGAAGAATCGCGTGTGGCACAAGCGCTGCTTCAGCTGCGGCTCCTGTCACCGCTCGCTCGACTCAACGAACCTGAACGACGCCCCCGACGGCGACATCTACTGCCGCGGCTGCTACGGCCGGAATTTCGGACCCCGAGGCGTCGGCTTCGGAATGGGCGCGGGTACCCTGACGATGGCCTAGACACAGACGAAACTCGTGTCCCCTCACTCTTCCCACCCCTCCTCATCCCTTCATCCGTCCACGCACCAATACAACCCATCGAACTAAATGAATATATATTTTTTTTTGGAGCTTCACGTTGAGCTTTTAAAACCGAGAGATCTTTAAACAAACGAGAAAATATTTAAAAAAAAAACACACAACAACGAATAATCAGAACACTCGCTGCACCGCGCAATTTTTTTCGAGCGAGACGAACGCGAAACCCGCGCATTGATCCGCGTCAATGACAATGATGAAAAAAAAAAGTAAAAAAAAAAAACATAACGTTAGTAAAATCGATCTGCGATTACTGTAACTTCGACGCAACGAGAGACAGCTCATTGTGATTCACGCTGATTGCGAAACGAACTCAATTAGAGCGCGCGCTACGTTAGATGCTGAAGAAGAAAAAAAATAATAATAGAAGAAAAGCAATTATTCTCATTACAAACGGAAAACAAAACGACGAACGAACCGTCCATCACGATGGCGACGAAGACGTTTCTTTCTTTTTTTCTTTCTTTCTTTTCTTTCGTTTCTTTTATTTTTTAATTATTATAATTTACGATTCTTAAAACACACCGGCGTCGGGGATAAAGAGAGTCCGGGACGGAACTGACGGTGCGTCCTGACGCCGGAGTCGAGCATCGTTGTGATTCATTCGCTTTTTTTCCGGTCCTCGCGGCACTTCCGAAATCCGACGCTTCTCGCAGCGAAGAGTCGCGACTCGATTATTTCCCTAACCTCGATTCGTGACAACGAGGAGAACGCGGCGAGAGACGCTTGATGTCGAAGAGCCGCGAGGGTCAAACTCGCGGCGAGGCTGCTGCTTCCTCGCGTTCAGGACGAACGAGACCGATATCCCAGCGCGAACCGAGAGTGAATCTCCGAGGAACCGTTGTGGATACCAGAATTCCAGTGTCGACGTCCAGAGTGTCAGAGATATGAAAAAAAAAAAAATTGAAGAAGGGGACCTCATCCAAAACCGACGGACGAACATGCCAGCCTCACGAAGATGAATATTATTTTCAATGATATCAATATAAATAATTAAGTCTTAAGGTACAATTAAAAAAAAAACACCTCGATCTGCCTACTATGATAAACTTAGAGAAAACAAGGAACTCGCGTCTCGTGCTTCACGAGACGAGACGCGAGGGCCGAGATACGACATGAAACGAACTCCGACGGGAGGAAAAAAACAAACATCGTGTACAATTATTTAGGAACGACCACTACTGAGATGGATTATTTTCAATAAATATACGTTTTAAAAAGTTCACGCTCGAACCTTGCAATTATTGATGGCAACATTCCCAAAAAAAAATTGTTCTCTGTAAAGTCTTACTCGCAGGACCATCGGACCTGTGAATCACGAATTTTCACGGTTCCCAAATATATCGTACAGGAACATGTCCATAGTGCGAAGGTACCGGCGTTTTTAGCGACAGGTCCTGATTCTCGAGAAAATCGATATCAAAGTTTCTCTTGTCAGTTACTTGTTACTTGTCAGTATCTGAGTTACTCGTGAGGTACAATCAAGTACTCGTCGCGGAGAGAGAATAATTTTTGTGTAAAACACTGATTTCATATATTTCATAGCAACAACTGTACAAGGTTTTTTTTCCAGTCACACATAATGATATATTAATCGGTAGACTTTTTTTTCACTTAAATCCTAAATCATATCAGTGCGCGAAGACACGGGAGGGGCGGCGGCGAGTTCGATACCCCGTATTTTTTTTATCTCATACACTACGCACATTGTGTGTGTTTTCTCTTTTTTTTTCCTCTTCACTATACATTATTCTATAATTCGATAGTTCAGCGTGTGAATGTATTGAGTGTGTGTTGTGTGTGTGTGTGTTCGTGGACTTAGCACCCTGTACCCGCATATACTGGAACACTCGGTAGACCGTGGGGGGGTAGGGGGCAGGGGGCGGGGAGTAAATCTGATTCGACTAGACACTCGGAACCGGATCACTAAAAACACGCGCGCACTTTTTTTCTTCTTTCTCTATTTTTTTACTCCTTACAATCCATTCCCGCGGGTAACTTTCACCTTCTTCCGACGGACGGAGGTTGCGCTCTCGAATATTCCGACTGTCGCGCCATCTAGACGCGATCGCGGCGATCTTCTAACGCGTCGTCGCGCGTTTTCTATGTACAAAGACGATTCTTCCTGCTGCTGTTATCACCGTCATCGTTATTATAATTTTTTTTCGTACAAAGTGGAACAGGAGAATCGGTGAAATCGGTAAGAGGAAGAGAGGGAAGTGGGGATTCGTACAGAGCGATCGATTAGTACAGGTTCGCGGTTTTGAGGGGCAAAGGGTCGAGCAGATAGGGCGGCAGAGTGGTGGAAAATGGTCTGGGGCTGCAGGAGCCCCAACCACCGCCGCCGCCGCCACCGCCACGTCCGTTCGGCGAACTTCCGTCGTTGTGATGAGCGTCGCCGGTGAGCTTGACGTTCAGCAGATTCGGATTCGACATCGGCTTTATCTCCGCGCCGGTGAGATGATTGCTGGAGCCGCCGGGTGGCGTCGCCGGACTCCTCGGCGAGCGTCCCTCGGCCTTGACGTTCACCGAGACCGGACTGGAGGCGCCACTGTCGACGCCGACGCCTCCGCCGCCGCCGCCCTGCTGACCGCTCGACTTCTGCTGCGCCAGACGCTCTTGCTTGCGAAATTTCGCCCGTCGATTCTGGAACCAAACCTGAAACACGTGGAAACAGAGGCGAACGGTTAATTCTGCGGTGGACACTGTGGGGCGATTGGGTGCTTTTGCCACTAGTGTCAAAAAGGGGAGCCGACAGTTGGGACGATCAGGGAGGTCGAAACGTTGCGACGATCGTCGGGACTCGGATGAATTCAATGCGGAATCTCGGACTTTTTGTTTCTTGTTGCTTGTCCTCGTCCTTCTGATCCTTGGGGGATTTGTCCCAGGATTCAGTGGAAAATACTGTTACTGTTATCGCTACTTTTTTTTTCCGTGGTGCAGTTGCTCTTGAATTATCGGAATTGACTAAAAATTCCCAAATCCCGACTCCGGCCGATATCAATCCCCGGAAATTGTTCAATCGCCGCAAGCAATACACGCGGAGTAGTTCGCGACATCTATCAACGCCACGAGGACACTCGCATATTACAACGAATGATTGTTTCCACGGTAAAACCGCGCTCACGTTGCCCCCTCCTCCCCGCATCCTCCTCTTTCCTCCCGTAGGACCAATCGCGCGAGTTCCATGTCCAACGACGTCGGCGTCGCTCCCCCAATCCACGTTGCCCCGTGCCGCACGTGCGCGTCCGTGCGTTAGCAGGTTCATCGCCGAACCCGTAATCAACTTACATACTGTGTGTGCCTACGTGAAGCATTTTTTCCCAACCACCCTCCCCCCGCCTCTCCTCTCGTCAAAACGTCCGTTCTCGCTGCCTGTACAATCTGCATCGACTGTGTCGTTCATTTTCTCGTTCCCTCGTCTCGCTCGTCGCCCGTCGACGTCGCTGGTGGCGCGCGAGTCGCACGCGACAGCGCAGCGCCAACCAACGCGAACTCGTCAGTGCGCCGGAGAATAGCGAACACGAGCGAACGCAAGAGAGCGAACACGCTCGTAATTGGCTCTAGTTTCGGGCAAATGAAATATTTAACGAATAAAACAAACGGCCGCGGCGGTGACCTGCATGTTAAAGTAGCGGATTTATTTGCTCGGGCGGGTTTGTCAGGAGGCGAGCGCGCGCTCGCTGCTCGCCGGGTCCGCCGCGACCCGAGCAGTGGGGGAGCGGGGAGGGGGTTGGGCGAGGAGGGGGGATGGGGACACGCGGTCCAACAAGCGTTGGACCCGTCGGATCTGGCTTTTGGCTTTTCTGCTCGATCGTACTGTATACATCCGCGCGCTCTGATGCGCATCGCTCGGACGGCAATCCGAAAGGGGTACAGTTTCTGCTGCTGGCTGCTCTTTCCCTTTCTCTCTGTCTCTGCTGCTGCTGCTGCTCTTTCTCTTTCCCTCTGCTGTTGCTGCTGCTCTTTCTTTTTTTCTCTCGCTCAGTTCGCCGCGTCGCGCTTCCTCCCGCAGCCGGGCGACACGGAGAATTCGACGGAACACCGAGTATACCCGTGTGGATACAGCCGGAAAACGAGTATGAACGAAAAGCCGGACGTCGGGCTCGACGCTCGCACGCGGGACACCATGACGAACGTGATTGCCCTTTCCGGACGCCAAACACGCCAACTATTGGATTTTTATCAGCTGGTCGTCACGGGTCCTTTCTCCGATGTATCCGACCTCGTCGAGTAGACCCGTTCGATCGTTTCTGGCCTTCCCGGACAAATTTTTGTTTGCGTAAAAAAATGGATGTTCTTTATTTTCATTACTTCGTCCCGGACTGGAATTTCAATGATTTAAACCGTTTCGCTGAAACTGATTATGTTATTTAAATAATCATAAGAGTGTTCAAAAATATACTTGGCACTAAATTCGAAAATTACGGTTGATTGATCATCTCAGATTATTTTTGCTATAATTTTATTAATACATCAGGAGCAGGAACCGAAATTCAATTTTCCCATAAAAACCTCGCGTTATTCCGAGGTGAAGCTGAGCAAAAATCCCGTTAACAATTTCGCATTTCGCTATTCGCAGATTTTCCCGGAATATCGTCCACATCGAGAAAATTCGGAACGATGTAAAATACATCGCGCAGTCACTGAGAAAGATGTTACCTACTTATCGTCATCGCGGCGAGAATTCCGAATTATCGCGACCGAAATTCCATTAGGTCACATGCGGTTCGTTCGATTTAGAACGGCTCGAATGGACTCGAGCGACTGAATCAACGCATTCACGTAATCTATTTTCAGTCACGCAGAGAAGACGAGCAAAATCGCGCAACGGTAATTGAGATTGTTGAGTCAATTGGACGCGTTTTAACACCGAAGAATAGTAACTCGAATGGTGGGATTTCTTACAGCAATTCCGCAGTTTCAAAGGTTCACGTGGATTTTTCACCCCTGATATCGTCACACAGCATCCAATTCGTTCTCCCGCACCGATCCACTCATCGTCTACATTCGTCGCAGGTAAAAAAAAAATGTTCACTCCTTCCAAGCATCTCACCACCCACATTAAAATCAAAAGACACTTTAGCGGTTCGACGCCAAACATAAAAGTAAAATCAGTCCACTTCAACGAGTCGCTCGATTTACATGTGACATGTTTGTGTGTTACAGAAAACCTGCAGTCTCCCGAAGAAGAGTGGACACGATTCTTCACCCTCAAAAGTGTGGCGAGACATGTGTCACTGTTGACCCACCTCCAAATCCTCCGTCCGCAGTCTCGGAACTTATTATTCGCCGCCCGTGAAACGGGCAATAACGAGCCTAATATTCACTCGCTTGGCGCTGTACCAAACCTCGGAGCTCGTTGCGGGAGGACGGGGGCGACATGTGCGCCCGATGTTTGCACGATGTCGCGGGCTCGTGAGAGAGAAAGAGAGAGGAAGAGAAATAACTAACGAGAGAGCGAGCGAGAGAAACACTCGCCGGACGCGCAGGGAGCGGAAAAAGAGCGAGAGCGACCGGGGGTTGACGCGCAAAATGCCTGGAATTCGCATGGGGTGTCCGGGTCTGGCGTTAATGTTGAACAAATACACTCGGGCTAAATAAAATGTAACAAGGAGGCGGGACGCCATCGATTTCCCGTGACAGATGTCCCCCACGCCGCCGGATAAATATTTAATCGACGCTCACCGTAAGCCCCGCTCGGACGATCCAGGATGAAGCTGCAGGGTCGAGTGGAATATTTCCGGCTGAAGCTGCACCGCCGTCGGTCAGTTTCACCGTGTGCGCTGAGCGAGGGGTTGGTGTGCACGCGCCACCGAAGGCGTCACAGCCACCACCAGCAGCAGCGGCAACAACAACGGGGGCACCCCTGATCAGCAGGTTTCGACGCTCCGAGATGGAATAACCGGTGGCTCCCGATGCCTTCTGCACTTTATTCCCGAAGCTTTTGCTTGCATTGGGGACGCCAGGAGCCGCTGGGGCTGCCTGGCTCCCTGCTGCAGTGGTCGCGCGGACACGGCTACAGCTACGACCACAGTTACAAGTATCTTTGGGGTTGCAGTGATGAAGTCTGTATTGCCCCATACCATGTACCAATGAACTGTTGATACTAAGACTACACCACTGTATTTTTTTTGCTTGTACAGGAGTAGCAGCCACACGGTTACAGCTGCACTTACAGACGCGGTAGTGATGTCTGTGTGGGACGATAGTACAGGGTGCCTTGAGTAGAACTGGGGTAGTATTGGCACAACTGGAAGTATGAGAACTACACTACTGTAATTCTTCACTTTTACAGTAACAGCAGCCACACCTTTACGGTCGTGGCAATAATATATGTATAGAGCGTTGGTCAACTGTATACATCAGGGAACAGAACTGGCAAGTACCGGCGACTACACTCGAATACATTTTGCCTGTATTGGAACCACCATCCAGTATTGTACAGTGGTCGCACACAGTTACAGCAACCACCACAGTTACAACAGTTACCCTCGCAGCTACAGCGAACACTGGTAAGCATTGAGCCTACAACACTTCGCCCCGCGCAAGCCAAACAAAGCCGACGCCGCAACATCTGTGACCCCCAGCGTCAAGTGAGCACCGCCAATTCGTGCTCCGTTGCACTTTGCCTTCGTTCGCCTAGCTTTCCACCCCGTGGGCTTATTTATTTTTTCTCTCCTTCTCCGTCTCAGCTTCCGCATTGGTATGCTCGACGGACGCCGTTGCGATTTCGAGGGGGCGATGCTCTCTCGTGTGTGGCACTTGGCCCAGCTGCCTGGAGCCAATGAGGAAAGAAGAGGAAGAAGAGCGACGAAGTGAGATGAAGATTTTCCGGTGTGGACTCGACCTCGAAGCCTCGAGCGTTTGGCCTCAGGACTCCGGCTGTGATTTCCCGGTTGATCCGCTCGTGAGATCATCGTCCAGGATTCCAATTGCCGAGCGGTCAATCGATTCGGGACCACGAAGAGAAATCACGACGTCGCCTCCGGGACCAAATCGACGGAAGGATTGGAGCTTCCAGGTCGGATTTTCCAGTCGCGGCGGAAGCTTCACCGGCGATTCGATTGCGACGTCGGCAGCGACGTCGCCGTCGCCGTTGATTCCAACTGTGAAAAATAACGCTAAAGGCGTTAACTCTGTTAATTCGATCCTGACAATGTTAAATGCGGCTGTGAAAATTTATTCAACGCCAAACGTCAACTTTTGGATTTTTGATGAGGCAAAATTGGCTAAAGTGTCGACAAGACCTTCTCCACTCCGGCGACAAGAATTACCGGCAGCTCCGCCGAAAATAATCGGTAAAATGTTTTTCCGACGATAAACGAAGTTCTACGCGAATTAACGTTGCTGCCGAATTCACGAGACTGCGAAATTTAAGACCGAAAATTCGATACTTCGGGCGCAGTCTCGCAGTTCAGCGACGAATAATGCAGGACGAGAGTTTCGATAATGCTAAGTGCCGAGAGCGCGGCTGATAAACAGACGGCCAGACGCGTCGAAATAAGTGCAGGCGGAGTGGAAGGCGAACGTCGACGTGGGATTCATCTGGCAAAGTTGTTCGAGAAGAGAGAGATAGCGAGAGGCTAATTAAAAGAGAGGAGCGACGACGGTAGACAAAGAAAGCCGGAGCTGCAACGACGGAGACGACGACACTGGAATAGGGCAATTCAATTAAGAAGATAAATTTTCGGAGTGCCGCCGAGTGTCTAGTCGCGCGAGTGGGGGGGGGGGATGGATCGAGGGAGTCGCAACTGTCGCCGCGGTGACGACCGACTTCGGGAATCATGCGAATCATGCGCATCCCCCTCCCCCCACTATTAATTCATTAATTAATTTTCTTAATTTTTTTCCCATTTCTGCATCCAAATATCTCACCACTCTTCAGCCTAATATTATGAGCTTGAGGATCCCTGATATTCACACATAGAGGCTAATTTCTTATCTATTCCCAAATTCTGAAGACTTAAAACAGAATTTAAAAAAAATACTATTAACCCTGCAATTTGCTTTAATTTTCTCGCGTAGAAAATTTCTCACCGTCCCTTGCCCTACATATCGTAATCATCGCGATATTGGCGAGGCTAAATTGTGGAGAGCAGTGCAAGAAAAAAGAAAAGCAAGGACCAGTGGCAAATAAACCGAAAGTACATAGTAACCAGGGTGCGCTCGTCGTGCCGGAAAGAGAGAGAGACAGAGTGGTGGTCGCTCCACCTCTCGCTCTTTTCGAGGCACCGGAGCGGAGGCCACGAGCCAACCAGCCGCGAATCCAGAGCCGAGGGAACCAGCGAGGGCAGAGCGAGAGGCAGCTCTGCCGGGTGATGCTCGGCAGGACAGTTTTTAATCACTGTAAGTGGATCTACATGGAGCTCCGGCGCAATTACCGGGGCACACTGGCTCGGCGCACGGGCCCCTTGTGTATCAGCCACCCCCGAGCGAAACGGAAACGAGGCGGCAGCGGCGGCAGCGGCGGCAGCATCCACAGCAAAATCCACCACCAGCCACGCCACCAGCTACGCTGCGAGTCGAGAGCAGCGAGCGCGCACCGAATGTTTTCCCCATTTTCGCGGCCCTCTCGTGGCCCAAGCCGCACCCAGCCGGAACCGAGCGAAACCCCGTGCAACCCTCGCACCCTCACATAGATATATGTATATATGGATTTGTATATAGATGTAGACACAGACACAGCGGCCTCTCCGCTCCCCTCATCCATTCCCGTCACGCTTTCCCTTTTGCGACTACCAGAGAGCGAGAGGGTAAAAACTACCCGGTGGACCTCCTTTGAGAGAGCGAGAGAGAGGGAGAGAGAGAGAGGGAGAGAGAAAGAGTAAGAGAGAGATCTCTGGTTTCGTGTATTTTTCTCATTGCCCCTCGCGACTCGCGTCCCCCCCCCCCCCCCCCCCCCCCCCCTCACGCTCTCGGACTTATTCTTTCTCTTAGTCTACACATTTTTTTTCTTTTCTTCGTTTTCTTTTTTTTTTCACCTTTTTTCCCCTTTTTTTCGCTATCTCGTGGAACACGTCACGACCCAGCGTCGCTCGGCAACCTTCGTTCTCGCGCGGTCCCAGCGGGGAGAAAACGAACGGAGAGAGCAAAAAAAAGGACGAGGGAATCGTCGTTGATTTTCCGGAACGCGGTGGATGTGCCGCTTCTGTCTCTTCGTCGCCTCGGTCGGCAACGTTTCGCCTCCCTCGGCCTTGCCACCCGCATCGCCGAGGCGGACTGGCAAATTGGCCGAGTTTTTTTTGTTTTTTTTTTTTTTTGCTGTCTTTTCGGTTCCTCGTCTCGCGGACCAAGTCGAGAGGCAGCGAAAAAAAAACGATTGTTTTATCGTGTTAATTGAAACGCGAAAATCTAGCATGAAAATAATTACCACGGCTAAGAATTTTCGTTCAAAAAATAAAACTTGGTTCAAATAAATTTGCCAAAAATATGGAAAATAATAAATTCGACCAACAATTTCAGTTACCAAAACGACTACGCGAGTTAAACTGATTCTTGTGGTAATTCCAGTGAAAATAAATTCATCTTCTTCCAAGCAACACTTAATTTCACTGCGACCGATTGAAGCACAAATATATATACGAAATAATTAATTCGATCAACAATTTCAGTTTATTACCACGACTCCACGAATTAAACTCACCAAGTGATCGGGTTAACAGAATAACAATTTAAGCTCGAAGCAACGTCAGATTTCATCACAATTAATTCATCTAACTAAACATTATTTTTATACAAAAAAAAAAACAGTGATTTTTTCTTGTATAAAAATAATGTTTAGTTCTCTCTTCGTTGTAATTTCATCGCAATATCTTTGAAAAAAATCACAGATCCACGTGTTGTAGTTCCGTCATAATTTTCTTAAAAAAAAAACAAAACCCTGATCCACGTTGTAATTCCATTGCGATTTCATGAAGAAAAAAGATTCACTGATCCACGTGTTGTAATTCCGTCGCAATTTCTTTGTTTGCCGAGCCGCAGTAATGCGCGTGTCGAGCGTCGAGGGACGGACACACAGCTCTTCCTTAATTGGATATATATACGCAAGCGTCACGACGCTCAATTCGTACATCGCCACTCGACTCGGTAACTTATCCGACGGGGAGTGCGATAAAGCATCGCGATCAGCGGTCGCGACCCCTTGACCCCCCGGCGCGCGTCTGGTGCACGGGGCGAGCGGCGGCCCCGTGCACCAGACGCACCCGGACGCATCAGACACGACCGGAGCCGCACCGCCGGTCGACCCACTCGACGCAGTTTCCCCGTTTGACGCGTGGCGCGCGTGGCACGCGCGTCTGACTCACTGAGCCTCTCGATCGTCGTTTCCCGCTGCGCGAATTACAATTCCATTACCGACTCGGCTCGCTCGGTTCGCTCTGCATAATCGAGAGACGTCCAATTCCGATTGAAACGTCGTCCCAACTGTTTTGGTAGTCGGCGTTAACCCGTGATTTACGCGATTACATCCTCACACGATGCGCGTACCGAGCTACATTTTATCTCTACTCCAATTTATCTCTACTCCACTTTCGCAATAATAACCGAATGTGATTAGGGTGTCATCCCCTCCACCTTGCACCTTACATTATGAAGGTCGATGCAAATTTCCGATACCGAGTTTACCGAGTCGCATCGAGTGTCATCGATTGAACGTTGCGCTATTATTGTGTTAGGCGATTAAACTTTGAACTATTTGCGGGCCATCGTCGATGAATATTAAATCCGAATTTTCGTTATCGCCAATTATATTCAGCATCGAATAAACGTCATAAAACAAAAAAAAACTTCGTCGTCGCTATAAAAAATGTCGGTATCACAAATTTTTTATTAGACGCTTCAGATAAAATGCTTCAAATTGAAAGAGGCAAAAAAATAGGTGCATTGACTAAAATAACAGTAAAATAAAAACTGGCATTGATTAAAATACTCGGCGACTTTCGGGGTGTTAAAATCGCAACGTAAATCCGAAGAATTGTCGGACGCTGCATAGCGAAAGGAACAAATTCCGGGATAATAAAGGGGCCGCCTCGTGAGTACACGGGAGGGGGGTAGGGTCGGTGAGGGGGTGAGGGGGAGGCGAAGAAGGGAGACAGGAACGTCGCTGTAATACTACAGAACCGAGAGAAGTCGCGAAGCGAGGAGGAAGCGGGGGAGGACGCAGATTGGCGTAGAGACGGGAGGACCGGGCGGAGGGTGAAAATCGTCGAGGAGCTGGAGCGAAGGGAACGGGTGCGAGAGAGAGAGAGCGCCAGAGAGGGAGCGAGGAGGGTGAGACAGAGTGAGAGCGACAGTGAGCAAGACAAAGAGGGAGCGAGAGAGAGTGAGAGACGGAGAAGGAGCGAGAGCAAGAGAGATGTGAGAGCGAGAGCGAGAGAGATATGCGGAAGCAAGGAGAGTCAGAGAGAGATGGAGCGAGGAGAGTGAGGCAGAGAGGGAGCGAGAGAGACAGAGAGGGAACGAGGAGGGTGCGTTTTATCGAGCAGACGCCATGGCAGCTCGGAGAGGGTGGAGGGCGGAGGGGGGGAGAGTCGGCAACGAACGAATCACGAATGAAGATGCGAAGAAGCGCGGGCTACGAGGGCGAGAGCAACCCTCAACCCTCCTTTCCCCCCCCCCCCCCCGGCGCGGTGCTCGACAAAGGACCCACCCCCAATACGGAGCCTCTCGCGAACTCTACAACCGATGTTCGCGCGTGTATAAGCGATCCTGGGCCATTTCGTTCAACATTTTGTAAAAAAAGAAAAGAAATTCGATAAAAATGTGTTCAGTCATCGAAATATTCGTCGAAGCGACTTGCGATAATATTATAGTCGATATTATATAAGATATATTAGATATTATTTTAGAGATTATCATTTATCCAACCTTCGCTAATTCAATTAACCGCACATAAGATCCGCGGTTTCGCGCAATTACATTGCAGCTGTGGGCATCACGCTAAAGTCAGACCGACAGAGGTGTAACCGAGTCGGACCCCACGTTCCGCGTTTTCGCCGCTCTCTCTCTACGCACCCGACGATAGTGGTCGCGGGTTCCGCGCGGCGACCGCAAACTACTGGAAAATTGATTGCAACTTCTCGCTTGATAACCCTCAGGCTCCCCGTTCCGGACGCTCGAGGCCGGCGGCTTCTGCGGAGTCGCATATAAGTGAAAAGTATCGCTCGCTCGCTCGTTCGCTCGCTTAAAATCACTCATTCGCTCGTTCACTTAAAATCGCTCAAACATCGCTCGCTATACTTAGTCGCCGGGGGGACCATAAAACATTCACGCCAATTCTGCATCGTCGCGCGTTGCCAAAAAAGATCGTCTATAATTACAATCGCGAATATTGCCACCGCAGCGAGTCGAGTAGCAAGTCGCCAAAAAGAAACGCGTGACACGAACGTTACAACGTCGCTCCTCGAGGTGAATTCGCGAGGACGCGGAAAAACCGCAAGACAGTGAACTCTCGGGTTGTCGCTCGAGCGGCGGGCGAGCGAAGGATATTCTCGAATCGAAGGAAACTTCGGCCGGCTCGCGTTCTCTGCGCGCGGCGTCTGCGGTTCATCGCGAACGACACGCGGGTTAATTCGAGCGCTCGCCAGGATCGATCGTCAATTTTAGACGCGAGGTAGTTGAACCGCCTTGACTATCTCGTCGTTATTCCGCTCGTCCGCAGGATTCGTACTGAGGACTCATTCAATATATTATACGACGACAAAAATCGCCGGTCGCTCCGATCGCTCGTCGCGAGTATAAAAAAAAAGAAAAAAAAAGAAAAAAAACCGTCGAAGAATAGAATATTTTGACTCAGCGGTAAATTCAGTCGAATAGTTGGTCACGGATTTCGGCGGATTATTTGCAATTCGCGACACAGCGGAAATTCTATTCGCACAGTCGTTGATCTATCGCCACGGACTGGGAATTATATCGGTTCATTATATCGCGCTGCGCGCGAGACTCGTTAAGCAAATTATCGTCCGGGCGGTAGAAAGGGAGGGGGGGAGGGGTTGAAACGTGTGCGCTGCGATTTTCCGGCGTTGCGAGCCAATGACGATGCGCGACGAGACTCGACGTCCGCGTGTTTCAACGATACAATTGTATTTTCCAGCGGGTTTGGCGGATTCGTTCGATCCCGCAGCAGAAAGTCCCGCGAAATACGCGACGCGTATTTTTCGCAATTTCGTGTGAGCCGCGCAAAATTGCATTTCACGCGGTTGCAGCGCGCGCGACGAATGCGGAAAGGACGCGACTATCAATTCGTCAATTACGCGTCTTTCGTTCAGCCCGACGCGTCTGCGTTGACTGCAGACGAGTTTTAATTAAAAAGTGTCATTGATCGAGGTAAAAAAATAGAATAGAGGGAAAAAAAGAATCGCGTCGCACAGAGCTTGAAATATTCGTCAGCCCCGAGGAGAATGGACGGAGGATTCAGTCACTCGCGGAGCGAAATTCGTGAACGACGAATAATTCTCTCTCTCCGTTTTCTCGGCTTCGCCGCGCGCGTGAATTAATGGAAACTTCGTTAATGATTGAAAATAGGATCTCGGTTTCACGTACTCGATGTATGCGATATTCAACGCGACTATCGGAATGTATATATGATGGATACGAATATATATTCCGACTGGTGAAATCTGGTCCCGGTGACGCTAAGTGAGTCGTTCATATATTTCGCGACGAAAAAAAAATGTCCTCTTGTGGTATGAGTGGAATAATTTTGTCAAAAATAAAAAATAAATCGAGGAGAGTCGCACGAAGAGCGCGTTTCGTCTTCGCGCTAGACGATGCGAAATCGACTCGTCGACGACGAGTTTCACGGGTGACATTAATTTCGCATATCCCGCGTTAAAAACCAACGTGGCCGAGTATTTTGAGTCTATCATATTCCGATAAAATTGATTTCAATCGAATGGAAATTTCGCATTCCGAGAAGTTAATATTACTCCTGAGCATAATTCTGAGTAATTCGAAAAAAAAAAAAATTAAACAAATTAAGAAATGAGGCAAAAAATTGTTATCTTACCTACAAAAATTGTCAGCTGTGAATACGGATATGTACCAACGAGTCACTGCTCTCTTCTTTTAAATATTTTATCTTGTATTTAGCATCAAGTGGTTTGAAACATGATTTTTCTGTCCCTGATATCGGAATAGTCGTTCCAACTGCAACAAAGAATCTCATCTCATCCAATTTAATCCATCTCTCTGTTTCTGTCGGTAAATCAGGACCTGGCCCTTCGTTGGACTGCGTTTCGCTCATCAGGATCGAACGAGACTGCGTCGCTCGCGCGGTGCATGCATGAATCAATTAGACGTCTCAAGTGCAGCGACCCAACGTCGCTGTCCCGTCGCCGAACTTGAGGCGCCTGTAACGCACGTTCGAGGCAATTTGACGGCCTCCGGCGCGCCAAGATTGCCGGCTCAAGATCCGCGATGGCGATATATCTACTTACAGTGATATCTGCGGGCTGAGAGCAGACGGGGCTCATCTATGGTGGTCGTAACGCGATTATCAAGCACCGAGGCGACCGGCAGACGACAAAATTGCACTAAACTTAGCTTTCCTCGCTTTCTCTCGCTCCACCTCATATTGGTCTTCTCTGTGTCTTCGTCTCTCTGTTTCTCTGTCTCTCTGTCACCTTCCCTCATTTTCGTCCTCTCTCTCTCTGTTTCACTCCCTCCATCTCCCCGCTACCATTCCGCATTTTCGTCCTTGGTCTCTCGCTCTCTCTGATGTCTCTGCTATCTTCCCTCATTTTCATTCTGTCTCTCTCTCTCCCTCCCTCCCTCTCTCCCTCTTCCTGTATCTCTCTATCGCTTTCCTTCATTTTCATCCTCTCGCCTTCTTTGGCTTTCTCTCTCATTCTCTCAGTGTCTCTCTCAGTCCGTCTCTTCCCCTCTTCCTCCCGCAATGCTAAGAGCGTACATCATTAACCGCAAGAACAGCGCGGGATTTCCATTTACGTTATCAGAACGGCCCAGCCGATAGGCCGCTCGTCGGGGTGAGCGCAAATTTGATCTGCGTGCCTGCACGATCGTCGTGTCCTTTCTCCCCGGCTCCGTCGGGCTCGTTCCCGATGCACCGCGCGCGCGTTCTCCGCAGTCCACAGCAGCCTCGGTGCTTGCATCGGGCCACAACCCCCGATGCACCGGGCCAATCGCGCTTATACATTCGCCGGGCTCGCGTTGCGTCTGCGAATAACGCTCGTAATTGCCCAATTACGATGATTCTCACTGAGCGAGGAGCGAAGTCCGTCGATGAGGAGAATAATCTCGAGTCGCAGCGTCCACGTGACATTTGTCAATTTGTCGAAAGAACTTCGATAGTCGATGCAAATCAGCCCTGTTCCATGATTTTCCAATCGAGGTAAATTGCCAATTGCGGATTCATCCATTTACCCGCGATTATCGCGACCAGACGAAATTGAGGAGGAAGATAAAGCGACTTCGTAAATTTGTTTAAAGAATTCGGTAATCGAGAAATAATTATCTATCGACGATTCGGTGTCAACTTCACGACACAATTTTCCAATTGAGGCATAATTACCATTTGCAGACGGCAGTCGAAAATTAATCGACGACCGAGAATAAAACAATTTTCGGGACAACGAAATAAAAAAATATGATCAATATCCACGACCCGTTCGCAAATCCCTCTTTTAAAAAGTTCATGAGTAACGGAAAGCATTGTTAGCAAACTATTCGAGCTGTGATTGGCTGGGACTCTCAGACCGAGTCCAGGTTCATTGGTCCTTGATAACTTTGACAGTTCAGTCAAATATCGTATTTTTTTTATTCCACTAAAAAAAGGTTGATGGCAGTGTTTTCAGGGGTAGAATATGCGACTTGAGAGCGATGGCATAAGTCAAAAGTCGATGTTTTGAAAAAATTAATTTCGTGGCCCCGATTTGAGCGGTTTTCGGCCCAGCGGCCAGATCTACGATTTCTGACAAATTGTTCGGCCAAAAATTTTTTTTTTTCAAAATCAACTAAAAAAGGGTTGTAACCAGTGTTTTCAGGGGTAGAATATGCGACTTGACAACGATGGTATAGGTTAAAAGTCGATATTTTGAGAAAATAAATTTCGTGACCCCGATTTAGGCGGTTTTCGGCCCGGCGGCCAGATCTACGATTTCTGACAAACTGTTCGGCCAAAATTTTTTTTTTTCAAAATCAACTAAAAAAGGGTTGTAACCAGTGTTTTCAGGGGTAGAATATGCGACTTGAGAGCGATGGTATAGGTTAAAAGTCGATATTTTGAAAAAATAAATTTCGTGACCCTGATTTAGGCGGTTTTCGGCCCAGCGGCCAGATCTACGATTTCTGACAAACTGTTCGGCCAAACATTTTTTTTTTCAAAATCAACTAAAAAAGGGTTGTAACCAGTGTTTTTAGGGGTAGAATATGCGACTTGAGAATGGTGGCATAGGTTAAAAGTCGATATTTTGAAAAAATAAATTTCGTGACCCTGATTTGGGCGGTTTTTGTCAAAATTTCCGTTTTTTTTTTTTTTTTTTTTTTTTTTTTTTTTCAAAAGTAACTGAACAAGGGCTTTTCAGTACCGATTTACCCTTTTTAAACTTTATAAGAGCGCAGCAGCGCAAAAGAATCTCGGGCACGCGCGCCAGCGCGTGTGATTAGCCTAGTTTGATTTAAAAAATCGGTATTCGAGAAATCATTACCTATTGACGATTGGGTATCAACACCGTAACACGATTTTTCAATTGAAGAGAAAAAGACGTTTCTAAATTTGATGGAAAAAATTCGACGTTCGATGAATTGTTGTCAGTCACACGGTTTGCAATTGGGGTAAATTGCCAATCGAATTTATCCACTTATATTGTCGATCGGTGGTTGAACGACACCGCGAGTCGAGTCGAACCGAACCAACGAGTTCGTCGCATCCCAGCAGCGACGAAGACGCGCGCTGAAAATTTATTTCAGTTATCTCTCGTACGAAGAGAGCGAGAAATCTCGATGCGGGCGTGAATGTTGAATGGCCAATAACCCGGGGAGTTCGATATAGAAAGCCCGAGCGACGAAATTCCATCGTCGACGTCTTCGGCGTTTATTACCGGACGGATAATAACAGCAGCGGCGGCGTCGGCGGCGTCGGCGGCGTCGAGGGAACCGTGACACTCGCGACGGTAACGAACGGCGCCCGATATCGAATTACTCAGGATTATCGCGAGCCGAAATATCGTAATCTCGCTCGCGAAAACTCGAACGATCGACGCGCGCTATTCAATCGTGTATATTTGCGTAATCAACACTTGACAATTAAGAAAAGTCGGCCAGAAATTAATTTTCGCATGTGAAATCGATTCTCATAGTTGGCATAGGAATTCTTTTTTAGCTAATGAAAATACAGTTGTGAACGTGGGAAAATAAATAACTCGACTCGATTTAAAGAGAACAGAAAAAATTAAACCACATGATTCGTGATCGAAAAATAAAAAAATAAAAATACCAGTCTCGACTGAGTCCTCGAAAAACGAATCGTCAAATAAATTTCAAGTTGGGTCGTCGTATTTTTCCTCTCAGCGAAAAAACAAAACTCATTTTCCCGACAGACGAATCCAAATGGATACAAATTAGGGAAATAAAATCCACGTCCGGACCCAGTCGGGTATCCCGATAGGAATCCGTCTTGCAAGCACAACATTTAATTTTGGGAAACCGACTGGACATCGAACTGGATCTCGACCTCAGCGAAAGGAATCCAGGCGGAATCCAGCTGGATCCGAGGGGAATTTTCCGCACGGGTCCTGGCGTCCTGCTCATATCTCCGAATTCTCGGCCTAATCGCTACACTTGCACAGTGGGCACCAGCAGTTCCGCACGGGGCACAGAATTTCGTCAATTCGAGCCGCCGCGTGCTCGGCAGCCGGATCCGCGTGGCCCGATATCGTATTTCTTCGGATAACCCTTACTCGCTCTCGCTCCCTCTGACGCCTGCCATCCGGAGGACGAGACAGAGACAGAGACAGACAGACAGAGAGCGGAGACTGCGCTTTCCCAGCAAACGAGAGACAGAATTCCCGGAGATTCACGACGGGAGAGAGCGAGACAGAGCTAAACGGACATAGAAGACGCGGAGATCACTCGGTTCGCGCGGATAACGCGCGAGCCGAGCGATAATCCGTCAGTAGCGCCGGGCAATATAATCCATCAGGTCGGGTCTGCAGGTGGCCGTGAGAACGAGACTCACGAGCGCGCGCGCGCGCGCGCGATCGCGGAAATTCAATTACGTCGGACGCCCTTGCTTCGAGGTTCCCGCATCCCTTCGAACGTCGCGAGGGCGACGCGCGGAAATGGCGAGATATCCGAGCCTCCGGGTTTCCTCCGGCTGCGCGTCGACTCTGCGCCCTTTTCCCGGGCCTTCCCTCTTTTCCTCGCCGCACATCGACGATCCCGCCGCGAACGAGGAAAAGATCGCGTCGGCTTTTGCCGTCCAGCCGGCGAAATCGTCCGCCTCTTTGTTTCCGCGACGACCAATTCGCCTCCGGCGAGCCACACGAGCTTTGTCCATTTTCCGGGCTTTTCCCTTTTGCGCTCAGCGCTTTGCTCACTCTCAGCGCCGCGTGGGAGTCGACCGATCGTAATTCGCGACGACGAGTTTTTCGATGGTTTCGAAATGGTCGCTTGATTGTATATTTGTTCACTCGAAATATTTCTGTACGGTAGATAATAATTTTATGATAATAATGAAATAATGATAAAATTATAATTATGATATTATCTCACCTGTACTCTCGCTTCTGTCAGGTCGATGTTCCTCGCGATTTCCTCCCTCGTGTAGATGTCCGGATAGTGCGTCTCCTGAAACGCCCGCTCGAGCTCCTTCAGCTGGGCCGACGTGAAGGTCGTGCGTATCCGGCGCTGTTTTCGCTTCTCCGCGAGTCCGTCGTGACCGCTGTACGCTTTGTAGCCCAATCCGCCTAAAATCACAAATCACACGAGTCTCATTACCCGAAATATAACAAAGGTCTATTGTCATTAACATTTCAAAATTCGACGGCTTTCAATTCTTAACATTTTACATAGGATCGAAACGGCATCTCAAAAACTAGGCAGATCAAAATGATTGAATAAAAAAGTTTATTTTGTACATTTAAGTGGAGTTAATTTGAGTGAAAATTCGTGTTAGTGTCTCGAAGATCATTCGCTCTGGTCTTTCCTGTGGTCTGTTTGTCTGTTTGTCTGTCTGTCCGTCTGTCCGTCTGTCCAGGATCGCGGAATAAGAGGAAAAGCGTGAAGAGGACGCAAAGAGGGTTTGACCGCGCGCGGCTAACGCGAACGAGCGACGTAACCATAGCGATGAATGAGAGAGGGCGAGAGAGAGCCATCCATTGATTTTCAGTGCCATCTTGTCGTCGTCGTCGGTGCTCGCGAGCTATCCGACGCTTCGTGACTCTCGACGAGGGATTATCACGATATTGCCGCAGAAATATTGGATCATCGGGTTTCAAGACAAGTGAACATTTTTTCAAATCAAAATTTCAATAAAAATACAATAATAATTGGAATGAAAGTTTCAATAAAAATTTCAATGCAAATTGCAATAAAAAATGTAATAAACATTTCAATGAAAATGTAAGAATCATTCGTGCATAACCCGTCTATTAAATTTACGAACGATTCATTAGAGATTTGTACAAATTTCCTTTATGAACGCTTCACTCGTGTAATTTACTTGTGTGAGAACCATTAACGCCCAAGTTGAAACATTAAATTTACTGTTCAAGCAGACATATCAATTTTTCAAATAAAAGTGTCAATTAACTCTGAGACGCTGGACGGAAAAATTGCATCCGTATATTTTATCTCGTACGACGTATTTTACATGGGTTTACTCTGTGATTGATGAGCAAGTTTCATTTTCTTCGTTTGCTTTAGAACCGTGACTCTTGGAGCATTAATCAATTTTCTAGACAAAGGGACGTATTCGAAACTGGTTTCACATTTTGCAATCAGAACCTAAATTAATTTTAAAAAGAGAGAGAATGAAACGGAAAGTCGTCGCTGCTGATTTAATCCGGAATATTTTCTTTTGATTTATTTGATTTATTTTCGCACAACGAGACAGCGAAAGAGAGACAGAACATGCGCTATCCCCATTAATGTGAACGTCAATGAATGTCGAATCATTCTTTCAGGCCCCACAAATGACATTTCAATCGCGAGCTTTTAACATTACCTTAATTTATCCACGAGAAGTTCAATTAAATTTCACTTCAATTCGAATGCAATTTCTACCGAGTTTTATGTAACACAATGTATTTTACCCTCCGATAAATTGCGAGTCGATTCGAGTATGGTTGACAAATTAATAAATTTGTTCCATCACGCAATTAAAATCATAGGAATAATTTTTTGAAAACCAGAGAGAAATTTCGTCGACAAAATTAAACTTGGTATAAGAAAATAATGTGATTGACGTGAATCAGACATTTACATACAAAACGTGCCCTAGAAATATTTCAATTCACTGCGACGGAATTTTCGACTATTAAATTATTGTAAACTATTAATTTTGTTTCTACCTTTTTGCTGTAACTTTTTTACATTTATAAATCGTACGAATTAACGATAAATAATTATCGCTCAAGATTCCCCGATATTTCGATTTGTCCGTCACTATTGCTCGTTTCGACCGTCGGCTCGTTGGCCCAAGTTCACCACGCGAGTTTCGCAGCTTTCAACTTTATTCACACGAGGTCGGGTCAAGTCTGCTCGGTTGTTCGGATGTTAATTCAATTTACATTCAGCTAACTCGATATTCCATACAAACTAAATGGAACTCACATACAAAAAAAATGAACACACGCATACAAAAGCAAATATGACACTTTTTCCAGTCTACACAAACGCATACAAATACTCGTAAATATTTTATCAACAAAATTTGATTCCTAGCAACAAACTTTTTTTTTAGTACATTATTAAAAAAAAAACTAGAACAAAATAACCGCCAATACTAATTAGACTCAGATAACTGATGACTGATACAAAAAATAAAAAAATCTCCATTACGACCCACAATTAACGTGTCTAAATCAGTCAGTAAGTGCTCAAAATGAAAAATGAATGTGTTAAAATAAAAATTGGTGTGATTTGACTGAAAATTTCCACGAAAACTTCGCATCATTCTAAATCACCGGAAAATTCGCTAAAAAATCGTAAAAAAAATATACAACCGCTCGACATACCGCGCGTCGCAAAAAAAAATGCTCACCCTGAAGATTGATGGCCGACGGAAAGATAGAGGCGGCGTGACGATGAACGTCCTGGGTCCGCGCGGCCATGACCGAGCACGGGCTCGCGTGGGCGGCGTGATGCGCGTGCGCGTGACCGTGGGCCGGATGATGGGAGCCGAGGGTGGGCCCGTTGCCGGTCCCGGCGGCCGCGGCGGCGGCGGCGGCGTTGCCGGGATAACCAGCGGCACGTGCGGCCGTGTAGCGATAAGCCGCCTGGCTCATCTGCGAGCACGAGCCGAGATCGCCGTAGCCGCACTGCATTTCGCTCGCCGCGAGAGCGCAGCTCGAGGCCTCGAAGCCCGCGGCCGCAGCCGCCGCGGCCTGATTCAAGTACGAATAATCCATCGCTTCACCGAATTTCTCTTTAAAAAAAAAAGGAAAATAATAAAGAAATATTTTAAATTAAACAATTTTAATTTAAAAAAGTCTTCGAAGTATCTCTACAATTGATTCGTCAGTCACTTTGGTATATCCACTGTGTAATTTCACCCCTAATTTTTTAAATGTTTTTTCAACTTTATTTTATATATTTTTTTATTTTATTTAATTAGGAAAATTATGTTATTTTATCGGCTCCGACAGAACCGAATCGCGCAGCAGCGACGAAGACACAAAAGTCCGAAACTCCGAAGCGATCGACGATCGAGTTTTTTTTTCACGCTCGCAGCACCGAGCGACGGCACGATTCACCGACGGCGGCTGCAGCTCGCGCGAGGCGTCCTCCTGGCGCTCCGCGGCGACGAAAACGCTTCGGTCCCGCGGGGCGACGGTCTCGCGGCCACGCGCGCGGCGACGCACCACCGATTTCCCAAAGCGTCGCGGGCCCCGTGAGAAGTCGCGCGTGCCTTCGCGCGCGTCCCGCGTTTGTACAGCGGATAAGCGCAGGCGCCACTCGCACGCGCGCGCTCGCGCGTCCCTCGAGTAGCCTCTGTGTCCAGGAGGCCGCGGGTCAACACGTCGCAAGGTGCAATAAGGTGCAAGATGCGCTCTCGGTCTTCCTTGGCCAAAGGAGAGAGCCGCACGGATCGCAACGATTTTTCTCCTTCGGGCGAAGATTTTTTTATCTATTTTTTTTTCACGCAACGACGGAAAATAAAAAAAATCACCGAGCGTCAAGCAGACCGATTCGCGTTCTCCACTCGGTGAAAAAAATTCGGACGGCAAGTCGACGCGAAAACTCGTTGGAAACTCGTGGAAAATCTCCGACCTCGCGTTATCACGTTCTCCACTTGGTTCTCCGGTGTCTGGGCTTCGCCTCGTTCTCGTCTCTCGTTATGTCCTCGTCCTCTTCGTCCTCCTCTCCTGTCGATCCCGACTTTGCCGCGTCGGACTTGGCGCGCTCTCTTCCAACTCCCGTTTCTCGATCTCACGTTTTCCTTTCCCTCCTCCTTCTCGTCCTCCTCCTCCTCCTCCTCCTCCTCCTCCTCCTCCTCCTCCTCCTCCTCCTTCGCCTCCTCCTCCCGCTATTATCCTCTCTTCTCGCCTGCTTCGACCCTTCTATGCCGTCTCGTCCGGCCGGTCTCGATTACTCTCGACGTTTGTGCGTCTCTCACCTCGGCGCCACGTCGTTTCCTCTCTTTTCCTCCCTCTCTCGTTTTATCCCTTTCTCTACTTTCTTCTCGCGCACGTTTAACCCACGGTTGCAGCAGCAGCAGCAGCAAAAGCAGCAGCAGCAGCAACCACAAGCAGCAGTAGCAGCAACCACCAACAGCAGCAGCAGCAGCAGCAAACCGCCCCGGTGCTTACACGTCGCGTAATCGTATCAAGTCGCGGCGGCGGCGGCTCCGGCGATATCAAATTATTGCGATTATCCCCCGGCGTGATAGGAAAGTTTTTGCGCGCGGCGAGCCCGCTTAAGAGAGCCCGAGACGACCGACTGGTGGCTCTCCTCAAAATCAAATGATAAGCTTAATTCAATAAGGGCCGCGAAGGGTGCGCGCACCCGGGTTCGCGGGGGGGGTTGGAGGGGAAGCGGAGGAGGGTTCGGGGGAGTGGGGGGCGTGGCGCACCGGGCTCCGGGGTGGAATGGCCACGGCGCTTCGGTGCGCTCGTTTCCCATTGGCGAGCCGCCGCGCCACCCGCCCGGTTGACGGTCTCTATCATCCCCTCCCCCCCCTGCGCCACCCCCGTCAACCCTGTCCCCGCCGCGCTCCTTCGCCCCCGGCGGAGCCGCCCCCGCAGCTCGTATCCTCGGCTACGCGCGGCTCCCACCCGCTCGCTCCAACCCCCTATGAGCGCTGAGCAACCCCCGTGAGGTTCTCGGTCTTTCTCTCTCTCTCTCTCTCCCTCTCCCTGTTTATCTCTCTCTCTTCTCTCTCTCTCTTTTTCCGTGTCTCACTCTCTCCCTCTTTCTGCGTGCTGACTCTTTCCCTCTTTATCCGTGTCTCGCACTCTTTCCCTCTTTATCCGTGTCTCACTCTTTCCCTCTTTCTGCGTGTCTCACTCTCTCCCTCTTTATCCGTGTCTCACTCTTTCCCTCCTTCTCCCTGTTTCCCTCTTTCCCTCTCACTCTGATAGGTGCTATCGCGGTCGCTGTATCTCTCTTTCTCTCGCTTCTCTTTCTATCTATCCAACTCGCTCTGTGTTTCCATCCCCCACCGGCACTACCACCACCAACACCGCTACCGCCACCCCCCGAGAGCTCGATCGTTTCGCCAGCACCGCGACGAGCGTCCTCATACCGTACTGATAACGGAAAATTGCCAATGGTGCTCCCAACTCTGACCGGGCCACTTCGGGCGCTGAGTCTCGCCGCCGCTTCCAACCCCCTATAACGGCGAGAAGAGGGGAACGTGGGGGAGGGATACTCCTCACACCAAGCGTGGCGAGCGTTCGAGGTTATACGTGTCAGTTATACGGTAACCTCGAGCGCTAGACTGGGAGTCGAGTTCTCTCGCTCGCAGACGCAGGTAAACATTTAAAGGGTCCGATGCGACGGGGGAGGTAAACGGTGATCCGGAATTTCGGGTGAATTGATGATGAGCTCGATTTTCACTGTAATTATTTTCGGACTTTCTTCAAACGTTATCATGAACAGGATAAAAAGTGCGTTTTATTAAATTAAATGCACTTAATTTGATTAAATGCAAATGCAGTGCACTCAGTGTACTTTTTTTTCTTATATTCATGGTACCAACTACACTGGCCCCCCCGCAACGTGCACCCGTGCAGCGAGAGTAACAGTAACCAGGCGAAGCTTCGCCGTCGAATCGCAGTATGAAACGCTTGAAAAACGGCGAGCGCGACGCCGTTAATTCCAGCTAATTGCACGAAGTTACCGGAGTCGTCGAAAAAAAAATGCGCGTCTCTCCGGCGGAGAAATGCCACACGCTCTTGAGCTACATTAATTTAAGAGGCATCTAGCAAATATTGCGCTGAATGTGCAATTACTGTTTTGCATATTTGATGTAATACACAAAAAAGACTCTTAATTTCTATACATATAACGCGTACACAAATTGTGTTCTCGAAAACACTTAATTCGCAGGTTCGTTTATACTGGTGATATACGTGGAGGGCGATACAATGAGTGTAATAGAGACCGGGCGCAGCTTCGCGGCGTAAAATCGCAGTATAATGGGCGGCTGGGACGCTCGAGAAACGGCCAGAGTACAGCAGCAGCCCTGCGCATCGCTTGTGCGCGCGCGCGCGCGCGCGCCGACCGATAATGCCTAATGTTTCGTGTGGCTCTCGATTTCACGAGTCGTGGGGAAATGCAGGAGTGGGGGACGCAGAGGACACACTGAGAGAGAGAGAGAGAGACGAAGCAGACTCGGCTCGCTCCGTCTCTCTCGCTCTCGCGCCGCCCACGATCGACGCGGGTCGCAGTCGTCTATACATCTGTCCTCTGTCTCTCTCACTCTCACGGTTCCCGCAGCTCGCGAGCTCCGTGTCACAATGAAACTTCAATCCCGGTCCGAAGTTTATGAACCACCGAGCGGCGGCGGCAGCAGCAGCAGCAGCAGCGGCTCCGCATTGCGCTCGTTCGCTCGCTCGTCCCGGGGTAAACACGCCCGAGGATTTAATGAACGGAGTTCATTTGGCCGACGGAAGAATTAACGCTCCTCCGCGAAAATACGAGATGCACCGCACGCGAATTTCGAGGATTTATTAGTACCAACGAGTGCGCGGCGCGAAGGGGAGCGAGAGAGAGAGAAAGAGAGGATGAGACGGCAAGGTGGAGGGGGGAGGGAGAAAGGTAAAGAGCATTATTATCTCCGGAGAATTTTTAGGACGCCATTAAAGCGGTTTCCACGCGGATCGAGTAATATTGTTTTATCGATTCGCCCGTCGTTGGCCCGCCGCCGGCGCAGCCGATTGAGGGACGCAGACGTCGATACTTCGAGCCTCACCCGTGCCGCGTGTCTCGCGCGTCGTGCGACCCGAGGTAATTTTCGTCGCGCGTACATCGATATGCGGTTATGTACGGAGGTTCTCAGTGCGCGCGTCTCGACACGTACCGAACGTCGTCTCCCCGGGGACGTTCGGCCGTGATCGGCCGCGCGCGCGTGTGCGACACTCGAGTCGCACTTGTTCTCACGCGGAGCGAGCGAGGCGAGCGAGCGAGACGGAAAGACGGCGCGGAGCGCTTCCTAACCCTCTTTCTCGGGATCGGCTCCGGCTCCGTCCGGCCTCTCGGGGGATTCGCGGTGCGCGCGACGTGTGTCCCGCGCGCGCGGTTACAGCTCTCGTCTCGTCGCGGCGCCGGGAAACTCGACACATACACACACACACGTACACAGCGACGCCGCGGCGAAACCCTAGAGGCGGTTGCGCGGGGACCAATCCCAACGCCGCCGATGGCTGCGCGTGTGCGAGCCGCGTGAACGGCAGTTCAGCCGGATTCAGCCTCGACGTGACTTAATACAGACGCGCGCACGCGTCTATATACACGCGCTCGTGCCTGCAGAACAGGGATGCTCGTCCCCCTCCTCCGCGCCCCCGGCGAACACACTTGCCGGCTCGCGGTCCGCTACATATGTCCCTGATTTGTCGGGAGAATAATATTCTCCTGCAAAGTTGATTAAATATTGGCCGGTGCTGCCGGCTACAGCCGCTCGGCACCCTCGTTCCCCCTCCGCCTCGCGACCTTTTTCTCCCGGGCCCCCCCGGCGCAAGGAAAATGCGATATAATATATCTGCCGCGTTGCGGATGATACTCCCCCCTCCTCTCCTTCTCCTTGCCACTTGTACTTTTGTGCAGGGCGTACGCGTTGTCCGCTCAGCGTGGGTTCGAGCCCTGTTGGGATTCGGCTGGGTCGTTTCTTGATCTTTTTTCGTTATTTTAATATTTATGTTCGGGACGTTCGGGGCGAGCGGATTCTTTTTTTCTCACGGATGGAAATTGAGCAGCGAGTATCTCATGACGGACGGCTGCGCCAGGGGATGATACTGTCTGAGCAGTAAGTGGTGCTATCTACTGGTTGATACGACAACTTTTTTTAGGGTTGCGTCGTAGATTGCGGTCACAGGAATAAAAAAGTAGAAAAATTGAGACATTTTCTATTCATTTCACTTGCGATCAAAAACATTATTTATCAAATATACGTAATAACAATGTTGAAGTTGTAAATATATTTATGAAAGACGTCACAATTCTCTTCGATCTTAAGGTTGTAGATCTACAACGATACTTATAGAGCACGCGCAACGTTAAATGATTGGAAGTCTGCAATTCAATTAAGAGACACGAGCGCGAGAAGAATCAGCGGACGCGAAGAATCCGCGGGGGTGTAATCAGTTTAGCAGCGGGTGATGGCAGCACGAGGGTGGCTCCGCGTTCCCCGTCCCGGTGGCGCGAAGCCAGGGGAGTAGGGGATGAGGCAACGAGCTTGAAGACAGATACAGCGATGTATGTACGAATCTCGAATTATTCAAGACCTAGTGTACAGTAAACAGCGCGGGAAACGCTTCGGCACAATTAGTTGAACGTATCAACGATAATGCGCGGAAATAGGCAAACGCTCTTGTGTTTCCGATGAATGGAAAAATCGATTTACAAGCCGGTGCTTTTTCTTGCAACCCGAAGTCGAGGAAGTGAGAGGGAATTCGATGATTAATCAACGCACAACACAATTTCAAGCCAAAATGATTTATTTTAAAGCAACTTAGTCCTGGTTCGCGTCAACGTTCTCAGTTTGGAGACCCTTGAAGGTGCCTACGGGGATGTAGGTAACGAGGGTGTACAGCTTGTTGGCCGAGTCCTCGTCGTCGTTTCGCCGTCTGCTCAAACGAACGCGGACGCGGAATGGGACGTTCCTGGTTAAACAGAAAGGTATTATGTATTAGTTCATTGAACGAAGATATAAAATTACAATCGTCTTATTTTCTTGGGCTTTCACACTTCAGGAAAGAAGAAAATTGCCTATAATTGCCTTTCTCTATAATATTTCTCTTATATCACAGGAAAGGCAGTGACATACCACAGAGCCATAAATTTAGCTGCTCTGTCGGTACATCTTACCACCTGATGATGTGGCATACTTCTAAAATTGCAGCAAATAACGAAAACTGTACTGCAATTTACTCAGGGACAAATTAGTGTTTGAAAAAGAGCCAATATTAGTTGAATAGAAGTACTAACTAAGCAAAATTTGCATTTGTCTGGAATATGCAATGATTTGGAGTTAACTGCCTTACAGTTTCAGCAGCTTGTTACCATTTCTGACAGATTAGCGCATTGACTCAATGACTGGTTCAGGTCTGCAAGAAACAGAGAAACAAATGTCTAGGCGACTTTACCTGATTCCCTTCGACCAGAGCTGCTTGTTCAGCCTTGTGTCGATTCTGACATCGGGTGTGCCCATTTGCTTTTCGGCGAACTTCCTGATCTCCTTGATCGCTCTCGGGGCGCGTTTCTTGAAACCGACGCCATGCAGACGTTTGTGGAGGTTGACGGTGTACTCACGGGTTACCACCTCGTTGATGGCACTCTTGCCCTTCTTCTCGCTCGTTTTGGCCATTTTGCACCTGTCAAAGGAAAACAACGTGATTAGAATTTGCAAAACCGGCGAGCGGACTCCAAACACAACCCGGCAATTATATTTTCGTTTTTTAATTCTCGCGGACGGATCTCCCGTCTGAACCGTCAACTTTGAGGTTAGGTCTGAAATGACAAATTTCATTTTTTTCCCGTTTCATCACTGTCACTATTGTTCCAGCTAAGTCTAAACATATCGGAGATCAATTGTTAACGCAATTACGAGCCACGGCTACGACTTTTTAGCGATAATTAGCGGTCTCTCGGGCCCGTTGTAAACAAACGTCCGGGCCACACGAGGCGGCCGATATTTTGCGAACTATATCACTCCGGGCCGAAATAATCCAACGCGCGAATTCACTGATCCTTCGGGGATCTCGTTTCCTCGAATATGTACGAAAATAACACAAGTTCGGGCCGATGTTTGGAGATTTCTTTTCGTGAAACAAGCGGCATTACCTCTCCGACAAATGGATCTACTTGAAAGAGCTTCACGTCGTTGGTGTTCCCAAAACTATCGTTCGCAACCTCGCGGCGAGTGCGCATGTGCGCGACAGCCCGTGACGTCACGCGATTTTGTCCAGAAATCGCGGGACACGGTGTTGCGTAACTCGTTGCGCTGCAATTTTCGAGGGTTGCACGCAATGCGACTGCAATTATCCGACGATTAGTCAATAATTTGAAAATGCCATGATCCTGTAATAAGCGTAATTGACTTATGCTGATCGTCGGCCCGCGACGATGGTGGGGGAAAAGCGTCGTTCGCAATGAACATTGCGCGGCGGCGACGATTTCTCGCTGGCTTTCGCAACACCGTCGCGCAACTCGCCAGTTCCGCAGTTCGCAGTTTGGGGCAATGGAGTCTGTTAACCTGTGATTGTTGATACGGGTTGTTTTTAACGCAAAAGTCGCTTGTATTATAAGCTAAACGAGTATGTCCGGTAAATCGTGGAATTCGGATGTGTGGAAAACGTGGGATAAACACGGGAAAAACGATTTGTAAGTGGTATAATCAGAGAGATCGAGGCGAAACGAGTCGCGCGGGGGGAGCGGGGGAGGGTGCGAATGTATAGTCTCGACGTCGATGCACGACGATTCTCCGCGTTTTGTCCCGCGAATCGATCGTCGTCAACTTAAATAATCCTCTACGTTCTCTCGCTCTCTGCTCGAAGAGCTAATTCTCGATTAACGACTGTTTGCAGCCTCAAGCTAATCAAGCACAAGTATAAGGAAGGCGACGCGCCAGGTAATTTATTCCACGCTTACGTTTACTACACCTAATTTTTTTTCCTGTTTTTTTTTTTTTTTATTTTCGTTTCCCGATTGGCCCACGCGCCGTGACCACCATGTTTACACGCGCGGTGTTCACGATTCTCTCGTCTCTTTGTTAGGCGGGAAATACAAAAAAAAACGGCTATTCAAGTTCACTTCGAGCTCAGCGAGAGACTGGAAGGTCGTGGCACTGTTTTGGTTTGCCATGGAGGTCTGCACGTGCTGCCTGTGTTACCTAATAAACACAGCTGTAACACAGTCCCTATGAATGTTTTTCAACACAGTTTATTGGTACAAATACAAATTTATTCTTGTGGTATCCATTTGGCTTTACACTTATGAGCGTCTCTTTGAATTTTATTGTAACTGTTGATATTTTTTCTCTGAGACCGATCAAACTGAACTTCTTCATTTGTGGCTATGATCCACTTCTCCTGTGGTTTTCCGCTGGATGCTGATTGTATACAGCATTGATGGGAGAAATAAAAAATCATTGCCGACACGGATTGTTTTGAAAGTTTGCTCCGTATTTTTGCCTAGCTTGGTGCGATACAAGCATCCTGGACCTATCCGATAGACAATGATTTTTTTGCAGATATACCTCAAAGTTGGTAATATTGTTTTTTTAGAATCTGTGTCTTTCTTTTCAGAATGGAAACGTGGTTTGTACGAGTTAATATCCAATGGGGTCCAAGGAATTTTAAAAAAGGACAATGTAGTCACTACACTAGGAGAGCTCGTGGTAAGGATTTATTTATTTTAGAAGCTGCTATGCCTAATGCGGGGGAAATCACATTAGACATTTATTTTCAGAGCATCGATGCTGCCATACCATCAGCGATAGTAGACATATTTACATTAATAGATGCGGAGGCCCAGAACGACGAAAGGAACAACTTGTACTACATCGTAAAAGAAAGCGAAAAGGTAAACGCAATCCTCGGAATTACGATACAACCTCTCTGTACCGCGTAATTTCTCACTCGTCGCGTTCTCTCTTGCAGTTTTTGACAGACAGAATCCTGACCGAACGTCTGGAAATCGAGACCCTCCAGGATGTAGGAACTCTTAAAAATCGAAATTTTCAAACAAAGTTTATCAAAGTGAAAACAAAACTCTAGTATGTATAATCTGCGATCGGTGCGACTCCCGGCAATCACGCAATTTTCTAACGTAAATCGTTGTTTCCGAACAGTTACAAGCAGAGGAAATTCAATCTATTTAGAGAGGAAAGCGAAGGATACTCCAAGCTAATTGTAGAATTAAATCAAGATCGATCGGCCGAGGAGGCGACGTCTATTCTGGAAATAGTTAAATCGCTGATAGGTAAGGAAGGATAATTCGCGATTCCGTTAACTCGAACGGCAATCGGTTGACACTCGATCGTGTGGGTTCCCTTTCAGGCTACTTCAATTTAGACCCGAACCGAGTGCTCGATATTCTGCTCGAAACGTTCGAGAATCGACCGCAGGACGATGCTCTCTTCATACCTCTCATCCGTTCATACATGAGCGATCAGCAAGTGCTGTGCGAGGTTCTCGGATTCAAGTATCGCTCGACCGCGGACGCGACGCCGTTCTCGTTGCAAAAAGTCACGGCGCTGATGCTGCAACACGGAGTCATCGATCTCGACGATATATTGCCGTGGCTGGTGCCGGACGACAAGAGTATAATCAAGGATCACGAGCTGGCGATGAAACAGGCCAAGGAGTACGTTCGAAAAATGAGTATACTCAGCACCAACAACAGGGAGGAGGCTCCCGAGGAGAGGGATAGCATCCAGGTAAGCGCGGAAAATTGTCAGCGCTCGACGTTTTTTTCCCTTTAAACGTAATTCCTTCATTATCATCGCGCGACAGGATAAATACGCGAGCAATCAGAAGTTCGGTCTGTGCGAGGCGCTCCTGGACATCGGAGCTTGGCAAGTGGCGCAGAATCTGTTCAATCGCCTGCCGGATCATTGTCTGACGGATCAGCGGCCCATAGCGCTGGCGTTGTGCAAGATGATTCAGTCCCTCGTCGAGCCGATTTACCGAAAGTGAGCTCAAAGACTAGAATCATATTTGCCCCAGGTTCCATTACAATTTCCGGACTAAACGTGTCGACCTTCGCGGTTTTTTCCCAGGCACTGCGTGTTGCCGAAATTGCCGGGTCGCAAGATTCCGCCCCTCAAGAGCGCGCTGGCCCCGAAGCCGATGGAGAATCTCGAAGACATGCACGATCAGTTGTTGCCGATGTTGATGACGCTCGGGCCGAATTTGCATCACGATCCCATTCTTATGTACAAAATCATTCGATTGTGTCACGCGGCGATAAAACAGTGCCCGACGGACGCGAACAAACAGCTCGTCGACAAGTCGAACAATCTTTATCACGACATCCTGACGATTCTCGACGTCGCGTTGCTGCCCTCGCTGTCTTTTATGGACTGCAACTGCTGCGTCGCCGAGGAGATGTGGAACATTCTCAAGCACTATCCTTACCAGAATCGTTACGCGCTTTATGCGCGCTGGAAGAATGACACGCCGCTTCAGCACTCGGCGCTGTTGCGAAAGCGCGCGGACGCACAGAAAAAGATAAAGACGATCATGAAGAGGGTCAGCAAGGAGACGATAAAGCCGGTCGGACGATCGATCGGCAAGCTCACTCACTCGTCGCCGGGAGTTCTCTTCGATTACGTGCTGATACAGATACAACTTTTCGACAACCTCATAGGTGAGAACGATCTGCGAAACGCTGACGTCTTTTTTATTTACAGGTACAAATCCCGTGTTAACGATACCAATAGACTTTCTTCACGTTTCGCAGGACCCGTCGTCGATTCGCTGAAGTACCTCACGAACATCTCGTACGACGTGCTCGGCTACTGTCTCGTGGAAACGCTCGCGAGCGCCGATCGCGACAGATTCAAGCACGACGGTACGAGCATATCGCTCTGGCTGCAAGCGCTCTCGTCGTTCTGCGGCGCTATTTTCAAAAAGTACAATATCGAATTGACCGGCCTCCTCCAGTACGTAGCGAATCAGCTGAAAGCACAAAAAAGGTAGGTTGTGCCTTTTGGATGTGCTCAATAGCTAAAGGGGTAAAAGAGCGCCGCTCGAATGTCGCCGAAGAGACCGTCTGTCGTATCGCGCGCTCTTCGTTGGAAAAAAATGCGCATTCTTTGCAAAGACACTCAAGTCGATAGTGATTAAAGCCGCGCGACGCGTTCGCGGAAAGAGAGAGACTGACGGCGCCCTCGCGGTCGAAGACTTGGAAAATTTGAGAGGAAACGGATTACGGACGTCGCTGGCTGCTTAGAGTCAAAATTATTAATACGAAAACCGTGTATTTTTATTCCAAACCCAATGAATACGCCACGACGGGAAATATCAGCGGAACGAAAACGTCGCAACGAACGACGAATTGTCGGACGGTGTTCGGTTTAATGTGAATCGTGCGAAGTGCTCGACCACTCGAGGCTGACAGCCGGTGACTCAACTTGCGAAGTTTCGTCCGACGAACACGGATTTTCAAACGGTTCGTTTATTGTTTCGAGAGAATCGTTGATAAATGGTACTAACAGTCACGAGCCTAACAGCGAATTTTTGCTTTCAGACTCAATGAGTATCGTCGAAAGACCAATTGACCGATGAGAGAGTTTGAGCGATGTCCGATTGTTGAGAAGAGGATGCTCGGAAAAATTCCGTATTCCAGTGTAGGAACGTGTTCAAGGAAATATTTAGTTCGAGATAACGAGAGAGCGTCGCATACTCCGCAAAAAAAATCTATCGATCTCGGGTTTACGAGGATCGCCACCGGTTTCCGCTTTTTCTCTTAAATTCCAAGTTTTCTCGCCACCCCTCCCCCGAATTGCTCGCGGTTCGATCGGAATTCGCCGTCGACGCGATCGGCGGAAATTTCGAAAGCGCCCGACTCGACTTGCAGGAATTTTCGCAAAAATCCCGTTACTGACACCTGAATCGTCTTCGTTTCCAGCTTAGACTTGTTGATCCTGAAAGAAATAGTACAAAAAATGACAGGTATCGAGGCCGCGGAGGAAATGACGCCGGAGCAGTTGGACGCTATGGCTGGCGGGGATCTCTTGAAGAACGAGGTGAGGATTAACACAAAAAAAAAATGAGTTAATATCGCAACTTACTATTTTCAACATAAAACACACATTTCAGGCCGGTTACTTTAGTCAAGTACGAAATACGAAAAAATCTTCTCAACGCTTGAAAGAAGCTCTGGCGGAGCAGGATTTGGCCGTGGCTCTGTGCCTATTGATGGCTCAGCAGAAACACTGCGTCGTCTACTGCGAGACTGAACAATCTCATCTCAAACTCGTCGGTGAGTAACTTGATCTTTCACAGACGGTATACAAAATTCCTCCCCCTTCTCATCCGCTTCGCGCTTTCCAGGAAAATTGTACGATCAGTGCCAGGACACTCTCGTCCAGTTCGGAACGTTCCTGGGCTCGACGATGACGGTGGACGAGTACGTCGAGCGGTTGCCGTCCATTCACTCGATGCTCCAGGATAATCACATACATTCTGATGTGGCATTTTTCCTCGCGCGACCGATGTTCGCTCACGCCATCAATGTGAGTCACAAAGTTGCCACGCAAACCTCGATCCTTTGTCTCAATTTCCCGATAACGTGCGACGCGCCTGCGTTTCAGATGAAATACGACGCACTTCGGAAAGCCGATCCGAATTACAAGAAGATGTCGACGTCGATGAAGCAGGCGAAGTACGCGGAGGCGGCGCAATTCGTGATGGCGCCGGTGGCTCAGTCCGTTCGGCCACTCCATCCACTGAAAGTCTGGGAGGACATTTCACCGCAATTCCTCGTGACCTTCTGGTCGCTCTCGATGTACGATCTTTTCGTTCCCGCCGACAGTTATCAGCGGGAGATCAACAAGTTGCGGCAGCACGCGGCGCAGGCTGCGGACTCCAGGGATATGGTGAGTTCTCGACGTTTTTATCTATCTTATTACGCGGTTTGGTTGAAATTCTGAAGATAATTCGAAACGACTCCCTCTCCCCGGTATCAGAATATAAGTAAAGGCAGAAAGGAACAGGAGCGATACACGACGCTCGTCGAGAAGCTCCAGGACGAGAAGAAGAAGCAGGAGGAGCACGTGGAAAAGGTCTTCGCTTATCTCAGACAGGAGAAGGACTCGTGGTTCCTATCGAGAAGCGCCAAGTCGGCGAAGAACGAGACCATCACGCAGTTTCTTCAGTTGTGTCTGTTTCCTCGATGCACATTCACCACCGTCGACGCGATGTATTGCGCCAAATTTGTACACACCATTCACTCACTGAAGACGGCGAATTTTTCGACGCTTCTCTGCTACGACAGAGTGAGTGTTCAACGCGACAAATTCGTATTTAACGCAGTAGAGACAAATTTTTAAATTATATATGCTATTTTTTTTTACGTCGCTTAGCTGTTTTGTGATATCACTTACTCGGTTACCTCGTGCACCGAGAACGAAGCTAATCGATACGGTCGATTCCTGTGCGCCATGCTGGAAACGGTCATGAGGTGGCACTCGGAAAAGGCGATATTCGACAAGGAGTGCAGCAATTATCCGGGCTTCGTGACCAAGTTTCGCGTCAGTAATCAATTCTCCGAGGCGAACGATCTGGTCGGGTTCGAGAATTATCGTCACGTTTGCCACAAGTGGCATTACAAGATTACGAAGGTATAGTATATTGTGCAACAAGTGCGTAAAGTAGGTTATTTTCGCACGAGTTACACATCCTATTTTTTGGAATAGCGGTGCGTAAACGAGATTTCTTCGGGGCGATTTCGCGTGCGTAAAGTACTCGTTTTCCGGCACGAGTGCGTAAAGTAAATGAGAGTGCGTAAAGTGAAACTTTACGCACGAGCGTTTACTTTACGCACGGCTGCGGAAAACGAGGACATTACGCACGCGAAACCATCCCGAAAAGTCGAGTTTTACGCACGCTATTGCAAAAAATCGATTTCTATCTTTTTCGCAATTGTCACTATCGTCGTTGGTTTAATCCATTGAATTTGTTTTTTTTTTTTTTTTTTTCAAACCAGGCCATCGTAGTCTGCCTCGACTCGAAGGACTACGTGCAAATTAGAAATTCTCTCATAATACTTATCAAAATATTGCCGCACTTCCCGGTGCTCGCCAAGCTCTCGGGAATTCTCGAGAAGAAGGTGGAGAAGGTGAAGGAGGAGGAGCGCGGGCAGCGTCAGGACCTGCACACATTGGCGACGTCCTACAGCGGCCAGCTCAAGGCCCGAATTCCCTTTATGATCCGCGAGTCGGATTTTCATCACGTCGGCGACAAAGCCGGCAAGACTCAGGAAACGGCGAACAGCGAGACCAGCGAGCGAGTGAGCAACGGAATCTCGCCGAGGGAAGTTGCCAACGGCGAGGCGAGAGTCGAAAAGGAGAACGCGGAGCAGCGCGAGAAGCGTAGCGCCTCAAATCAGCCCAGCAGCAGCACTAATCACCAGTGAGTGCGATGAAAAAAACACGGAATTCCCTCTTTCCCGCGGAAGGGATACATAATAAATGTAGCTTAAAATGTAACATGGCCACCTTCTGCCTTTTATGCAGCGCGAGCACAAGCGGGTCGGAGAAGACGCGGAAAAAGGAGGAACCCAAGGAGATTCCCGAAGTAAAAGAGAAGCACAATAAGAAAGAGGAATCCAAGGAAGAAGAGAGCGTAGATAAGAGGGATCGAAAGTATTACAAGGTAGGTGACAAGACTTTATCGATTAATTCGTGGATTGCTTCCAGGGTTAGAGCGCACTGTTTTCATTCTTTTCGTTTCATTTCCATGGTCCTTCTTTAATTAAGACAACATACGATAAGTGTATTTACGATTATATCGCAGGAGGACCACTACTACAGCGGCGGCGTCGACAATTTAGACAGAGATCTCTCGAGTGTTTCGAATAGCAGCGCGAGTTCCGGACCCCCGCAAGACGGGCCTGAAAGAGGTATTAACAAATAAGAAAAAATGCACACTCACTTCTAATTTTGCAAATATGGATAATCGTAATGTCGTGTAATTGAACTTTCAGTGTCCGAAGCCAAGAGAAGAAAAGTTGAGAGCATTCCCAAGGTACGCGACTTCGCAATCGTTGTCTCGTCTGCCCAATTGGGATAAATATTCAATCGTCGTCATTTGTTGTTGCAGGAGGCGCGGCGGACAGAGGCGACCGTCGAGAAGAAGGAGCGTTCGGCGAAAGCGAAGATTCGGGACGAGCAAAAAGAATTGAAGAGGGAAAAGAAGCTCGGCAGAAAGAGAGTGAGAACCGAAGAAAATGTATAAAGTTGTCTGTCTCGAATAATTTTTACGGAAACTTTAATAATCATCGGTTTGCATTGCGCAGGACCGCACGGAAGAATCGGCCGGATCAGCCGAGCAGAAACGAAGAAAAGACGACGACAGGGGTTGGTGACAGAATCATTTTTTTTTTTCGGTCGATTTTTTGTTTTATACACGAATTCTATCTTTTATTTCGTAACGATCGGTGATTGAACGGAGATACGTTAAAAGGACAATTTTTTTTTGTTTTGAAGAAAAATAAAAAGATTTTTATTTTCCGAGTACCTTGTACTCGGCTGTGCATTGTGATTTTTAAATCCCTCGACAACCGACGACCCGGTGTCCCACCGAACTCTGACGCGATAGCCAAAATTGATTTTCGATTCAACGTCACTGTCGATTGTTCTTACGAAGCTTCGTTTTTGCAGCGAAGGGAACTCATCAAAACGGTGATCTTCCGGAGCACAGGGAGAAGCATCACTATAGCAAGGTTCGTTGCTTGTGTTGAATTGAGACAATAGTTTGCTACAAGGCGCGCGACGCTTCAAGTGCATTTGTGATTTTTCGTCAGCTAGCAATGAGCTTTTAACGTGAGTGCTTGTGTAAAGACGTAACTGGACCTCCTTCTTTCCCGGGCCGTGTAATCATTTCTTTGCATGCGTGTTTTCAGGTCTATCATTTTTTACAAATTGCAACGTAACTTTTGCAAATAGATTTAAATGCTCCCGCAACGAGTATCAAGGTACAAGCGCGCTTTTATTTTCGAAGTTTAATATTCGTGTCCTCGACGATGTAAACTGATCATTGATTTCCACCAATCCGCGGAGAACCTGATACGCGCGACTTCTCGAGTTATTTTCTAACATTATTGCTCGACTTCTTAGTTGATAAAGGCGTCCGCTTCGGGTGTATTGAAAAAACGGAACGGAAGACAGTAGGAATGACGAGAAAATCTAATGACGAGATGAAACTAGGTGACTCTAACAAGTACCTAAAAATCGATTCATCGGCAAAACGCACTTCGCAAAAAAAATGAGTAATTAACGTGGCTCTGTTCTATTTGCAGGAAAAATCGCCGTACTCGAAGGAACGAACTCACGAACGAGAAGGGCGCGAAGGCCGTGACAAACAATATCCTTTGATAAAACTATTACCGTCTACTCGGTAGTTCGCGTCTCGAGTTCATTATCTCGCGTCTTTCAGCATCAATTGTCGGCGAAAATATCGAATTTTCCTTAACCGCAGAGCACCAGAAGGAGTTCGGATCCCAAACGAAGATGATGTAAAACGACGGACGGAGTTTGACTTACATTTTATATGATACGTTTGAATGTTGTCTGTAATTAAAATAGAATTTCAAAATAATAAAGAACAATAGTGAATAAATTTTATATCAACTATTGAATTCAATTTTATACAATAAAACTTACAAAAATTAATGGCCTCGGATATACATTATCTCCGTTATTATTTATAGCCTTCGAAGTTACAGATCAGGTACATACAATAAATATATTATAGATACATTTGGACGGTTCATGATTGGTGCGCTCGTGACATAAATATCAAACTTATTCCATAAATTGCCTATATGAATATCAGTCACAACGGTAAAGTTGTTATACAGTTAAAATAGCACTGATCAGCCTTGAGACTCTCCTCCTCGAGACGTCGTAGTCGCAGTTTCGCGTCCTGCAAAATATCCTCGGTCGAACTGGATTCACTGAGGACAGTGTTAGTCTTCGAGAATCGAACTACAGGCGCGGGAATCTCGATCGACGTTCTCTTTAGTAATTGAGCCTCTTCTAACTGCCGCGAGAGATTCACCGCTCGAAGCGTTAACTCTTCTATTCTGGATTGCTGGACTTTTACTAAACTCGAGAGTTCCGCTTTTTCGCGATCCAGAACTAATTTTTCCGCGTCGAAAGTAACGGAATCCGTTTGCACTTGAGCGTCTCGGGACCCGTGGTTTTTGTCGACGTCCCCGCGCGGAAGGTCATTCTTCACCTTCGTAAGCTCGTCTTGGAGCTTCCTCAAATCGCCCTCGAACTTTCTGTAGCTGTCGCGTTCTTTCTGCAATCTGGAGACAAGCATATATCAAACCACTGGAACGTAAACAATTTTCACGTGCAAAAAAGGAGTATCGGTTAATGGGAAAAAAACCTGTCAGCCTCGCGCGCGAGCAAATCTTCTCTCGTCGACAGTTCGATTTCCCGCCTGTAAATACGACGATCCGTCTCCTTCTTCTCTTCGCTCAATTGATGCTCCTTGAGACGAACGGAATGCATCAGGTTCTAAAATAAATACACAATGTCTAAAATAAATCTTACAAAAAAAAGCTGGTGAAAACAGCGGATCAATCAGTTACCTGCGCTTCAGCCAATTTTTCATTCAGCACAACCATCTGCCATTCCACAGCTGAAGCTCGTTGGTTCAACTCGTTCTCCTTCTGCCTCAGCTCTGCACTGAATGTTTCCTTTTGTTGAAACAATTTTCTCTTTGCCGCTGCCAACTTTGAAACCTCCGACCTACTCTGATATCCTCCTTCAGTCTGGGTCTCACTGTTTCGTGTTCCTCCACAGCCATTCTCCGCTTTCTTATCAACAAGAGACAGACTTGCGCTCTTCAGGATACAGAGGAGAAGTGGCGTGTCGTTCTCTGCGTACTCCGACACGATAGACAGACCTGCAGGATCCTCGGGTTTTATTCCCAGTGTCTCCAGGGTGTGTCGAACGTAGTCGTTCCGCAACTTCTGCTTCTGCCCATTTTCGTCAGCAGCATCCGGCAAGTGCTTGCAAAAATTCACCAGCAGTGGAGCCTCGCTGGCGAATACCGAGAGAGTGTAAGCGTAGTTGTGGTTCCACAGATATTCGGCCACGAGCAAGTCGTACACGTACTGCTTGGCGCACTTGGGGCCCGCGTTGTCCTTGTTGAGTGTCGTGTCTTTGCTCTTGAGCGCGTTCACTAGGTTCTGACGCAGATGAGTGCGAACGTTCGATATTATACCGCATCTCTCGAACCTGACGCGTAGGATTTGGTTGTTAGTAAACAAAGCGAGAAGCCGAAATGTTTTTTTCTCACTTACCACGTGTAAACCGCCGAGTAGTAATCGCTGTCCATTTCGCGACGAGGGAAAACCTTGCGACCTGTTTTTAGTGGAAATTATCCACTCTCGCAGCAGTTGCGGACGCACAAGAAGTACAAACAATCTCGACCATGTCAACTTTTCCCTCCTCCGTTTGCTGGAAAGTAACCGCGCTCGCCCTGCTTTACCGACCGAGAAATTCGTAGGGGCGAGAATGCGCGATATGCTTTATTACTTTTCGGCGGTGGGTAATAATTATCCCGCGTAAAAGAGCGACGAATCTTGCGAAATTGTCGGATCGTTCGACACCACGCGGTTAATGTTTACTATCTGGCGCGAAGCAATTATTTTCCGGGTCTCTCTTCCGGCGAATGTTTGTTTACTCAGTGGACTCAGTGCAGGGGATTCTTAGGTGTTGCAAATTTCAGGTTTATGGCTACGTTTATCGTTAATCGTACTATGAATTGTACCAGCTACCAATTATTGCCCTCAATATTTTTTTCGTGCGTTATTTTGCAAATGACCTTTGATTTTTCATACATTTGTTTTTATTAGCTATAAATAAAGTTACAAACCTTTACAATTTTTAACAATACATCCTCGTAATTCTCGGAAAAAAATATATATGGTTTTATTAACATATATAAATATATATATTTAAAACATTTTTTTTGTTTTTAAGGAAACGAGGAAAGTCCTAAACGCTTGACGAGAAAAATGCCACGGATTCAATTCAGCAGATGCACAGCTGCGTCTTTTTAAGTACGGCAGTAATTAGCTTTACCAGCAATTTTCTAAAATTTACAAAAACTTGTTATTTTTTTATGTATTTTTGTAATTGTTTAGAAATTCAATCGCCTTCGACTCTACAAAATGCAACGACGGATAAAAGACGCGCACACCTTTCATTGTTCATGTTAGTTCCTACAATTATTCCAATTTGTGCTCTGTGAACTGTGTTTTAAATTTATGCTTAAAGTTTCAGTTGGATTCGCTAAAATCTACGTAGGAAAATGTCTGTTGACGGACGTGGTTGGCTACTGGTATGCAAAAACTTTTTTTTTTCTCCTTATTTAAATACAATTTGTTATTTACAATTTCTTTAAATATATATTTTTGTAGCCTCGGTACGACTCTCCTGGGTTTTGTCCAATCGTTAAAGGCTTTCCACGTCCATCCGACCAACAAGTGTTTATCTATAGAATGAAGCATCGAGTCGATGGAAAATTATGCTTGGCGCATAAATTGTGTAAACTCGCGTGCATATTCATCAAACCGCACGAACGTATATACACGTTTTTACACAAACGGTGTGAGGACTCAACCTCGCGCCTGCCGGCGGAGTTGTTCCCAGGATCATCGAACTGGTGATGGCTTCGCCGAGGGCGAATTTCACCGGCGGCATCGGTGACTCCTGCCTGGAAGACTTCTGTGCAGGCGACTCCTGTGAAGAGGTAACATTTTGTCAAAAAACTTCCACACATTTTGGTCGTCGACAAACAAATGAGAGAGAAATTTCTTACAGTGTCCTCGCATCCGCGTTGTTTTCGTCACTCGAGTGTCCCTCGTGAAGGACCAGTTGGATTCCGTTCTGTCGTCCACACATCGGTTATTGGCGCGTCAAAGACGCCGAAACGTTGGTAAATCCGGGTCTCAGGGCTTCGGCGTTGGACTCCTCTCGACCGACTTTCAATTTTTTGGTAACAGGATCGAATGATTTTAATGTTATGTTCTACTTATTTCCGATGTATTTCGATTTTTCGTAGAACGGGAAAATTTTGAAAATCTGTTTACCCTTTTATTATTGCCGTAGAATATGCGATCAGCCGCGACACCCAATGGCTGATCGCATATTCTACGGCAACAATAAATAGTGTAAATACAGAATATCACTCGATATAAGAATGCGAGATATCTATGAGTAACGTCGTCGTCGTCGTCGTTCCATCCATTGGTTGAGACTGTTCGTCGACGAAGAACAGATCATAGCAACAACAGCCGCGAAACTACGATGACAATAGTCGGTAATGTCCACTGGATTTGCCACTCCGTCGAAGCTGCGAAAATGTAACGTTACGCAAAAACATTCAACTGTAAGCTACGTTTAGACCGGACGGATAATCGCATTTTAAGTCGTACCATTGATTTCGTTGATATCGCTGAATCCTATACAATCGTGACCATCCTCGGTCAAAGTGTAATCCTGGGTGCACGAACACACGCCTGAATAAAAATCAAACGACCCGGAATCAATGTTTCGTTTCTTCGCGCAAACCGCAAGTGCTTTGCGAATAATTTCTCACCGTCGATGCAACCGACTCTCGTGACTTCCGCTGAGCCAGATTCCACATCGATCGAAACCTGCACGCAGTCGCCGAACGTGTCGCAGTGCTTTCCGAGCATCCGGGTGTCTGCGTGTCAAATTAATTTCAAGATTTTTCCTAGACTCAATTGTCGTTACCTGTCGCGATCTCCAAAGAACTCACAGTTGTCTCTGTGGCAGACGGAACCTCGACGTCGGAAGTTCATGTTGCACGTGCACTTTCCCTCTTCGCCGCATCGGGCGTTCTTCAGAAACTCCCGGCACTGCGAGTCCTCGTCGCAGGGATCGCCGATGAGGTTCGCGGCTTTGAGACACCTCTTGCCGTCCATCGACAGGACGTAGTCGACTTTGCAGCCGCAGACGTCGATGCATCGCGAGTGCACCGCTATGCACTCCTCGTCGCTCGAGCAGTCTTGTCCCAAAACTTATTGTGAAAAAATAAATAAAATCGTTACGACAAAACACCTCGCGGAAAATCCAGTCGCGTGCTGCGTCGCTCGCTGTAAAAAGCATTTCGCGATACTCACAGGAACTCCTGAGACAACGGGTACCGTCGGAATTTCGGTGATGCTGCAGCGGACAGGCGCAGTAACCGTCCACGCAGAAGCTCGCCGATCCTTCGACGTAACAATTGTGCGACGTTTGGCACACGTGACCGATTCCTGCATTACACCGACGGGGGAAACCAGTTTCGTCATTACGCATACGTAGTGGTACATTGCGATATTTTTGTCTGACGAGGTGCGAAAATGAGAGGTGGTCGGAAACGAAGACAAGTGTGACACGAATAACACGAAGGTGACGCGGAGAGGTGACAAAACGAAGGCGAACGGAGGGTTAACGACTCACCGACGGACTCGTAACACCTTCCCTCCTCGAAGTGCGAACCCGGCGAGCAGGCGCACGCGTTGTTCCGGCACTCCGCCTGAGCGGTGAAGGTCACAGAGCACTGTACGTTCTCGGTGCAGGGATCCCCCATGTCTTTGGCGACTGTAAGAAGAGGAAAAAATAGAGAATTTCATGGGGGGTACGGCGCACGCGAAACGGGGGCGGTGGGGGGGGGGGGGGGGGGGATTCGCCTCGGCTCGACGAGCACGAGACTCCGCGTTCTGACACGCTCGAGAAACTACGCGAATGAGTGAGACAGAGAGAGAGAGTGAAACGCGCAGCGAACGCACCGTGAGACGGATTCCCGATTCGGTGTATGATTCCCGTCCGAGTTCCCGTGCGCAGCGTCTGCGCGGGCTAGTACAGTATAGTTATCATCCGCGTAGACGCCGCGCGCGGCGTCGTGCGCGGCATCCGGCCGGCCGGCCGACGCGCCGCTTCCCGAGCGTTTCTCACAGACCGAGCGCGCGATACGAGCAGGTCGCCGGACGCGGTGAAGACTGGCATTTCGCGCGACGTTGAACCGCGACTGATGGTTGCGGGGGATGACGCCAAGACGCCCGGTTAGTCGCACCATCCTGTTCGATTATCGCTCGATTCGCGCGCGCCGCCGCTGCACCAGACCGGTGCGGGAAACCGTTACGGATTCTTTTTTCTTCCGGTGGTGCGCGTAATGGATTAATGCCGTATTTGGTAGGTTAGAGAGACTCACTTCTGAGGCACTGAACGTGCGTCCGATTTCTGTCGACGAGGTAGCCGTCCATGCACAGGCAGGTCTCCTGATTCCAGCAGTAGGCGTTCTCGACGCAGTCCCTGTCGTACGTGCACGCCGCCAGGGTCTCTGAAAATTACATTACATTATTACATTTATATTATTACATTATTACATTTTTATAAAATAAAAAACAATCCTCATGAGGAACGGGCGGACGTTTGTAGCTCGTTTTTGAGCCGAGGGAAAATCGCCCCATTGTTTCGTAACGGACCAGATTTCTTTCCACAGCGCTGCTGCTGTTCGCCTGTTTGGGACGCGCGGCATTGCGGACGAGAGATGAGGAACGCGATTTATTCGGATTTGTGCGTAAGAACGTGGGAGTCTTTTTTTACAAAGTACTATTTTGTAACGCATGCATGGCAAGTGCTACTTCTCGCATTAGCATTATATTTGTTTGTATTATATTTGTTTTCCCAGGTGGCACGGCGGGGGGGGGGGGGGGGGAGCATCGGGGCTACGTACGAGAGGGAGGTTTCCGATGCGAGCAGCGGACGTCTTCCTGAGCGCGAGCGGTCGCATCGGCGCAGCATAAGAGCGAGACGAGCGAGATCCCGACTAGCAACGCACCCACCAGGTTGAGCGCGTCGACGGCGGCTGCTACGGCGAGACGATCGGGAGTCCGGTGGTTCCTCATCGGTGGTTTACCGCGCGGCTTTGCCTTCGTCTCTGGCACCGTCGACGTTTATCGCGGGACGAACGCTGACGGACACTGATCGAAAAAGTCGCATGCACGAAACGGACGACCGAGTTTCATTGACGCGCCATCGACTCTACCAATGACGACGAAATTAATAGCGTTTAACGCACCGTTTATAAACGACGACGCACCTTGCTCCGCACGTTGCGCGGTTTGTCGCGTTGCGCAACCGTCGCGTCGGCACCGCTCGTTCTATTGTGTTTGGATTACGCGCGACACGCGTGTTCATCGTGCGACGGCCGCGACGGGCAGACAGAGAGAGAGAGAGAGAAAGAGAGAAGCTTCCTCCTTTTTTATCACAGCTTTTTGTGTGCCACGACTTGTGCGACGGTGACGGTGAAATGAATTATCGATTTGCTTTTCTTTTTTGCGCCAGGCGCGGATCGTGTGAATTCTCGTCGAGAGCCAAAAATTCACAAAGACTGATATTTTTTTAAATTGTTAATTATCGGCTAATAAGTAATTTCGAAGAGACGATTGCGTATCGCGAGATGAACATAGCCCAGAGTCTGCTCTGTCTATTATTATTATTAAAATTATTATCGACCGAGGGCCACGACGAGCGTGAGCGTTCGATACTGCTCGAGCGATATCATCGCTATTTCTGCGAATTATCAGACCGCCGCCTCTGCGGTGCGTTGGTAATTATCGGAGTTGCTCCTTGGATCGCTAACATCTGTCGGCTAATTGACTTATCTCTCTGGATCGCGTTGACTCGATCCTGACGCGCACCACAAATATCCCAAGGTAACGTCGGTGAGACGCGGTAAAAATAAATTCGAGATATTTCTCAACGACAGGTGTAACGAGGGGTTAAAGTTTACCGCGCATGATCCTCGGTATATTGAGGAAAAGCACCGAATGCGAGAAGTCGAGGAATTGCACCGAGCGCGCGCGCGCGGAAAGACGCTAACGCTTTAAAAACTTCACCGCACGATTCCGGGAAATTGAGGAAAAGCACCGCGAACGCGCGAGAAATCGAGGAAGAGCACTGCAAGCGCGCACGCGCGGAAAGACCGAGAGAGCCGCGCGCGGATCCTCGAGGCGGAGAAGCGCGGCGGCGACTGCGAGCGAGGAAGAACAGGAGACGGGCGAGCCGCACAAAACGGACGAATTATGTAGTAGAGTAGGTAGGGTACGTTGGGGGCCGGTGCAGGATACGTGGTAAGTTAAGCGAGGAAGAGCGAGAGACGATCGCGCAGGCGAGCCGCACCGAACGAACGCGAATTGTGCAGCGGTAGAGTAGGTAGAGTACGCAGCGGTGAGTGAGGGAGTAAGTATAAGTGGTAAGTAAAACGCGATTCTTAGCCGCGCAACGTCCTCCGGAAGAAAGAGCGCGGAGAGCACACTCCGCGGCCTTCGAGTCAGCTGCAGCGGAAGAACAAAACTCGAGAGTTCCCGCACCGAGAGCGCAGAGCACAACACACCGGCGACGAACCCGTTCGAAGGACACGGACTCACGAAAATCGTTAGCCCCCCCTCCTTCAACCCGGCCCACCGCTTGGACGCGCACACTCCCGCGGCGAGCGGTGCTCGTACCACGCGATACTAGTGCGCACGACGCCCGATTGTCTCTCACGTGGTGTATATAGGTATACACAGACAGAACGAACTCGCGGGTATTTGCATCCAGAGCGATAGAACATTTTGGAATTTCTCGACTCTTGCGGCACTTTTGCCTCGTCTCGCTGTCGGATGAACAATATATAAGCGAGGAGGGAATTACTTAATCTTTTTCTTAGTTTATTTTTCCAGGAAAATACAGAATTATTTTGGATGATTTATTTTGCTTTTATTCCGATTAAGGCAAACAAAGCCTTGGGAAATATCGAATAGCCAACGATAAAGACACACTGAAAAAAGAAACGGGGAAAAAAAAGACTCACGTCGTGACAGAAGATGACCGTGTTCGCCGTCGTGAGCGAAAACCGCGAGTCCGTCGCCGCCGCAGAGCACGACGAGGGCGCCGGCGATGCACAGCGACGCCAACGATGTCCAGCCGCGTAACGATTCCCGCGATCGCCGATTGAACGCGCGTTCGTCCCGCCGGGCGACGTCGGCGTCGTGTTCGGGCCGGCAACTTCTGCGCGGCATTTTCGCGCGGGTAAAACGAGCGCCGAACGGTGTGCGCGAGAGACGACTATGCGCGCGACGCTCGCGCTCGAAGATTCGCACCGGTCGTTTCCCGTGGCCCGGCGAAACGCAGTACCATCACCCACACCCGAGGACGACGGCGGCGACGTCGGCTGCGGCGGTTGCGACCGCAGCAGCCAGGCGGGACCGGAGAGAGGGCGCGCTGAGATTCGTCGGAGTCGTCTTTCAGCTCACTCCCGGCTGCTGCGGCTGCTGCTGCTGCTGCTAGTGCTGCTGCCGCTGCTCGATCTCCTTCTTTCGCCTCCTGCTCTCCTGGTCGCTTCTTCGCGATGATTCTCACTCTTCGTTTCGTCTTGTGTTTCGTCGAACGCGAGCGAGCGAGACGGAAAGAGACAAAGAGAATTCACCGGACCGTACGGCCCTTTGCCCGGCAGAACCTGGCAGAAGCGCCCAGCGGAGCAGCGACAGACACGCAATGTGATCTTGCGTATTTACGCGTTATCTTTCGCTCGTCGCGTCCGTGTTCTTTGCGTGACGAAAACAAAAACGAATGCGCAAGTGATGGAAATATACATAGGATAGAGACAACGCGGCTATAACAACGGCAACACTGTGGCCCGCGAGTGTAGGTTCGCGAGCATACGCGGTGATCGCGCTCAACTTGTAACTTTTGTCGCGCACCAGCACCAGCCCAGCACTCTTCTCCCAACGGACTCGAGAATAGAATAAAGCCGCGGCACTTGCGCGACTTTCCGCTTTGTCGCCAACAATATTTTATCTAATCTCGCTGGCTCTTGGCGCGCGCGCGAGCGGCCTCTGTAAAGCAATTTCAGGTGGGCGCGGCGACGCGGGTGCCCGTGCGACGTATCCGTTACGACGATAACAGGTGAGTGCGACTCTTGTGGCGCACGATTTCCGGTTGAGTCTTGGCTACTCTCAGAATCAACAACGAGGCGAGTTTTAATTAACTAATCGCACGCGCTGGCGCTGAAAACACTACTATCAACCTTTTTTTAGTGGATTACAAAAAATACGATATTCGACAGAACTGTTAGTTATCAAGGGCAAATGAACTTGGACTCAGTCTGCGAGGGCCTTGGCCAATGACAGCACGAATAAACTGCTAACAATGTTTTCCCATGAACATTTTAAAAGAGGGAAAAGAAGAATTGGGCAGCATTTCTTCCTGGATACGTCTTTTATAGGATGTAGCAGCAGCAGTACCGTCATTGAATTAGTGTTGGAAAGCATTTTGCGCGGTAAACCGATTATTCTACCTCGTTTTTCCGTTTGACTTTGTTCCAAAGCAACCAGTTGCTTTTTAATTATTGAAAGCAGGTTCTTCGGATCCAAGCCACAGCAGGGTCCTTTTTACCTGGTTAGTTGACCGCGACTATTTGTGCCGGGACTCGTGTAAAAGCTCGTAAAATGTGGCTCGATGTTTGCGCAAACATCGACGTGCGGCTACAGTCGCGAATTGCGCCCTATAGAGGATGATGCATTTTTTTTTGTTCGAGCATTAAGCAGCCGACAGCCCGCGCGCTCAGTACACAGTTCAGCCACGTTCTCGTCGTGAAAAGACACTTTCGACGCGGAAAAGTAGTCGCAGTAGTGAAGCGCGTTTATTCCTACGTCGCAGAGAAAAAATGGTTTTACTCAATGAAAACGGTGAAACATTTCGCTTTTACAAAATGTACTTGAGAGCCTTTGGAGTCTGGCCACTGGACAGACACGAGCGTCGATCTAAAACTGTATTTTCAATAACTTGTTTGGCTCAGGTATCGGACGATGTAAGCGTTAAGGATATTTCGGCGAAGAGGCGCGCTTCTGTTCGATCGCGCACGCGCGCGCAACAACTTACCTAGTTCATAAAAAACAGCACGTTGAATCATTCGTGATTTTTTTTTAGCACTGTGAAGTGCGATAGTTCGAGACAGATTGTGTCGAAATTTCAAGTAAATCGACGCTTTCGTTTCTGAGATATTCCGAGATAAATGAACTATCCTTGTCTGTGGCAGCTGCTGCTTGTTCAACGCGTTCAACGCGGGAGTCGAACGCGGGCGCCGGGGTCGATTCGCCCAAATATCCTTAAAATAATGATGTCTCGGCGTAAAGTAACGCGTCATTGAAATATAATTCTATTTTTCGCGCGTACAGATGATGACATTTGTTATGTATTTGATGTATCCACTGGACGAATGTGCCCAAGACGATGAGCTGCAAGCTGCGCAGCGCTTACGCTTGGGATTTAAAATAATCAGCGTTGCTCATCAAATATGTCTTCTAATGAGCGGCTCGCAGATGGCACCTCTTATCGAGGCAATTATCGAAGATTGGTCCTCGATTAGAGATCCGAGAGCGCGCGATACCATGAAACAACACGATCGATTGGGGTCTCTCGCCTTCTACGCTCAAGGGATTTATTTCTTCGTCGCCGTGCCGATCTGGCAATCGAGCACCCTGACGTTTATCAGGAAGATTTCACCGGCGAATAGACGACCAAATTGCCTACTCAACGACCACTTCATTTCGCACGACGTGATGCCGGTTATAAGTTTGATCTCTTATTGGGTGTTTAAGCTAATAAGTGTGGCCGGAAATATGCTCTTTTGGACGTTTGCCACGCATCTATCGGGACAATACAAGATCCTGAAGGAGCAATTTCAACGTTTCCTGATGATCCGAGCGCCAACGCTCAGTCGCAATGAGTTTCGTCGGCTCGTTCAGAGGCACAATCGACTGCTCGATTTGACTGACAATCTCGAGGATTCGTTCAGTGTCTTTGTGGCGATTCACCTCTTTTTCCTGCTCGGTTCTCATTGCCTTATCAGTAAGTTTTTTATTTTTTATTTTCTTATTCCTAGACGTACGCCCCCCGTTGCGGACACACTTGGTTCGACTCAATTTCTCTCTTTCTTTCTGCTGTCATTTCCAATGCGCGATTATACGCGTGTTTGTGTCAATTCGCTGCTGCTGCTACTTCGGTCAATCGTTTTTTCCACAGTTGTCAAAGTTATTATCAACGTCGAGGATTTCCTGAATTTGATAACGTTCCTGAGATGTGCGATTATGATAAACATGGGGACGATCATTTTCATGTATTACCACGTGATCGAATATTTGACCACATGCTCGGAACAAGTCGGTCAAGCGTTTACCGAATGCAAATGGTACGATCTGTCCAAGGAATCGATAAAGAATTTCAGCATCGTCGTTGCCCGGTGTCAAAGGCCCAAGTCCGTCACGGCTCTAAAGATGTTTAAATTGAATCATTCAAATTTGAAACATGTCGTTAATGGTATGTATTCGTACGTTTCTTGTGTCGCTGCGGTAATAAAGCAGGATAAGGATAAATAGCGCGCGCGCGTGCGTGCAAGTGCTATTTACTAGACGCAGGTAGAGATAGGTACATACCACCCTGGTGAAAATATTTCTCTGAAAATGTTTGAAAATGTATCATTACTTTGGACGACTTTAGTGTTATTAAATAACAAAAATAAAGAAAAACATATGTCAACATAATTTGTATACGATACCGACTGCCGGGTAAAAACAACCGCGCTCAACAGTCGCGTTGTGGCGCCATCTGGCGTTTGCAGCTTTCACTGCTACAGCAGCGCGAGTCCGTCGTCAATATGTAAACAAATTCGAGAATGCTGTAAACATAACCTCAAGGCTGATGCTCTTTTTACGCGTCAAACGTTCCTCAATTTTGGCGTGTCGTACTTCTCGAGTCCACTGAATTCGGTTTCGCTCAATTTTCGCCAGTTGGCGAAAACGTTTCGAGTAAAATGGTAAGATAATGATTTTGACAGTGCATCTCAGAAGTGGCGATGAGACAGTAATTCCGAGAGTGCAACCAACATTGTCCCGTCGTCTATTGTCAATAAGTAAAACGCTTTCTTTGAACTTTTCTCGTAGAACGACGTATTAAGAAATTGGAGTCCTTACGCCAAGGATTACGATCCATTGAAAGCTGGCAGCATTGACGGAACAGACACGGAACCCCACGACAGAGCTGTCAGTCGCGCCATTCGGACTCATCATGAACCGCCTCATGGTTTAAAATCGAATCCATCGAGAACTCTGTTTGTAGCAAGGTTCAGTCCCGATATAACCAAGGAAGATTTGATAGAAGTAAGCGACAACACCAATACCATGCCTTTAACTACAAACTCATAAAGCATATTGCAATTTGTATTTGAAACTGGTACACAAGACTGTAAGCTCCGGGTTTAAACTACTAAAATATATATATTACTTTATGTTTCTAAACGAGAATTTTTTATCGAACAGTGTTTTTCCCGCATTGGCAAAGTTCTGTCTGCCAAGTTAATCGTAGATATTGTGACCGGACACTCACAAGGTTACGCTTTTGTGGAGATGGCGTCCGAAGACGAAGCAAGAAAAGCTGCGAAACGATTGCACGACTCTTTGCTCAAAGGGTCAAACATTTTTGTGGACTTTGAGTGCGGCCGAACGATGAAAGGCTGGAAACCCAGGAGGCTAGGTACAATCTTGTCTGAAATTCACATTTGTGCTCTCGCTCAATATTTTTTAACCAAAATCATTGGTTCGTTTCAGGTGGCGGTTTTGGCGGAAAGAAGGAATCTGGCCAGTTGCGATTTGGTGGAAAGGATAGGCCTTTCAAGAGGCCGATAGTACCTAATATAACGAGACCGACGGATCAATCGAATCGACACTGAATTGTTCCTGATAGGAACATATATACATATTACAAGGCAAATTTTTTTTATATTCCGAAGGAGATCGATTAACGTATGAAAAAAGAAGCATTTGAAAAAAAAACCAAAAAAGCGAAAAAATTGAGGAGGCGGACGTTGTAATGTTAGGCGTTAATCGCGTGACGTTGGACCGCGCAGGTTTGGGTGGCCGAACGACGACGAGCTCAACTTTATATTCGAGCGGTAACGACGCCCTCTCCTCCTGCAGCGCTCCCCGCCATATATGGAGCCGAGGGGCGTTGTCGTCGCCCGCGCGGGTTTCTCGTTCGAGCAGATGCAGAAGCAGAAGCTTCGCCGAGGCAAACACGTCCGTGGCGGTGGTGGTGGTGGCGGCGGCTCGCGGCGGTGACTCCCGTCCCTCGTTCGTCACTGATAAGCCAGTCGATCTTCGTGCTGCTCGTGCTGCGAACTCTTCCGCCCTCTTGCCCCTGCCCTTCGCGCTCAGCGGGCTTTCCTCGTCTTCGAAAACGTTTGTCCTCGTCGCCGCGCCTAAAAGTTACCTCGTCGCGATGTTTCCAACAGCCGCGCTACAGCCGCGAGCAGCTCGCACGTCTCTTATTTCGTCTCGTAAAACCCCGGAGCCATGTTCTCGTTTGCGATAGCGGACAACATTGTTTTCTTTTCTACTTTTTCCCCCCTTGCTTCGCAGGCAGGCAGGCAGGCAGGTGCAAGTGGAGGGAGAGACGCGTGTGCGCCTCGCGGCAGCCAGCAGCCCGCGCGACCCACGCAGATCCCCGAAATTCGATCAACCTGAAGATATTTACGACGGAAATTTACCGAACGACGATATTACTCAATCGCTTTGCCGAGCGAACTGCTATTTAACTCTTTATTTTTTACAATTGGACTCGCGAGACTCGCGTTGAGCTTTAACGATACTGTTTTGGCATTGTTTCGCACAACTGCGTGCATTAACGAAATTGGGTCAGTAGTTGACCGCAGCATCGTAATAAGCTTCGGCCCTGATCTCGGTGAGACGCGAGCTTGCCGACACGCGTCTCAAAATAACGCGGATTTCTTCTGGTTGTCCTATTTCAGCCGTCGCGATCACTGCTGGAGAGGAAATTTTGAAATTGGAGGAAAAACGAAAAAATAATCTGCCGGTTTCACCGGAAGATTATTATAGCTACGCTTGCCAACTGCTGGTGGTACAATAAGTCAAACGTAACGAGTACCGTAAAATTGAAAATGCGATGGAGTACGGAAGAAGCGACGCGGATTCCTTGCCGGACGAGACCGAGTCCGAATGTTTAATATATTATACCAAGTGAACTAATGCACTGTATAACAAGTGCGTAAAGTAGGTTATTTCCACACGAATTGCGTATACGAGGAATGCCCACTTCTCGCATGGGGTGAAATCAAATCTCCTTCTACGGCCATCGGAATCTCGCCGTGAGTACCGTGAATAACGTACGAGAAATATCGACTGTTTATCGTTGATGGACTAAAACAGTCTCAATACGTGCGAATGATAATAGGTATATATTGGTGGATGTAGGGACCTATATAAAATAGTCAGAGTTACCAAACGCGACTTTCGAAGGGATCCAACGTGTAACATTTCCGTCGGTCGATTCCAGGTTTAAAAAAAAGTGTATTTCCGTCGAAAATATAGCTCATCTAGCTCCGCGGTGACCCGCATTATCCCCTAGACGGCGGTGGCGCGACGCGCGGAGTACGATTTCACCGTGATGAAGAGCGGCGACGGCGGCGGCGACGACGACAGAGTCGTGGACGCGTAGGGCACGGGGAGGCGGCGTCCCGACGAACTTCTTCATCTCTCTCCCCGACAAAAATAGTCAGCGTCGGAAGAAGCGGTGGCGGCGGCGACAGCGGCGCGGAGCAACGCGACGCTTGTGCTACGCGGGTTGCACGTGAACGCGCGAGCCCTACAGTTATCGGCCGGACCTCGGCGATTGGCAGTTGGTGCGGAACGCACCCATACGCGACAATGAGAGGCGCGAGAGACGCGACCGCGCCAATGACCGAATGTTTTCGGCTCGGCTTAGCCGGCCGAAACGATATTTCTATAGTTTACAGTGACGACACGAGCATACGATCCCCTAATAATAGCAATCGAGGGGCGGGCGAAGAGGAGGCGACGAAGAAAATTGGTGGCGGTGGTGGTGGTGGTGGTGGTGGATGGGCGACAAGTCTTCCTTCTGACCAGGGCGAAGAGGTCGGACTTCAGAGCCGCTGTAGCTGTCGCGGACTCCACATTCCACCAGAAAAGCTCTCCCGTGCGTGCGTGGACCCGTCTTCATCTCGGCTAGTGCCCCGAGGCCACAATTTCATTTTTTTCCACTCTACCCGGTGTAAGTTTCATCGACTTGACGCGCCGATAACTCGCAACTTCCAACGTCGTACTTTCGTTTTTTCCATACTTGCTTTACTTTCTCAAAATATCGTAATCTCGCGTTACAACGCGTCGACACCGATTGACACGAGTTTCGCGAGTGTCGCGTGGCCGTCGTTCATTCGCTTGTTGATTCTATCAGTGATGAAACCTGAAACGAAAAAAACGAAAAAACGAAAAAAAAAAACAATACGAAATCATCGGTCGATTGCCGAGTGCGTCGCGAGCAAATAAGTGAGAGAAATCGAGGAGTCGAGTGAAATGCTCCGCAGTTCCGGCAGTGCTGAGACACGCAGAAACATCGAGTGTGTTACTTTAACACACCGGCAATCGCGTTATCGCGGTATCGCGGCGCCCTCGGCATTCGCGGTCCTTCGACGAAGCACAATTGCTGTAAAAGTGTTTAGCCCGCGTAACACACAGCGGTCGGCGATTGAACCGGATTGCAAAGTGCGAGGGTGGCGTCGTAAAAAACAAATAAAAATAAAATAAAATAAGAAATAAAAACAGTGCGGTATAACCGACGATAATGGAGAGAAATTTTAGTGCAACGTAGAAAGAGTAATTGACGACGAAAGAAGCAGCGTGTCGGAGTTGCTGCGCGATTAAATTTCTTTTGTCCCTCGACGTATATCTTGAAGAATGAAAACGTGTTATTTTTCACTGGAAAAAATGTATCCGAAAGGACGGCGAAGGAGGAGGAGGGGAGGCCTCCGCTCCGGATGGCGTTCGCCTCGGAAAGACGAGGCGTCGCGACGGATTCGGGAACGGTTTCTAAAATTAGGGTTGCTTGCTGCCGCGCGAGCGTCGAGCGGCCGAGCGAGCGATCGCGCGAGGAAGGAAGGAGGGGATCGCAGGCGGTCTCCTTATAGAGCTTGCGGCGTCGAGTTTGCCCCGCCGCCGCCGCCGCCGCCCAGGGTTGGCAAACTGCTTCGCGCGCGGATATCGAGTTACCGGACCGCCGAAGCCGGTGCATCCCTCCGCTCCGGCTCGCACCGCTTATCATATTTTCTCTCTTTTTCCGCCGATTCCTTCACTTCTTTCGACGCAATTTCGGATACCGCTTCGCCATCTCTGTCAGTCGGTAGATTAGCACTCAATTGCCGCGATCTATAAATCGATTTTACAACATCTCGCGGTATATTAAATACCAATTATTGCAATTATCGTGCAGAATTATCTATAAAAACGTATTTTGAAGTTTAGTTTTTTAATTGTATGTGTGCGTGCTTTTTTTTTTAATACAATCGATTGTTCTGTGTTGCAGCACACTTAATCACCCGCAAACATGTCTGACGACGAGGACCAATACTCGTAAGTATTGCCACCTAAGCTTCACCGAAGAATTATTTAGATTTAATCGCGATCGCGAATTTTCTTCTTCCACGTGAATAAGATAAATTGAAATGGTGTTGAATTTAACGCGATTTATCGGTCGCGACCTTCGTGTACGGATACACTCGTCGGGTCACGTTCGCCAGTGCTCAAAAGATGTTGTGACAATTAGGTTTCCAGGAACCACCTGTTGTTGCGTCCGCGACATCTCAATATCTGAAATTTCTAGAAAAAACAGTAATAACAGAGTGGCACTGAATATCCACCACACCCACAGAAGATATAGACAGTCACGACCACGTAAGATTATACACCGTCGTCAGTGTCCCCATCCGGCGTTGACCGAATTTGTTCTTGTTTTTACCCCCATGTGTCGTCATCGTGATATTTTGTGTCGATCGAGCCCTTTAGTCAATGTGCCTTTACGTAGTCATGGTTTTTATTTATTTTTTTACATCGTTGAGCCCTCAAGCCCCCCTGCCAAGCCCGGTCGATGGACGTTTTTTCTGCACTGCCCATAGCGTAGATTGCCTTTTCAATTTGGTCAAAACAGCCCCGAATTAGGTGTTACGAAACCGTCGCATGATATCCACGAATGACTAACGAACCACTTTTTCCTTTTTTCTCTTTTACAGCAGCGAGGAGGAGGTCGAGGAAGTGTAAGTGTCATTTATTAACGGATCGTGAGAATCATTTAGTCCTGTTTTCACGCAATAACCCTTGTTTTTTCTCCATTTCTCTTTGCAGGAAGTAAGTGCCAGTCACGAGTATCCCGCAACAATGTGAACCCGTTAAAACAGACAAAAAAAAAGAAACCAAAGAAAAACGCCGATATCACCAACTCCCGATCTCGATTCCGTTTGTTCAGTCACATTTTTCACGTAGATCTAGAGTTTTGCAAGAAAATCTCTCTTTTTTTCTTCTAATTATCTTCTCATGTTGGTTTTCGTTGATCCCTCGCACGTACCGATAGAAAAAACGAGAACGAAAAACCCGTTAAAAAAAAATGAATTTCCTTAGTGCCCGTGTAGTGCGGAATCTTGTTCCCTTAGTCGCGATTTATCCTTGAAACGATTGCAAGATTGTGTATTTTAATCGGTCGGCATCGCGATACCGATTTCCGCGCAAAATCGCCAAAAGACGCTCTTGTCTGCGCAACAAACGTTAAATCGATTTTCTATTTTGTCATCGGCTGAGTCCAAAATTAGTCGGCGGCGCTGCGACTATAGCGTCTTTATCGTTTTTCAAAGTCGACAATATTATGTCGCGTTTGCGTCACGCGATTTTGTCGGAATCTGCAGAGTTGCGTAATATGGTCGCGACGAGCGAACGAGCAGTGGCAGCCGTAGAGCCGACCGCGGGAAGCGGAGAAACAGCGTCGTCGGGCTCTGCGAAGCCGCCGCTGCGCGTAGCCGTGGCGATCTCTCGAGATGCTCGATATGCGCGCGCCCGCGTGTGTGTGTGTGTGTGTGTATGCCGACCGGTTAAAATTAGAGCGTGTGTTTCCCTAACGAAAATAGATCGGCCGGATGGTGCTGCGGTGCTTATACCCACCTAGATACCAATTTAGTTACGTTGTCGAGTCGGGAGAGAGCAATGTACAGTAACGGATCCCAACGTCCGTGGATCTCGAGATATCTGCATTTTTTTTTATTTTTTAAATTTTTTTTTCATTTTTCAAGTCACTAAAAAATGCACAGCACCATCCGGTGCATACGACATGGGGATGCGATCTCATTCCCGTGTCGACCACACGAGTTATTGAATTCAATTCGAATCCCACCGGACATCCCTTCGATTTATCTGAAAAGTAGACACTAACATTGAAATTCATTAAATCGTTTATTTAAAAAAATGTATAAACGGGACTCGGAGGGTCACAAACGAATAAGCCTGAAATATGTGGGGAAACCATTAACTGACTCTGGTTTATCTCTTTTCTCTCTCTCTCTCTCTATCTCTACAAAAAACATCAATCAAACACAAACGATATCAAATGACCACGATGCTACGCCCAAACGACGAACGCTACTCGCGTGTACCATTGATTCTCTGTCGAATAAAGGCAGCCGGAGAAGAAGAATGAGTAAGTTCAGCTCAGCCTGTCAAGCCTTTGCCTCTCTGTCAGTTTTTATTTTCGGTCAGCCTTGTCCGTCCGCTCTTCTCTCTCTCTCTATCTCTCTCTCTCTCTCTTTCTCTCTTATTCTATCCACTTATTTCTCTCTCTCTCTCTCTCTCTTTTTCTCTCTATCTTAAAATATAGAACAATAAATCAATTGCAAAGCTGTCGCTGCTGTATATTGTTATAATTTCGTACCGGCATTTTGAGTCATTAATTACCTTTGAGATTTAATTATTTGCCTTCAACTCGCTACGATGTTGCCTCTTGTCACAATATTATCATTTGCAATACACATTTTCAAGCTATTACTATTATTTACGTTTGATAAAATATTTTAGCGAAAGAAAAATCCGTTAAATTTTTTGGCACTTGGATAAACCACTGATTTGGAATTCAATAGTTTGGCGGCGTACACGAATATCTTATTTTCCGTAACAGCAGTAGCTCGGTGTCACAGCGCGCTTATTGTGACTTAAAAAAAAACACACACACAAACATTGTTTGCAACGAGCATTAATTGCGAGCGTTGTTGTGCCTATGGTTTTTTTTCTCGCCTGATCCATCACGTGTCTACATGTAGATTTTTCAAAGTCGTGCCGTATCGTGTCGTGTTTCTTCGAAAAGTTGAAAGCAAAGAAACAATTTTTCTTTTTTTCGTTCAAGTGTTGGAAATCTCAGCTCGGCCTGTCGCGAGATGAGAGAGCACTGCAACAACACTCGTGTACTATAACAAAAAGGCTATTTTATTACGCACTCTGTTCGCAGGGCGAGCTTATATCTTCGTGTTCGTGTTTTATTTTCGTTTTCACGCCTTAAGAATTGATAATCAATTAATTCTGTACTAGACACCCCAAGATTCAACGAATCCAATCTATCTTTCCTGTTTCCCAAAGTGTCCCTCTCCCCACCCCACCCCCCAGCCGCCACCCCCTTCTCAACACGAGAGCCAAATCAATTCGTCCTGCGTCCTGAATTCGTACACCCCGTGCCCAACGTTCTCACTACTACAAAGACACACAAGTACGCACACACGCACACACACACACCCACACACACTGACACTTTCACACGCGCACACAACCAGAGAAATAAAATCCGACAGATACGCATTTTTATACACGCAGTGCCGCTCGCAACGAAAGATAATGTTTAATAATCAAATTTAACTGCTCATTGTTTTTTTTCCTAACTCCTTGTCGATATACACATATTTTTGTTTCGCTATTTGTTTCACTGATTTTATCAAAACAAATGTTTACCAACGATTATACGAGCCGTCGCTATGCGTGGAATATTTATACAGTTTCTCCCCCGTCGGAATTTTTTTCTTTTTTCCCCGCTGAACTCGGAAGAGCGTTCAGGTGGATGCATTTGGCATTTTGTAAATGTCTCTTTGGGCCGTAAATCCTCTCAGCAGTGAGTAAATTCCGAGACGACAAGAGAAAGGCCCAAGAGGTGTGATAAAAAAAGGAAAAAAAAAAGGAAAAAAAGATGCACAGAATAATATTATTGTTTAAAAACCAAAGAAAAAAGCAGCTATAGGGTAAAGATTACTTTTCGACTTGCAAATGGACTTTATTAACCGACCTGTACTTTCTCTTTTATAGGGGTAGGGCGTCCCAAAAGTAAGTTGAGCATCGAGGTGTTAAACGTGAATAATACTCATTGTTTTTTCAACCCCGCGCAACCCGCCCCCGACCCTCTCGCCAGCCCCCCACGCCAGAGATGAATAAACAAACAAACAAACCAACAACCAAAAAATCAATGATACCCTGCAATTTGAATAACTCTTCGTTTACTTGTACAAAAGCGTGACCCGAGGCTGTGCCTTTCGATTAATTATAATTGTGATAATTCCAATTAATCATAACGATTGATTTTGACTCCATTTTTTGTTCCATACACTGACTTTTTCCGTTGCCTGTACATACAAACGATGATTATCCATTGTCTCTAAAACGTTCGGCGCATACGCTGCTCAACGTCTCATCGTGACTTCTTATCGTTAACGTTGAGTGACCGTCCCTTCTTGTACATGTCACAGCTGCTTCTGATATCATTCATTTTTCTAATCGAAACAGATGCCCCGAGTGCATTTTTCTACCACCTTTCGTTTTTTATTGTTGTTTGGTTTTCCTCCTGTTGTAACGTGGTCGCCAGCGAGTGACGAGACAAATTTAAGGAGGTTCGCTGCAATCCGCGCGGCCGAACGGGTGCAAACATTTGTCCTTTTGTTCTCAACGAAGCTTCCAGCAACATTCGACTGATCGACATTGCGACGAGTTGAAGAACAATTTGCTCGTCGATCAATCAATCAGTTTTCTAGCTTCTGTGATAACAAGAAAAACAAATTTGTTCTGTCTTCCTTTCGCTCTCTCGAGCCCCGTTTCTCTATCCCGGTCTTTGCACTTTGCACTTTGCACTCTTCACGCCAAGTTCTTTCAAACGCCTCGTCGGTTGCGCGTTAAAAAATCTAAAAGAGAGTCAAACCTGACTCTTGAAATGATTTCGACAATGTCTTGAACCCTATGATTTAAGAAACCAAAACCACCGAGCCAACAAAAGCTGCAAATCGATGTGAACTCGAACTCGCGATTACCTGACATTTTATGCATTTTTTTTGTTTAAATAACTATAGGGTGTTTCCCCACTCTCCCTGCCTCTCACCTATCGTTACTCAAAGCTCCCAAGTTACCCAGACAGAAATCCTCAAAAAGAACCAACAAACGAATGTAGTGGCGCTTGCACATGAAACTCATGCGTTTACAAATATGCCTATGAATCTAATTGCTGTGTATATAAAATTATTCTGCGCGTCTTCGTCTTTCCGTTCGCCTCGTATACGGGTTTGTCCTGCTGTGCAACATTTTGACTGAAAGAAAAAAAAAAACGCAAAAAAGCGTAAAAACTAGACGAATGCGCGGCAAGGAAAAAAACGGGTCGGAAGGAAGAGACGTAGACGTAAGAATAAGCGCGAGGAAGGCGAAGAGTTTCAAGGGATTGAAGAATATCCTTCGAGCGCACCGCCGCTGCCGCCGCCGCCGCCGAATCGTCGGTGACACCAGGGCCGTCCGAAACTAAACGACTGTTAATTTGTTTTTTCACGTATTTGGCAACTTCAGGGACTCGGAGAATCCCGAGTTTATGAAGGTACGTGCTCGAGAATTTTTCGCGAGAATTCGTTTAAACCTGTTGGAGAAGCGTGTCGGCTAATACACAGTTTTACGCTGTTGAAACAACAGAGGCAGGAGCAGAAGAGAAGCGACCTCGACGAACAGCTTAAAGAATACATCGCGGAATGGCGGAAGCAGAGATCCAAGGAGGAGGAGGAGCTCAAAGTTCTCAAGGTAATACACATCGCATTGTCCGCGTACGTTTCACGTTGCTAATTTTCGACTTTCGATTTTCGCAGGAGAAACAAGCAAAGCGCAAGGTCAGCCGCGCCGAAGAGGAAAAGCGATTGGCCCAGAAGAAGAAGGAGGAGGAGGAGCGTCGCCAGCGTGAAATTGGTACGTGCGTTATTGTCAGTGCGACTCGTAGGTGAAATAATAGAAATGTCTCGTTGTCGCAGCGCAAGTGTAAATTTGTGTGCGTGTTGTTTGTGGTTTGCAGAGGAGAAGAAACAGCGCGATGTCGAGGAGAAGAGGAAGCGTCTCGAGGAGTCGGAGAAGAAGCGTCAGGCTATGATGCAGGCGTTGAAAGACCAGAGCAAGAAGGGACCGAACTTCACAATCGCGAAGAAGGAACTCGGCGGAGCTCTGTCGTCCGCCGCCCTCGAGCGCAACAAGACGAAAGAACAGCTCGAGGAGGAGAAGAAGATTTCCCTGAGCATCCGCATCAAGCCCCTCGAAATCGACAACCTCTCCATCGAAAGACTTCGCTCCAAAGCGACCGAACTCTGGGAAGCCATCGTCAAGCTCGAAACTGAAAAATACGACTTGGAAGAACGTCAGAAGCGTCAAGACTACGACGTGAGTTTTCTATTATTATCGTTCATTCACTCAACTTTCGACCCTTTGGCCAACGGTCGCGACAAAAATGTGAATTTTTGTTGTTGTTTCAGTTGAAAGAACTGAAGGAAAGGCAGAAGCAACAGCTGAGGCACAAGGCCCTCAAGAAGGGTCTCGATCCGGAAGCCCTCACCGGCAAATACCCCGTAAGTAACGGAACGACAAACCCTCTGAACTTTGCCTACTCTCGCGTATTCACGTTTTTACGTTTTGTGCCCAAAATAGCCCAAGATCCAGGTCGCCTCGAAATACGAGCGTCGCGTGGACACCAGGTCTTACGATGACAAGAAGAAACTCTTCGAGGGTGTAAGTATGCCCTGTATATTTACTATTTATTTAACGTCTCGCCGTGGCATTGCTCGCGAGTCCTCGCATTGCCCGGCAGCTTTCGCCGAACGAGACGCTGGGTCGTCAATTCGAGGCGTCAATTCGAAAAGATAGGAACTGATTGTCAAAATCAAAGTCCCCTTTTCCTCTTTCTTCTTTCTCTTTTTTTTTCTTCTTTTTCTTGGACGATACACGAGTATTGAGAAATTATTTTGCAATTGTACCGTAGGGCTATGACACTCTCTTAGCCGAGTTCACCGAGAAAACTTGGAAACAGAGAACAGAGCAATTCATGAAGCGCACCAAAAGTGAGTCGACGTAATTTCGTCAAGTCCTACGTGGAATGATCTGTGGTTGAAAATTGTGATCTCCCGACGTTTTCTGCCTTCGTTTTATCACACACACTCACACACACACACACACACACACACGCGCGCAAACAACCCACAGAAATTTGTTAATCAAATAACTGACGTATTCTCTCGTGCGTTGAACCGACGATTTGTGTCTCCCACATCGAGAGTAACGCGTCGTTTTGTATAATTCTTGTTCTTCACACCTTGACGCGAGCCCAAACGTTGGCATGAGAGTCCCGACGTCGCGGTGTCTTCGTTTGTAATCTTATTTTCCTTCGACTTGAGCCCGATATTGGCATGAAGTCCCGAACGTGGTTAATAATCTCTCTATCTCTCTCTCTCTCTCTCTTTTTCTCCTTGTTGTACACTACCCTCTCTGTTTCTTCGCGTCGACGCCCTGCGAGGGGGGAAATTCGGAGAGGCCATTAAAATTCGCCGTGCGATATGACCTTGGCATGTCGATAGCAAAAAAGCGACAACAAGAAAGACCCTCGCGAATGATTGCGGCGATAAAGTGCATTTCGTCGCTGTCGAGCAGACCGGAAATCTCCCAGCCAAGATTTTCCCGAAAAATGTGGAAATCTCAAAGAGACCAGACGTACACGATTGTCCTTGAGTGTGTGAAAATCCCAGCATGCCATTGTCTCCTTGATTGCAGGGCCTGAACGAGCAGATCAAGGAGACCATGGAGAAACAGTGGACCCAGCAGAAGGAACAGTTCCTTGGCCGCCAGAAGAGTACGTATTGGATGTTGTCACAGAGTCCCAGCAAACAGCAGGAGACCAAACACCCGTTCTTTTTCCTTCGTTTACTAACGTTCAAATCTAATTATCATACTCAAGTCCGAAAATCAAAGTACACATCCAGTCCAGAGTCGTTGAGCACTGCTAAAACTCGATGCTGCATGCTGCTTCAAAACGGTTTTTTTTTCTTTTTTTTTTCACCCGCTTGGACGTAGAAATTTAGCCGTTCCAATTACAAAGAATCTAGTCCCTATCGTACAAAAGAGTCATTAATTTGGTATGTCCAGGCTAGTGCAGCGTAGTAACTAATCGAGAAATTTGTATTGAAAAGTATGGCTACACAGACAACGAAAAAGATAATAAATCTCTCGGTCGAGCAAGACGATGCTTACATTTGTGACGCAAATGCAGTCCAAGATTACATGGCTCGCCTATCTCGCGACCAGATCTTTAAAGGTCACATCGTCGCTGTTTCGAAACTTTGATGGTAAATCTGACCTATTTTTTCTGTCTTCTCTCGTTTTTTAACGAAATAGCGAAGCTGCCCAAGTGGTTCGGTGAGAGGCCGGGCAAGAAGAAGGACGACCCCGAGTCACCGGAAGGTGAGGAGGACGTGAAGGCAGCAGCCGACGACGACCTCGAGCCCCACCTCGACGAAGAGGAGGAGGAGGAGGAGGGAGAGGAGGGCGGTGAAGAAGAGGAGGAGGAAGAGGAAGAGGAGGAGGAGGAGGAAGAAGAGGAAGAGGAGGAGGAAGAGGAAGAGGAGGAGGAGGAAGAAGAAGAGGAGGAATAAACGATAAAATCTTCATCGTCTATCGGTGGAGGACTCTACCTACCTTCGATTCTTCCGAAACATCCTCTCGGTTCTCGTCCAAGAGAGCGAGAGCGCGCGCGCGCGCAAATTTAAAAGCCCCCAGCAGCGATGCAATGACATCGCATCGGCGTCGTCGGCAGTTCGAGAGACCCACCGTAACTCAGACTCGCGAGCCACGCGCGCTTCCCCTCTCCTTGTATAATACAACGTACATTTTCGTTCACGATATTCAAAATAAACAAAGAAAATCTAAAATTGAGCAAAAAAACCACAAATAAAGCAATGAAAAAATGAGACCTACGTAATTGATGTTGTGCAAAACGAGAAAATCGACGCTATTGCTACTGCTACTTCTTCTACTACTACCACTACTACTACTACTTCTGTACTATTATTATTACTATTACGATTATTATTATTATTATTATTACTGTTATAATAATATACAAAAAACACATACACACACACATATTATTAAAAAATAAAACGGTTTATCGTATAACTGGCGCATCACGAGTGTATAATTGTTGATTGGATTTTTTGTCGTCGTCGTCGTCGTCCGACGAATACGCGGAAATTCATTGCACGCGACAGTGACGGCGCCAGTGTGTGTACGTCAACACACACTGGTTCTCGATTTGGATGTGTGTTGGAACGTGAAAAAGGTACGAATTCGATATCGAAGGAAAGAGAGGAGATGAACAGCACTCGGGTGAATGTCAATGCGATGTGCTCTCTACCGGTTGTACTCGCGGCGACGGCGGCAGCGGCGGCGCTTCGGCAGCACGGGAGAACGAGCGCCCAGTGATACGACAGAGTGGCCGTGTACTCACTCACTCACGCTCTCTCTCTCTCCCTCGGTTTTCGAGGGTCCGCTGGCACCTATACACACGCACGTGCCATGCTCGCTCGTACATCTGTATAGCACGCAGCAGCGGGAGGTAGCGGCACACGAGCCGCAAGTTTCACGGGCACTCGACCTCGACCTGACTTTAACTCGCTCGAGTATTCTTTGAGATGTATATGTGTATATATATGGGTATATAGATAGATAGATAATGAGAACGCACTACGTGACACGAGCGTTTTAACACGCGGCGGTCGCCCACTCGCTGCCGGTGGGTACAGGAGCGGCGCACGGACGACCAACACAGCAGCAGCAGCAGTAGCAGCAGCAGCCAACACAGCGCGATGCAAACGGAGGATTCGAGGCATTCGCGGGAATATCGCAAATGAGAAGACCCCGGTCATAGACGCGCTCGCGCGGTCCCGGAGCGACTCTGTGCTTATCGATTAGTAGATGAAACGTTGATAAGCCCCCAACGATATATGTCACACGCGGGGTAAACTCGAATGGACGAACCCAGCTATTGGCACTTAAACGAGGGTCAAGCGCCTCTCGCTCACCAGTGAAATTGTTAATTTTTCGATTTTCCGACAAACTGCCAAATTTCCCAACGATTAATCGAAGGCCGGATAAATCGACAACAGTGCGGTTGCTCGCGAACTTTTGAACAGAGCACGAAAATTTTTGCAATAATTTGCAATAGCTATCCGCGTATCTTTATTTATATTGCTTTCTATAATCCGGAAGAAATAAATCGTTACGACATTTTCAACGCATTTTCTTGTAGTTGTCAATTTCGTATATGCAGCAACGAGACGGGCCATATATACCCAACCTCAATCGCAGATGAAACTTTGCATTAAAAATGACCGTTCGTCAATTAGGTTAATAAATTATGGGGGTCGGAACGTCTGGTTGACTCCGGGCGGTTCGCGGTTAATAACTTATGTAACGAGAGCTAGCTCGGAGTCCTTGAGAGAAATGTAAGTCTTGCGTGGCCGCAAAAGCAGCCCTGCATTAATTTTCGGTTATTTATTCGTAAGATTTTTAGTGAGGATTCAATTGAAATATGCATTGTACTGGAATCGCCGGTTGGAACAAAGAACCGCGGACAGATTGTCATTTGGATTCTCAGCGGGTCGTGCGAAGAATGACGGGAAGAAGAGAGCGAGAAAAGGTGGATGCGAGCGTGTATAATAACGAGACTCGAGCCGCGCGCCACTGCGTGACGACGGCAACGGCAGCGCAGTTTCGGAATTGCATCCGTCTCTCTCGCTCGTTCCGTTCTCGGCGAGCGTGTCGCTCGCGCTTCGAGTTCCGGGTCTATCGCGGGTTCTGAACAATTTTCTCCTTTCTCGCTCGCTCCGACTCCCGTTATCTCGCGCCGCTGCCGCGCCGATCTCCGTCTCGCTCTCTCCCTCTCCCTCACTCTCCGCTGTCTCTGTGTGTGTGCGTAAACGAGCCTCGTTGCCCAGCTGAGTGCCCAACCACACAGCCACTATTTATAATAGTTATGCTGGCTGCTCGGCGGTGGGCGCACGCGGACAACAACAGAGAGGCAAAGAGACGCTGCTGCTGCTGCATTCGACGAATCGAGTAATAAAATCGAGTCGTCGACTCGATCGCACTCTTTTGCTCTATCTCAGCGCTTGCCAAAGAGCCACGAATCTTCGTCGCCCTGCCGAAGTTACTCGCGTCACTGGGAAAAACAAAACTAGCGATAAAAACCGAGGCAACGAAGATTGAGCAGTGAGTGAGTGAGTAAAGAATAAACGCGGGAAATTGCGAGTCGACCGGTCCCGTCGACTTTGGGCCGTGTGGCCACCACAGCAGAACCGATAGAAGAATCGACTCAGTCGAACAGCCCTGAATTTTCATCGTCTCGACCGATCGTCGGGACGATGATCCGTCTACGCGATAACGGAGAAAACAAAATAACGGATAGAGCGCGAAACACGGGAGAAGAAGAGGAGGACAGAGTGAGTGAGTGACGCGAGCGAGCGAGAGCGCTGGCTGAAGTTGGGCGAGTGCGTGAGCCAAGTGGTCCCTTCCACTTTGGGCCGCGTGAATAGTGTGTGGCTACGCCGAAAATAACGCGAGACGTCTGTGGAGTGTCGCGCGCGCGCTCGCGACGCCGCCGCCGCACACGTCTCGCCGTTAGCGCCCGTTACACGGAGACGCAGTGGGAGAAAGGGAGAGACGCTCGCGCGACACTCTCGTCTGCGACGAAAATAAAATAACAAGCGACACACGCGGACGTCACGACTCTCGCGACGCGTCCGGTACGAGCTGAGAGATAGAAACCAGCGAAATCCGCGAAAAGTATGCGAATTGTAGTTCCGCGCGTTTCTGCAGTGGCCGTCTGCCGGTTCCCGAGACACCACGAGTGCCGCGCGGTCGTGTAACAGCGTAAACGTTGTACACTGATGCTCGCGGCGATGTGACACGCGCACGCGCGCGCGCGAGTCTCGCGCGCGTCTTATGCTTATCGTCGCGCGCGCGGGTGTGCGACTGCAACGATCGCCGATCCGGACAATCGATCGATTGGCCATACGGCGGAATACACAAAAGCGCATAGCGAGAGAAACAGAAAGAAGACACGTCGTTGGCGCGGGAAAAGACTCGAGGCTGTTGAAATTCGCAGTGGCGTGCAGCTGCGATACATTCGCGCAGCATTGTAATAAACACACACACACACACACACACACACGGTGTAATATTGCGGAATTAATGAAGATTTTTCGATAGGGACAGGTGCTGCGAGAATTTCACGAGAGAACGCGTGGTTAACCGTGCGGTGACGCGACAAGTTTCAGTGACGATCTCTGGTTGGCGTAGGTCCGTCGAGACTCAAGACTGGTTCGTCGAGTCGCGCGCCTTCGCTGCCGGGCCGGTCGGTCGGGGCCTTCAACCTGTTGCCCGCGCGAGCTCTCCGGAATTTACATCACGAACGGGCGCGCTCGCGCGCGGCACAGAACTCGCGACGAGAACTCGGGAACTAAACGTTCGAGACTGCAGACGCGACGAATAAACTCAGCGGAGCGCGAGCGCGAGCAGAGCCGCAACTTTGTTTGTCGCTGTTTGAGACGATAAATTGTGACGGGACGATTACGGGAGGAGAGATCGAGTGCGGTGAAAATTCACGATTCGCAAGTGTTACCGCGCGCGTCGGACTCGTTGTGCTTTTGTTCTTTCGAGCGAGGAATAAAATATGTGCGACCGGCTGATTTTGGTGCATCACGCGTTGCCGCCGCTGTGGGTAGGGTCAGCTGCAGCAAGAATTCAACGAGGAAACGAGCTTACTGACGATTGCGGTCCGGCGTGAGTACGCTACAGTTCGCGAAGCAGCCATTGCCGTTTCTTTCTCTCGCTCCACTCTCCGTCTCTCTTTCTCTCTCGCTCGTTCGCTCGCTCGCTCTCCGCGTCTGGGCGCGTCTGTGCGCATTGCGACGATGGCGATCAAGGTATTGGCGAGCGGGGAGAGCCGAAACGAGGCAACGGAATCGAGCACCGGAGGACGCTCGGTATCGGCCTCGGTAGCCCGAGAGACCGCCGCGTCTCTTTGTCCAACCGTCACGGTCACCGATTGCTCGAATACCGATGACCCGAGCAGCGTCGCCGGCTACTTTTACGACACGCGCCGGAGCAGCAACGTTCCGACGCCTTCGGCGTCGGTGCATCTTCTCGTGCGGTGCGGCGCAATAAAGGACCGCAAGAGAGGCCGAATGAGAAGCTGACTAAGGAGCACGCTGCCGAGCAGACGGACGACACCCCTACCGATGCGGTAAGTTCGATCCCGCCGTCACCGATTCCCAATTCCGTCCTTATTTCGACGAAATATTTTTCTGCTTATTTCACTCGTTGGCTACACAATTTTTGGCTCCACGATCGCTGACAGCGCGACTCGACCCGCGATGCGCATGCATCGTGCTCATCGGATGGAGAGATCGCGGAGAGGCTCGCGCGGTCGCGTAGTCGTGACCGCGCGTCACCGATGACGTCGTCGTACAATAACGCGTGACGTTTGAATGCCGCACTAAGTCAGAGGCTTCGAGTTGCTGCCGCTGCGATCCGGATAGAGTGCGAGCGCACGCGGCGGTTATCCAGCGAACCCTCTCGGGAAATTGAATTTCGAGAACTCTGCCAGCTGATGGTGGATAATACGGAAATACCGGTGTAGCTGTCGCACAGGTGACTCGGGAAGAGACGACTGTATATACGTAGGTACACGGAAAAAAATGCAGGTTGTTTGTAGCAACTGCGTTTTCAATTTGCTGTACGAAAGATTTCAAAAGTTAGTTGTCCCAACGATATCGCGAATAGTGACCTCAACTATTTGCGACCAGTTTTCGCTAAATTAGTAAGCTAAGGGCCGGCGAGATTGGTGGACAAAAAATGGAGAAACGACTCGTCGAATCTGGGCATCCATCTCGAAAGTGGCTTTAGCGTCGGGCGAGATGCTCTTCTGTCTATAAAGTTCAATGCTTATGTAAATCGCTGACGCGGTAACGGGCGTCGACGTAGTGTCACGTCGCGTGCAACGAGCACTCAAGGGTAGCCTCGTTCCTCTCTCGCTTTCCTTCGCTGTTCCGCGCGCGCGCGGCTCGATTCACCGGGGCATGCAGTTATTATGCGCTATATATAAAAGTTTTTCGACGAGATATTGCTCCGAGTTTAATGGGAAAGCTTCGCTCCGTTGTTTCAGAAGCCCGGTAGCTCTGGAGACGCCCGAGACACGGCTTATTATACTTTCCAGGCTGCGTCGTGCAGCTTCTGCTGCTGCCGACGCCGCGGCTGGTGCTCCTACCCTATCCTCGATTTCCTCCCTTCCCAACGGCGGCCAAGAGCGTATTCATGCTGCCGTCGCCGCCGCCGCTGAAATCCAGCGCGCGCCTCGCGTCTACGGACAACAAAACCCCCGGTGGATTATACCTACTCATCTATATACACCAGCGTCGGGAACGCGAAGCAAAGTTTTTTCTGCAACTCGGTGCATGCAAACGCGCGCGTGTCTATCCCGCGGACCTCTCCGCGCGCAATCATCTTCAACCATATTCCTTGTTTAATTCATTCGCTTGCACGGGAACGCCATTCATCTCCGGTTGCGGAGAAAAGCCATTTCAAGCCTCATCGACTCGGGCCTGCCGGCCTGCCTGCTGCTGCAGCTCTCTTCTTACACGCTCGTTCGATAAAGCTACCCCTCAACACACACACACACGCGTCACTGCGCCCGGACTTCCGTTGGCCGGAAATCATCCGGCATTCAACGTAACCTGGACCAACGTCCGATTGCAAACGAGCGCGACTCAAACTGGCTGAGATATATCTCGATTTTTCGCCCGCGACCGCTTGGGGATGATCGCCCGAGTCGTTGGCCCGCAAATGTTTCGCTCGAGCCTATTATACCGTTTCTTCTTTTATTCTTCAATGAAAAATAATGACGCGCGCGAACGGAAATTAGCCAACATAGGAGGAGATTTGCGATTTTAGGCGAAAAAAAAATCTAAACTATAAAGTTGGCGGTGGGTCGTCTATTAAAAAGTTCGTGAGCAACCACTGTTGTCGATTTATTTAGCATCTGATTGGTTGTTGGGGAACCGGCAGCTGTTTGATGTTTAATATCGCGAAATTTGACAGTTTGTAAGGGAAAAAAGTCGTTTTTCGCGTTTTTCTCCTAGAATTTTCGATTTTTCGGGCAAACACCTGTCGTTTTTGGAATTAGCGGAAAATTTGCCATCGGATAGGGTTTTTAAACTTGGAGAAAACGAAAATTTTTTTTTTCGTCAAATTTTGGGAAAAATGGCAAGGGGTACCCTTCTAAAAATTTGCGATTTTTTATGGTCAACTTTAAAAATCTGCAAAAATCGAAAAATCGAGATATAGCGTTCCGCCTAGCGGCATTATTCTCTTCGTTGAAGAGTTTTCTTTCGAATGCAAATCCCGATTACATTGATCCAAAGAAAAATTACACCGATTTTAGTGAAGTGTAAAAATTGGGAAAAAGTGAAAAATAGTTTTTCGCATTTTTCTCGAATTTTTTATTTTTCGTGCAAAAACCGGTTATATTTGGAATCAGCGGAAAATTTCCCATCGGATAGGGTTTTAAAACTTCGTTAAATCGAACTTTTTTTTTTTCGCCAAAAAAACGGCAAGGGGTACCCCTTCAAAAAATGTTTCCAAGTGCGAGCGAAGCGAGCACCTTGTTCCTAGTAACCTTTAAATACTGAAAGCCATATTATTTTTTTTTTAGGGAGAATGCAATGCCAGGTTTGGTTCGATAAATTACGATAAATATGCCCGAAGATATCTGCCGAGTCTCACGTCTCTCCTACCCTCTCCTACCCATGCGCCTGTACGATATGCCGGTTTATCGTTGAAAGCACCTCATTTTCTAATGAAGAGGCTCCTCAAAAGTCGAAGCCGTTTGCTAGGGAGAACCGGAAAACCAAAAAGTGAAGTTAGGACGGAGAGAGACAGACGTTCTAGGCGTTTAACATTGGGCGACGAAATTTCGAAGCAAGTATCATTGCCTCGTATGAAATGCAGGTTACAACTGTGCGGTATGTAGGACGAAATATAACTAAAAAAAATGGGATCAACTCGGTCGAGGCGCGGAGACGTTGGGTGTCGCGGCGCTCGTAGAGTTCACCGCACATGGCGGCGAAGAGAAGCCAGCACGTTAGCGAAATCCGCTTCTTTGTGTTTGAAAGGCGATCACGTGGGGTACTATAATCGCGTTAAACGGCATTAAAAAAGAAAATACCATTGGCTTCGCGAAGCCGTACGTCGGTGTCCGTTCCGCCAATCTCGGAGTAACTCAGTCTCGCGCTACAACAGTGCCGAACATCACCACCCATCACCGACGGCCCCCACGGAATAGTCTCGTGTTGCGCTATTTACTTTCATTTATTTATCGACCTATTTATCTACGAAATTTCGTATCGCTCTTCGCAAAGTTTGTCGTGCCGAATGCTTTGATGATTCTTTGAAAACCTCGTTTGGAGAATGGCGGACGAGGAAGCGGAGAGAGTCGACGAGGAGGAAGGTGCCGGGGAAGGGTGAGGAGCGTTAGGACATTTTCACATTCAAGACAGAATATAATATAGCTATTTGCCGATGTAGGCGCGTAGGCGATGTAGGTACGCGGTAAAAATGTTGCTTGTTGCTTTTTTCTACTAGCTGTTAAATCGCTTTAGTTATTATTTGGCTTTGGGTCGAATATTCGAGGATGTGTGTAGGATGATACTACGGATGCATTGCTGAAGTTTCGAAGAGAGAAAGATATTTTTCTCATCACCGGGATTCGAACACGGAATGTTGATTCATGAGCCAGAGCGCCAACCACCGCGCTAATGTCATCTATGTATTTCTCTCATTCGACTCGTCTTCTGTGCATAGCAAATGCAGGCCCGTCACAGTATGAAGAATAATAAAAATGTGTGTAAACGCGAGGTGACGTTTGCGGTCGTTTTCATTGGATGTCGATAACAGCGAGTCATGTAGCGAGCGTCGATATGAGGTACTTAAAGAATGACAAAGTGCGGTTTACCGTCGCGAACGAGTGCTGCGCGTGTAACAGTCGATTATTTCCGCAGCCGCAAAAACGGCGAGGACAGATCGGCCGCAACAATTCAATGCTACCTTTTGGCTATTGTCGCAACACACAAATATTTTCATACAAACCAATACACCGCATGTATAGCATACGGAACGCGTTAACGAGAGGAGGAGGATATCGTCAAACAGCTGTTCGACACTCATAGTTTGATACTATTTTCGGTACTGACATTTTTCATCGTCACCTGCCACGGAAAAATATAAGAATATCTAAGGATTCTTAGGAAACTACGAAGTTGAACGCATACACACACACACACACACACACAGTAGGTAGGCACAAACCAGCAAGGAATAACGTCGAGAATTTCAATATATTTCGCGACGAAATATTGACGACATATTTTCATACACCGGTTCTTATTGATGCGCAGAGCGGTTAAGGTCAACGCGGCTAAGAACTACGAACAAGTCGCGCACGCGCGCAAAGAATTACGTCAAAACCGGTTGGTTGTCCCCCGTCGCGGTTTTTTTCGGTTCCTCCACTCGTTGTTGTTTTGTCTTTCCCTCGATATTATCGCCTCGCGCGCGCCCCTCTTTACGATTTGCGAATTGTCGTTTATACGATGTCGATGTCGCAGGTGAATCGAGCAGTGCAGCCCCGCCAGCCGCATTCGCGAGTATCTTTTAGCGCTCTCCCGTATTACCTGCAGCAGCTACCACTCTGCCGCTGTTACGTGTGGGAGTGACCGCGCTACTGCTGTTGGCAGGTCGTGCCCGGCGCGGTCGCGCAAAACTTCTGTTGTGCCGGTCGCGCGAAACACGAAACAACGCGCGCTATTTATTTCCTACGCGGTGTCCGCTGTGGGTAATATACACGCCGAAGCTCGACGATAAACTAAAATCCAAAATCTCAACGACATATAGCCGCACGCTATCACCGCTACTCGACCATGTTGCACTTGGTGCGCGAAATTATTCGCCTCTATCTATAATGCGAGCTCTGCATTATCATGTATCATTCGGGGACGTCAAAAATGTGTCAGTTTTTTTTTGGGTGGGGGATGACAATTCTTTACATCGGCATTAATCGCTCATCGGTGTTGTGCGGAAAAGATTGTTTTCACTTTATAAATTTCCAGCGACCTTTTCTCGGACGTTTCGAAGCAATGCTTTCGTTCGGTTCGGACGACTGGACGATTTCGAAAAGCGGATAATAATGAATCACGGGCACTCGGGAGTACAGCAAAGTAGTTGGAAAATTTCGAGAAGAAAATGAGGATCGAGTGTGCATCCTGGTTAAAGTGTATGCAGCAAAATTCGCGCGATCGTTCGGATATCGCAACAGTGACAGTCGCAGCACCGACGAACGACTGGAAACCGGTTTATCGAACTATCGAGGTCTCCTGTGGCCTTCAGCCCGAACCCACGTGAGTTTTACGAAACTGTGTAGCTTTATTATTTTTCAGACGAAATAATGTGCGCGCGCGCGATCGTCAACAGCCGAGCCTTCCACATTCTCGTCCTTGGCCCCCTCGCGAGTGTCCTCTGTTGCCCGACATTAATACACACGGAGATGCCGGCGATCCTTTTAATATTTGTTACCTTACTGTAGCGGCAAATACGTAGCGCTACTATTTTCACACATCTTACTGCAATCGTCCTTTTTTCCGCGGCCTTTTCTTCCATGGGCCATCTATTCAGCTGATAGCGCATTATCACCATCGAAAGTAGAAACCTCGAACCTACGGCCAACCCGAGGCTACTCATCGATCTGCGACCAGAAATACCCGAAATCTTACATTTCTAGAAATGAATTAACAATTTAGCCGACCGGAGAACTCGAATTTATTCTCTCCCCGTTGGTGTTTTATCGATTCCGGATATTCGACGTCTCGGCAACGTCTAATTCTGTTTTATCACGCGCTCGCAGCAGCGCTGCTGCTAGCAAAGTGGAGAGAAAAAAAATAGCTCGGAGTCGCGAGCAAATCATAATTTTGAAATTATTCGAATTTCCAAAACCTGATACAATTACAAGTTCCAAGTGCCACACGTTGAAATGGAAAAGCTAATTACCCACGGGAATGTGCGATTGAAAAGTTGCGTATGTCAGATATATTTTCGAATATACATGTCTTTTCCGCGGGGGAGACGTCAGGGTGGTTGAATGAAAGTTACTCGACGACGAAATCCGCAAGTATAAAAAAGGAAAAGAAGACGCTGTATGCATGAGCGGCGCGGGGCTGCGTCGCACCGCCGCACCGGCAGCACTCGGCATCAGTCGAGTCGATAGGCCAGCAATAAATTTTCCGAGTTCGAATTCCATCGGCAGGCAGGCAGCCAGCCGGGTGGGAAGGAGAGAGAAAGAGAGATTGAAAGAGCCGGGAATGTCGGATCACGTTCCAATAAATGTCTCATCGATTCTGCGAATTCCGATGCGCCGCGCCGGAGAGACATTTCGTTTCTCTGTCGTTTTCGAGCTATGTGCGATCGCGAAGGGGCGGTGACTCCTATCTTACCGGGGTTTTTCGTGCTATTCTATGCCCTTGCATCTCGTTTCGCTTCGATACGCTCCGTCGGGTCAGCGCGACGGAGACCTATCCGCGAGAAAGACAGATGTTATTTCCTTTCGGTAGGGACGTCGCCGGTCTGTCCCCTTTTTCCGGCTTCGTCGCGTCCTTATCGGACGACACTCGCAATTCTGCAGCACACTCGGCGAGAGAAGAGCGGAGCGCGAGCGGCCGACGATCGATCCATGTCGAGAAATCAATTATCGCGCGCGACTTTGCGGCAGCACAGCTCGCTCGCTCCTACGCTGCTGCGGCTACACGTCTTTTCAATCCCGGCACCCACTCCGATCGCAGTGTAGTCTTGAAAAATGCTCCCTTTTCACTTCCTTGCGGAGCAATTTTTGACACTGCTGAAAATGTTTTGCGCAATATTCGCGCTGTCTGCTCGAATCGGCAACATTCCGTGGCACATAAAACAACGCTATGCTGCGATCGAAAAGCAAACAGCGGTGTTTTATATACTTTTTGCGAATATCGATACAAAGTAAGAGACACGCTACACACGTGCTATACGTCTCGTGCGAGGAGCAACGTCGAGCGTATAATTCGAGACCCATAACACGGGCAACCGCACACGATAATGCTTCAATAGCGAACACACGATACGTGCACAGAGTGGAAACAACAACAAAAATCGATATTTACGAAACATTTTCCCTCGAGCATCGATGGAAGCTTCGCTACGGCGAAGCGAAAGATCGAGCGGTGCTCATACGTTCTTTTTTTTTTTTTTTTTTTCGTACGCCCCGGAGCGTAACTTGTTTTCTTTCATTCCCACGTTCGAGAAAAATCGGGGATCAAACGAGAGACGACAAAACGAAAGCGCGATATCGCGTTTCTTTTTCCTCCTGTGCATTTCGCGTGCATGTACGTTCGAGTGCAGCCCCGATATACAACTGCGGGTACTTCCAGTATGCGCCGCTCCACAGTCACATCGACCGATATAGTATAGCAATATATCCCGTGTATGGATGCGTAGCGATGAGGTATACGAAAAACAAAAAGAAAAGTAGGGCGACGGGTCTGGCAGTAGGCATTCGTGAAAATCCACCGTTTCCCAGTGAGTTTGGTGTGTCGAAGTGAGTTATATACATGTTGACGAGCTTGTCTCACTCGCGTATTCTATCCCTTTAGCACCGAGTCTTTTCATTCTCGGCGAGGAGCCTTTCCGTTTTTTTTTCTTTTCGTATTTTTACTGGTTTCTGGTGCCCTCCACTCGGTCGCTTTCCTCCCCTGCACGTTCGTTCTCTCGAAGCGTCATTCTCCGAGCTGGCAGCATTATGCACCACGGCGATGACGACGACGCCGACGACGACGATATCAAACGGACGGAAAATTCACGGTCGCTATTCGGCACTGCAGGCACATACGCGCGCATTAGAGACCGAGATAAAGCTCTAAGCTCGACACTCTGCCAACCGCAGAAACAGAAATATCTTAAAGCAGAACGACGACGACGACGACGACTACGACGACGACGACGACGGCTGCGACCCTCTCGTGCCGTCGAGCTTCGTGCTCCATCGTTATTCACGTCCGGCGTTGTAACTATTCAGCATTACCCTGAAACATCGTCGAATAAATTATTTAAAGGAACATTAGAAAATGGAAATTCAATTCATTTTTTTTCTTGCAATATAAATATTCATTCGCTCGTGCGGAGAGTCTAAATATGCATTTCAAATAGTAAAACACCGACCGGGGGTGGTGACCTAAGCACAAATTTGAATATTTATCCCGGCGAATAGATATATATACCTATATTTTTTTCAAGAATTTTGTACGTTGAGCGAAAGGTCAAGTCAATGCTGACGTATCACACAAAGCGTTTACGGCGTGTAACGCCGTGTAATTCACTACCAATCACGATAACTTTCATTTTTTGCCATCCCTCGTATCAGCGTCGATCATCTCTGGAATAATCGTAGCTGCGGTAATACCAGTTTCGATTATTACAGACTACGAGGCGAGGCGAGGCGATAAACGATTTTTTGCTTGCTCATGCATGGAACTAGTTAGCCGCGCGCGTTGCACAGTCGATGGAAAAAACAACAAAAATTCATCGCTAGAAACTTCGTATTCTCATTTGCCCTAATTTTCCTGGTAATTACAAAGGGAATGGCACAGCAACCCTCGAGCGCGGTCAATTATTAGCTAATTACAATTTTCTCTCGACTCTGCGAAACGCGAGCGCGCGGCCAAAATAGCATTACATTATTAATTATTAATATAATTATTATTATATTAAACGCTTTGAAGATTATGTCATGTATTTAGCTGGTGCATGTATATGAGCTCTATGTTATGTACATATTATATAGGAACCTGCATTATATTATTCAAACTACTACACTGTCTATGTAAACGTAACGAGAAATCAATGTATCCAATACTCGCAAACCTTCAATGTGCACGAGCGAAATGTATATTCCTCTCTCACTGTTCCCTCTTCCGTTGTTTACCCTGGAATTGTCGTTATTTGTGCACCAGTGCCCGTGCTCCTCTTCTTTCTCCTTGCCGCTTGATAACGCGACGACACGATTCGACAACTGACATCCTCGAGTGTTTTTTTTTCTCGTGTCGCGCAAGAATTGAAAGGAGCCTCTGCAAGTAGTGCATCGTTTGTCCAGGAGCAGCCACAGCCTCCAAGTATAGATTTTTATGTTTGACGATCCTGCGAAAGAGGGAAATTTATCGCGTTTCATGAAGACAGTTCGTAAAAAAGTGAATAAATGTTTTACACGACGAGATATTTTGATGAATTAATCATTGTCCGCACAGTAAGTTGCAGAATTTCTGAGTTTGTCGGAGGGACTTTGACGAAAAATAATATAAGAGAGAAAAACGATCAAATGCAATTGTTTTTGCAGAATGCAGAAAAGAAAATCTACAACGTTCGTTCGCAGACAATGACACCTTTTTCGCATAATTACACTGCCGACTGCATACAACGACTGCCTGTGTATAATTATTGCTGGCATGTGCATTACACAATCGCACGTCCTTGACACGTTGATTGGCATGTCGTGTCACCAATAATCAAGCTGTGTTGCGTTTTTGCTACACTCAACCGGCCTCGCGCGCACACACCTTCCTCCTGTAGTTTTGTCGGAAAGAGAAACAAAGAAAAGAACAGAAAAAGAAGAGAAATAGCAATAGATGAACCTACCATAGCGCATTCTCTCGTGTGCATTGTAGGTTGCTCGGATTGGCACCAGGGCTAGGACATCGGGTGCATTTCACGGAGGGAACGAATTTGCGATGCCGCGAAGATCCGAAACCCGAGGAATCGGAAGAAAGGTTGGCACTTGCGCGCTTTGCGTGAAATAACGTCTCACGTACACGACGCGGAGCAGCGGGAAATACGCACAAGCCGGATACACAGCGTATCGTGTACGTCAATTGCAATGATGAGATACGGAATCGCCGATAAATCATCCCAATTTTTTTTTTTAATTATTTTATAAATAACATGCGATTTTTCCGTAATCACCTAAGAACAGAGTACGACGCCGCACGAGCAAAATATCTGCTATCTCACCCATTTATTTTTCCGTGTGCGCATTTTACATCGGATGGAAATCGGTCATTTGTATTTCGAATTTAAACCGTGTTATACGCACGCAGAGGGTGAGGGGGAAATGCACCGTGTAAACTGGGTGTCGGAAAATGAAGAGAACGCGTAAAGTGCAAGCTCGTTGTAATTGATCATTTGTCTGTGTCGCGCGTGACGAGGAGCGAAAGCTCGCGAACAACAAAGTTTCGTAATATATTATTGTCGAGCAACTACAGTTGTCTCGTAAATTGTATCGCGGAATACAGGGAGTCCCGCGTTAATTATCGTTGCGAAAATAGCGTCCAAGAATGGCGGGGGCTTTGCGTATCGATAAATGTCAGCCCAATGACTGCCGCGCACCGAATCGAACAGCTGCATTACACCGACAACGCTGAAATATCATTTCCAACGAATATAACGACGGGCTGACCGCTGGTCCGGCTGTCCACGTGTAAAACCCAACAATACGTCTAGGATACGTGTACAATTGGAATTGTATCCTAATAATTCACTAGTTACGATAAACCCGGTATAGGTAGCCAGCGTACGTCAACGTTCTTTGCGGTTGCAAATGTTAGCAATTGAAAAAAAAGAAAAATCTTTGTAAAATCCATGTTTCAACGATTGAACGAGCAAGTTCACACTCGAGCTGTATTGTCCCTCGAGAAGGTGCTCGCTTGCGGGGGGTCGCGCGGCTGTATACTAGTGCGTGCGGAAGGGCGAGCACGGCATAATTAACGCTCAGCAGCGGCACGAGTGATAAATCATTAAAGAGCAAGTCGAAAGTCGCGTTTACTCGGAAATACGTGTTGTACAGGACGCGACGAAGGGCAGAGGGGCGAAGCAGCAGGGTTGTCTTCTAGGTGCCAATGAATATGTAACGTTTCTTTTTACTACGCGGAGAAACAGCGTATATACTCGCTCTCTTTCCCTCTGATACGTCCGTAGTCTATCGCGGCAAAGAGGAGCTTGATTGAGTCACATCTTTTCCACTTTGGTACATCCGTGTGAGTAGTGCCGAGTAGCAGCGACAGAAGCAGCAGCGGGACAAACCGGAGGTCTGCCAGGCTGGCGGTCGTCGTCGTCGTCGCCACCGCCGCCGCCGCCTCGAGCTCCATACATATTACATATTACACGGACGCGCGTGCAGCAACTCATCAACGAGAGGGCGCGAGCTACCCCCGCGCGCGCCGTTATATACAATGTGTATGCATAGGTATAGAGCTCGCGCTCTATAGGAATTCCTGCAGGGGGTCGTGAGGTCTGCTGCTACCGCGCTTTGCCCGCCCGCCCGCCCGCCCGTCGTCGCAGCTTGGCTAAATCTCCCTCGTACGAGCAATATCAACGTAGACTCGGCGTAGTGGCAGCAAGTGCGCGCGCACTATACACATGCTGTATCCGCTGCTTCGTGATGCTGACGAAGTTATAGCACGCACACACGGGTGGGATTGAGGAATATATACACGGGGCGAGTCGCACGGACTATCGCGCGTAGGTACCGCTTGAAAAGTGCTACCGAGACGAGACTCGAAAATATAGCGCTTATTTTTGCCCTTTGCTGCTCGAAAGCGGCAAAGGGCAATTAGCAGTTTGAATTAATTTGTCAGCCGACTTACTTCGCTCGGAAATGCAGTCTCCGAAAGGTGGTGCTACAGTTGGCGGTACACTGAGAAAACGGGGCTCGGGTGACAGAGACGATTGATTGATACCGCTGTACTCATTTGAAATATGCTATTAGCTTTAAAATAAGTATCGAAACAAAGACAATTGTTTCCTACGCGTATGCCAATAAATGCTGTAAATATGATAGATTTTACCATGCGACATTGTAATTATTTGGAAAAAATCCAAACAGGTTCGAAATCGCTATGCTGGCCAGCGCTGCTGCGAGTACACAAATTCTGGCACTGATCGCCGCACCCTGAGACCCTCGTTTTCTCCATGTAGCAACACGACCGACACCTACTTGAATTTCCATCACGTCCGCCGGTTATGAGATTGAGCGAAAATTAATGCGAGCGGAAAATGTTTTGTTACAATTAGACCGTTGATAAGCCGTTGAAGTAATGTTTAATTAATATTTATGGCACATTCACCGGGAGTGATTCCATGGCCCCGAATACGACGAGCTGCCTGGCCTGCGCGCTCCCGCCAATATAATCTCGTAACGCGCTGCTCATTCAAGCCCCGGGAATCCGGGAGTTATTATTAAAGTAATTAAAATATGATGTAAAAGCGAATCGTGTGATAACCGCGGGGTTCACGAAAATACGCTGTACCGCTTTTATTTATAAATAAATCGCCGGTATCACCAACCGTCACGGCTATTTCATATTTTTATTCGTTATTTAACGAATAAAAATAATGCTTAATGATTTTTTTGTCAGTCGAATTAACGAGTTATGAACGAAATGTCGGAAGAACGGAAATATTGACCGATTACTCAAATAGTAATGCATACATAAAATTGAATTGGGCGAATATCAGCGGAGAAAGCGAAACACACGTGAAACACATAGCAACGGTTACAGTCGGCAGCCGCCGTCGAGGAGAGAAGAGGTCCTCAAAATCCTCGACAGCTGAATCGTCGTTGCAAAAAAAAAAAGAAAAAGAAAAACGAGGCGCAAACAATAAAGATAAACAAGATTAATCACTCGGCAAAACCCGCAGCAATCGCTCGCGGGCTAATTGACCCAAAAACTTTATTTCCAGCGAAAATCGTTTCAATTATCTCTCGGATGACCCGCATTCACCTCGCGGCTTGCACCTATACATAAAACAGTCGAGCAGCATCGACTGTAGCGAACTCTCGTCAGCATCACCGAAAACACCCGTTATAGTAGCGGAGTGTAAAAAAAAACACACAGTACGACCTACGCCGCACCGGTACGCCGGGCTTCGCAGGGGTTGCCTCTGTGGGTGGTGTCACGTAGGCGGAAAACCGGGTAGAAAAAATCTACATACGAATTATAGGAGTGTGCGCGCGCGCACGCGCTCGTGTATGTGTACGAGCACTCGCCTTCGCGACTCATATGTATAACCTCCCTACACAGAGACGCGCCGATGGAAGCAAGTGGTATAAAGATCGGTGTGCGCATGGCACGACCGATACTATAGCTTAAGACAGGTACACGCGAAGCTCTCGTCGAATCGCGTGTCTGCGTGTGTACGTAACCTTCCCGGTACAGGAAACGTGTGTATGTGTACGGAAACTCCGAGCGCAGGGCACTCCTGTTGAATGCACGAGAGGCAACGCGCAGGCGTGTCTCGCGAGTCGCGGAGGGGTCGCGAGCAGCTAGCTGTGTATACTACGGCATAGCATCCGACACACGACGGCGGCGGCAGCGGCGCTTTCAATCGCGCGCACATCTACGGAAAATACACGTTATATCCGTTAAGCGCACTCGCAACGCAGTGGCTGGCTAGCTGGCTGGTACACCTACCGACCGACTATACCTACTCTACGCATATGGCCAACGAGAAATCGTTTTGCTTGGCCCAACGAATCTTTTGGTAATAGCATTGTCTTGTGTGCTAGACTGGCAAACCATTATTTTAATGAAAATGAAAATTGGAGATGCAAGCGCGTCAAAGACTACGGTGATAGACCCTCCCGAGTCCGCTCGCAGTTCCGTTAATGCCCGTGCGGCGCCCGCGCACCGCCCGTCCACCCGGCCTATCCCCTCCGCGCTGACAGCGCGTGCAACCGTCGAGAAGCTCGCACACACCTGCGAGAAAAAAGCGAGCCTCCTCCTCAAAAGCGAGCCACGAGGCTGTTCCCTCTCTCTCTCTGGAGAGCGTTCCACAAGAGAACGAGTATGTTGGACGGGCGTGTGTCGTATATGTGTGAGTGTGCGCGCGCGCGCGCGCTGGCAAGCAAAAGCGAAATGATCGCGCGACTCGTGCTCGGCTCACACAGGCAACGAGAGGGAGCTTTCGCGCTTCGTACGAACGCCGCCACCGGCGACTTGGTATATCTCGGATCGGTGTGTTTTCGGTTGGTTCGGCGGGTGGGGGGGGGGAGGGGGGGGGGCAGCGCGGAACGAGAGACGCGCGCCGAGGCGCCGAAGGGCGCATGCCCGACGGAAAGGGCCGCGAAAGCAGCAGGTCGCGGGAGGGGTCGCTGGTATACGGAGATCCTGGCCATCGGTTGAAGCAGCCCTCCCCCTCCTCCCGAGCATCCACTTCCTCGGGTTCGCGTCCTCCTCGTCTCTCTCCCCTCGCCCGCTGACGCCCCTCCGTGTCCTCCCACGAACCGAAGCGGCCGAAGCGGCAGCAGCCGCCGCCGCCAACCAGCTAGGCCGCAGCCGCAACCCTTCGCGTAGCCTGGTCACTCCGGCGCTTCTAGTCCATCCTGCGCCGTCTCTACCGCCACAGCGAAACGGCACTGCTGCTACTCTCCGCTGTCATCTCTGACGCCGCGTTCGCGACTTAAATCACGATCTCTCGCGTATCGCCATAACAACAATAATAATAATCCTCTAACACCACCACCAGCAGCAGCAGCAGTTGCATCAACAACAACAACAACAACAACAAGAACAACAACAATATCAACATCAACAACAGCAAAAACAACAATATCATTAACACGACAAAAATGATAGTAACAAAGAGTTGTTATACGGGAATTAACGGTGCGTGACGATTGGCAGTGATTTACAATGTAACGCAGATAATACACCTCTCGGTTTATCGATGTAAACACAGCCTTGAACGAGCGGGCGGCTGCTCTCAGCTGTGTATCGCTGAGCGTCGAGCCAGCGGCGAACCGCCGCCGCGAAACGGGTGCTGCATGCAACGTGGTGCCTGTGCTCTGCTGCAACTTATCGCCTAGAACCCTCGTGCACTCGAATTTCGCAACGCAGCCACACACACACACACACACACACGGACACGAGTGTACAAATATACGTGGAAGGGCGTCGACTGGATCAGCGGAAATCTGCGGCGTCTCACGCGGCGCAACGGCCCGATAATATTTCGTGTTACGCACGGGGTTATCGAGTAGATATGTAGGAAACGCGTGGCGCCGTTGTCCGCGTTGGCAGTCCATTTGTTTCAATTCCCCGAGTATTTTGGGGAGGGCGTCGAGACTGCTCGCGCGCGATAAACGTGACCGTCGCGTCGAAGATGGAAATCACCCGAGAGTGTCGAGGATGGAAATCACCCGCGATAACACGAGCGGGCGCCGCGACGTGCGTGCGATTTGGGGGGAAAAACGCCGCGTGTGATAGTCGTGTGTTTCTCGTGTGCATCGCCCACCTACCTGCATATATCTACGGGTACTGAGGATAATTATATACGCGACGGTGCGACGGTCAATGACACACGCGAACGTCCTCGAGCGACTGTGCGACTAATGGGAGCGATGTACTCGCGGCTATAGAGCCGCTGCCGTCGTCGTCGTCGTCGTCGCCGATCGTAGTCGCCGCCGCCGCCGCTGCCAGTGCAGCGACACCTCGGCGGAATCACCCGGCCGAGCAGTGACTGATTTTTGTTCCGTTGTGTTTCCCCGTGCGTTCTCGAAACGCGCGCGAGATTTCGGATTTACGTTATCGCCGCGCGGTTTGTCTCGTTCGTACACAAAGTAATACAAAGTGGTTGCAAGTACGGCCGCGAAGACGTCCGAGCACGCAACGAAGACTGCGAAGGCAATGAAAACTCTGCGATGACGAGAGAGCGAGAGGGAGAGAGAGAGAGGCAGGGGTGGGAAATTAAGTTACGGCTCTGGATGCCCACGGATCGATGGTGCCGCTGCCGCTGCTGCCGGCGTCGCGTTCTCTCGTAACTCGTGTGCCAACGACCGTGTGTGCGTGTGTGTGTGTGTGCCAAAGCTCTCTCGCGAGGCATCGCCGGGCCTCGTGCGTTCCGCTGTTGCTCCCGCTGCCACTGTCGGAACTGCCGCGCCGCGAGTCCTCGAGCGCTCTCTCGCCTCGCTCGCTGTTCGCGAGACTCCTGCGGCTCGTGGAACACGCGGTGGTCTGACCTTGGGAGCATCAACACCGATGACTCGTTCGTTCGGTCTGTCTCGCCGGGAAGCAACGCGAAGCGTGCAAAGGAGGAGCAAGAGGAAGAGAAAGCAGCAACAGCATCAGCAGCAGCAGTAACAGCAGCAGAAGATAATGGAACGTCGAGACACGCTTTAACGCGCGCAGAGAGATTAACTCGTCGATAAAAAGAACATCTCGAAGAAAACACCGGAGCCACGTCGCCTGGCAAAACGACACACGATGCGAGGCTAGGCGAGAAATTGAAGAACTTCCGTATCCTCCGGAGCCACGCGCGTTAATCCACTTAATCGAAAAGCATTAGGATAAGTAAGTGCGTGAGTGAGAAAGGGGCACCTCCCCTTTGCGGGCGCGACGGCGGGGGCAGAAAAATCAGTATAAAACGCCGGTGGAATTAACGAGCGGTCTGATATAATAATCATAATAAGAGAAGAGGGGCGGGGGACTGCCGAGCACGTTGCTGTCGCTCGAGCGATAACAATCTGACAATTCGCCGGGCCACGTCGCTGCTTGCCGTGCGACAACACGTATAAAAGCCACCGCGGTACGCAGCGGTGACTATTTTTTATTTCTCGCCCGCGCGCGCTAATTAGCTAATTACTCGGGAGCTCCGCGGCGTCAACGGTTACGGACGTGTCGTCGAGGTTTGGTGGCGTGCGAGCGAGCGCGGGATCGCGAGACCTTTTCGCTCTTGAAGCCCCCCATCCCTCGCGGCGAATCAGGGTGGCAATTACGCGAGGCCGTAAACTCGGCGAATTAAAATCGAGGAAATAACGAACGATAGAAGATAGCGGGACGGCGACGGCGTCGTCGTCGTCGTCGTCGTCGTCGTCTTCGCCGTCGTCGTCAGCAGCAGCAGCAGCAGCAGCAGCCGCAGGTCGAGATCGAGAGTCGCTGATGCTGAGGCGAGGCGGAAGCGGCGGCAACGTGATTCGTCAATTATCGGCCAATCACTGTTAGTCAGGCGGCTCACCAGCTGCGCGCGGGATCCGATCGGCGGGCGACCTAAAACAATTACGCGGTACGACGCGGTGTTGGGATAAGCCGAGACTGCGCTGCGTCCAACTCCGGTGGTCCCGGAGAACAAGGAGAGCGCGACGGATAGAGGGGAAACATCATCGCCGTTTCGCTGGGTTTCGCCGCGAGTTTCGACCGCGTGCTTCGAACGAGCTGCGACGTGCTTGTTACAGTTACGGCGGGTTAAATAAAAGAAGCGCGCCGCGAGGTACACGCGGAACCTCCGCCTCGACGCGGGGAGAGCGTTCGCTGACTCTGGGGAAAATTCGAGTGTACCCTCTCGAGCCGAACCGCGCGCTAATTTTACGACCCGGCACATCGAGTGCTCGCTCCTGTGGCCTCTGCGGTGGCTCCGAGTCCAAGTGACTCGAGGCTCCCGCCACCCTCGCCCGGGTCGCTCGGCCCGTCTCCCGTTCGTGAATATTTTATACAAAGAACAAAATATATCGGGTTTCGATCGATCGAAATCGTCGAGAGACTCGCGCGCGGTTATATCCGATCGGCCGACGAGCAGCGGCGGACGCGAACAAGTGCAACGATCTCGCCTTGGCCGTGCGAGTTGTCGGGCGCACCGCGAGCCGAGTTGCCTGAAGGCACTTTAGGATGGGCTGCAGATCGGCAGCTGACACGAGGGTGGCCAGGGAAGGATGCAGCGATCGTCAGCGAGGGAAGAACGACGACGACGCGACGACGATTTTAACGACAGCAGCAGCAGTAGCAGCAGCGTTCGCTCTCGACGTCGTCGTTGAGACAAACCTCACGGTGACGAGGTTATTGTCCCGAGCTGCCGCGGAGCGTCGCGAGGCCGTTGGCGGAGCGACCGAGGGGCCGGAGGTGGCGGCGGCGGCGGCTGCGGCGGCGGAGGAGGACGTGGAGGAGGAGGAGGAGGTGGAGGAGAAGGAAGAGAAGGAGAAGAGGCAGGCAGAGAGAAAGAATAGAAAGCCGGAAGAGAAGAAAAACGACGGAGAGGACAATCGGAAAGGGTTTTATCCGGTTTTCGGTGAATTAATCGCGAGACCTTTGATCTTTGATTGTCCCAGCGGCAGCGACAGCGACAGCGGCAGCAGATTGCGGAAAAGCAACGCGCGCCATTGTCTCGGTGGAAATAGTCTCATCAGCGGCAGACAACGCGACAACGACAGCGATAACGATAAACTCGACGAGAGAACGTCGAGGCTGATCGTCGTCGTCGTGGACGAGACGCGCAGCAGCAGGTAGCCGCGTCGTCGATAATGCAGAGGCTGCGCTCGACCTTCAAGAGGTCGCGCACGCCGACGGGGGCGGAAATGAAGTCGCAGTCGAGCCTCGAGGTGCCGAAGCAGGTGCGCTCCGCGTCGTTCGACGAGATTCAGCTGGAGGCGAAGCGACAGGATGACGCGGCGGCGGCGGCGGCAGCGAGTCTTCAGCTTCACCGTCAGGACACGAAGTCATCGTCGACGGGCACGCGAACGACTACGACGTCGTCGTCGTCGTCGTCGTGCTCGCCGGCGAGATCGTCCCACGAGTCGAAGAGACTCGCGACATTAAGGGTGCCGCAACTGCAGAGCGGCCAGAGATCCAAGAGCTTCGATGTTTACGAGCGAAGTTCGCTGCTGACGACGTCGCAACAGCTGAGCGTCGGGAGGTCGAGCGTTTCCGTGGGTTCGGCCCGACGGTTCGGCGCCGATCGCGAGACACCGACGATACAGGTTTCCGGCTGTTACCACTGCGCGTGCGTGGAGGAATACAAGAATCTCTACCTCAGGAAGGACGACGATGACGACGACGAGCAGGGCGACATCGACGCGGACGAGCGCGACGACGATGAGCGCGATGACGAGGACGACGAGTACGCGGCGGACACGTCGAGAGAGGACGACGAGAGATCGTCTGTGCGCGCGGACGAAGAGCAGCTGCTCCTCGTCGACGAGCAAGATCTCGCGGAGATTATTCTACAACGCGCGGCGTTCGGCGGCGAGGACGAGGACGACGGTAGCAGCGAGGTAGCGGAATCGGGCGACGCGCGTGCTGGCAGACGTCGCGACGGCAGCCCGGAAATAAGGGTCACACTGACGACGAATTATCGGGACAACTTGACGTCGGCGTCGGAGGTTGACACCGGGAGTTCGGACGGCTCCGAGGTCAGGCAACACGACTTCGTCCCTTGTGACAGACAACAGAGAAGAAGGTCCGTGGCCTCGCCGAGGCTTTCGCGTCAGGAGGCTCTGACCTCGTTTCCCGCCGATCTCCCGGCGATCCTCGGCGACGGTTCCAACGCGGGTGACGATGGCGACGACGACGACGACGACGAGGACGACGACGACGACGACGACGAGGACGAGGGCGGTCAACGGGGCCGGAATCGCCGTCACGGCGAAGATTATGAGGTCGCGGCTGCCGCCGCCGCCGCTGCGAGAGCTCGCTGCATCGGGGAAAGCAAGGGTAAACTCGTCGTTCGCGATATATTTCTCACGGTGCCGGAATTGAAGAGAGATCGAGCCGCGTCCGTTGACTCGTGCTTCAACAGCAGCGGCAACAACGGCAAGAACGGTAAGGCTAGCGGGGCCGGCGAAGACGCGGACTCGCTCGCCGTGCCGCAACAGAGCATTAGGTCCAAGAGCGTCGACATCGTCCTGCCGACCGAAGCTCAGACAAGATACACCGCTCTGCTACCGCCGAACGACGCGCGCTCTGCGAGAGGGTGGGTACGTCAGCATGATACATGTCTCTTTCCCTCGCCCCCTTCCCCTCTCTCTTTCTCTCTCTCTCTCTCTTAGCTATTGCATCAGGAAACAAGTGGCTGCTGCGGGTAACAATTTGGGGGGGGAGTTTGAGTTTGATGATGTACGCTCGAAACGAGAAAAGAAAATACGGTTGATATACAAGTTTTTGCCGCTATATATAACTTTTATATGTTGAGTATGCTTTATTTTCGTACGGGTCTTTCTCCCTCTCGCCTCTCTTAACGCCGCGAGCGTGCACGTGTTCCGCGTCGATTTCCCGAGCTGGAACAGGTAACGTTGATGGGAAATCTCCCGTCGCGGAGAGGGCACGAGAGAGGGAGATGGGGAGAGAGAGTTCGCTCGAATCCGCCGAGCAAATGTTTCTCTTGATTACCGATGTAACTCAAACAGGGGTTGCGGCGGGCTGCCGCCGTAGTTGAGGCATTACAGGCGGACACGGAAATGAGCACGAGTCGTTAGTTGGAATTGAATATTTCCTATTGACTATTTATGCGACGCCGACTGATTGTTTGATGAGCGGAAACTACGCATTTCGGACGCAAATTGATCAAGAATTAATGGCAGTTTCAGCGAGTTGTTCGTACCTCGCGTACATCGTTCTTGTTCGGTCAAAGGAAAATTATCTCTGTAAGCGGTCTTCGACCTAAGATCGATTTGAAAAGTAAGTTGCTGCAGCATTTCGAGTGACCAACTGTAGTTTTCGGCAATTGACAAATGGCATTCTGTCGAGGAGATGTTCCTCCGCAGATTGAAACTATTCCTATAGACAGAGGCCAGATGGAAAGAGAGATCGAGAGAGAGAGACGTCTATAGAAAAAGGCATTATTCCTGTCCCGGTAACTCGGCGAGAGTTCCGAGACGCGACGGACGCGAGTGAGTTCCAGCTTTAGTTATCGCTCGTACAATATGAATGGCGGCGGGAGATCGATGGTACGCGTGGGATTCTATTTCGGTTCGATGCGCTCGTTCTTTCAACTTTATCCGCGCGATACTCGATAATGGGATATAAGTGAAGTACGCGAACGGGCAATCTCTTACTTGGCGCGGTTGGCTCGGTCGCGGGTCGTCGGGACGCCGCGTGCGCGCCCCGAGAATCGACGGATATCCCAAGTTTTCTCGGGGCCCGAGTGAAAATCCGTGTGCGACGCCCCAACACCAGCGTCAACGTCGCTGCAACGCGGCGGATAGTTTCGAAAGAATTTTCAAACTCGCGTTTCGGCAGCTCCTCCGAGAGTACCGTAAAGTAATTGGCCGCGCGGTGCACGTCTTGTAACTGCAACTGCATAACCTTCCATCTCTTTGCTTTCGCACGAGAGTCGTTGTACCATTGCGAGAGTGAAAATTACTTAGATATCGCATCGGCCAAAGAGCGCGTCGGCGGCAGAGCGTGCCTCGAGTTGCCAGCTGCCCGAGGGCCCCGTGTCAATTGAAATATTGAATTAGTGGCTCAAGAGAGCACCATTTTACCTAGGTAATTGCGGTGGAAAAATTCTCGCGACATCTCTTCCCCCCAGTAGTTCGGTCATGGCGCGGTGGTAAAACCTGCCGAGGTCTCTTGTCTCGTTTCGCTCAACCGCACGACCTACTTATTAAAATTTATCTGGAAACTCTCGAGGTCTCGAGAACTGCCCGGCCTCCTGTCTGTCGCGGGCGGCCGGGCGGGCGAAAGAATCTTCGTTCTTTATTCTCTTCCTTCGTATCTCATTCGTTCTTTCGCTCTGCTCCGGCCGTCACTCGGTCTCAGCGAATTTTTTTCACTCGCACGGCTCGTCCACGTTCCCTGATCCGGCTGAGTTTCTTTCTCTCACGCTCTCTTTCTACTCTCTCACTTCTGGGTAGCAGAACCGTCGAGCGGTAGCTCCAACGAGAGAACACTCGACTTTCTTCCATTTCTTCGTCTTCTACTTTTCGCGTCAACTTCAACCCTCGCGGGCCTCGCCTGCTCGTCTTTATACACCGCATCGAAGGATAAAGTGGCGGTATATATAGCGCGTACCGTCGACGCGGTAAACTGGACGAAACCTGGAGACTGCTCTTGCGGTACATTTCGTTAAGGTAGCGGCTCCTTACGCGGCTGGTATCGAGTTCGCATAAGTTTTCGAAAAATAAGAGGAAATTCTTAACACTTCTCGACAATATAAAAATCTGAAAAAAATAAATAAAATTTATGGAAAAGACCCTCTGCGAAATCCTCTTTCCTTCGGATAGACAAGTTTTGCGCTCCACGGATGTGTGTAGTATAATTAATAAACGCGCGGCCTCTGGGCTAAAAACTCCCCACATCGAGGTCATGAAATTTCATTCGATCGTGTCTCTGCGGTCGAGGCCGCAAATTTGTCGTTTATCTCGTTTCGCTTCGTGATGTCAACCGCAAAGCAATTTGTGGCATTAAAAGTAATTATCAACCGTTGAAAGTTTCACATTTTTATGATCCGATTTTAGTAAAGTCCCTTATAAAAATTTGCGATTTTTGAGGGTCAGCTTTAAAAATCTGCAAAAAATCGAAAAATCGAGATATCGCGTTCGGCCTGGTGGCATTCTCTTCGTTGATGAGTTTTCTTTCGACTGCAAGAAGAAAATCCTGATTATATTGATCCAAAGAAAAATTACACCGATTTTAGTAAAGTGCCAAAATTGGGAAAAAGTGAAGAATCGCGTTTCGCGTTTTTCTCCTCGAATTTTCGATTTTTCGGGCCAAACAACGGTGGTTCTGGAATCAGCGGGAAATTTTCCTTCGGATAGGGTTATAAAACTTCGTAAAATCGAACTTTTTTTTCGCCGAAAATCGCAAGGTTCTTCCCTACGCTGGCCAACCTCAGACCGCGCGCGTGAGCGCGCGTCATTGTTCCTAGTGTGGCTAAAAAGTATTAATCAGTTTTCAGCGGAAGGTAAAGAAATAAAAACGTGCAGTAGGTACAAATTATTGAAAATTACGCATATAGTTGTAGCGAAAAGTCGAAGTTAGTTGCGCTTTATTCTCCCCCTCACCTAGCCGCTCCACATGTCTCTTCGAATAGTCGATCGGCGAATAGAAGGAAAAAGTGAAAGAAACGTTTCTGAAATGATTTCAGAGGTAGAGAAGAGGGTGGTCCGAGCGGCAGCCAACGAGAGCCTCGATCGACACCGGACTGGAGCACCGGTGCGATTAACGCCGAGCACCTTTGGGTACCGACAGCCGCCTCCGGTGACTTTTGCTACACAAACGATTGCGCGGTAAGCCAACAGCACAATTAATATCCATACATCGCAATATGACCGCAGCGTACACCGTGTGCACCGCCGTTGGCCGGAGCAGCAGCAGCAGCAGCAGTGGCAGCAGCAGCAGGCACCCGGCCGCGCGCAGTCTGGTAAACCACCCCCCGTTGCCCCGTTGCAGAAAACGGCAAAGAGCGCGACTAATAAACTGCTCGCTCTGGTCCACGCCAAAGCAAACAGAGTCAAGGTCTCTTTAATCGATGAATTGAGTGAGGGAGAGAGGGAGGGAGGTACTCGATGGGACGAACATCTGCAAAAAAATGAAGAATGATGAAGAGGCTGAAGAGATTGACCTTGAATAACAACAATAATAATAATAATAAACGTTGGAACGAAAAAATTTGAAAGAATGCTCAATCTGTGATTGGCCCTCGCGCAGTAACGGCACATTTTTCATTTTCACCGATATACACACACACACACACACACCGACAAACGCACAGGCGGCTGCGCCCTACCTTCCGTAGCTGCATATATCTACATATTCAAACCCTTTCGACTTTCGTTTACGGTCTATTATACGAGCGGCTGAGCAGCTGACCCCGGTGACACGCGAGCGAATAATAATATTAATAATAATAATAACAACAACAACAACAACAACAGCGTGCGCCCCGTCGATTGCAGAATCTTATTAAAGTTCCACTTGCATAAAATTACGGAGAATAATTGCTGCGACAAGTGGCGTGACTCGAGGCAGGGTGACGGGGGCAGCAGAGTCGAGCTTCGCGTTTCTCGAATTCCTGAAACAACATACGAACGCGATCTATACGCCTCAGGCGTATCTCACGACGCTGGCGCTCGAGCGGGCACTGGGTGCGTAACACGGTTATCAGCTGATCGCTCCAAGGAAATATAGCGGACAGTACGTAGCGATTAGTTGTCAAATGAACAAAATAATTATAAACAAGGTACAAGATAATTATTTTATAATTATTTTGTTCACTTGACAGCTAATTTCTACGTACTGTCCGCTATATTTCCTTGGAGCGATCAGCTGATCGCCGTGTTACGCACTCTGTGACTGTTCGAGCGCTAGCGTCGTGAGATACGCCTGAGGCGTGTAATACGTCCGGTTGTTGTCCGTGCGCGTCGGGCGGCTAAATGCACACAATGCGTCTCCTCTACTCGTTACAGCGCGCGATACGAAAGTGACGTGATCTCGGTGCTTCTCCAAGTGGCGTATGAATAGGGGCTGGTAGATGCGTAGATAGCTGTCCTGTGGTACAGCAGGTGGGGAAGGGTGGGGGGTAGCCGTACATTAAAGAGAGGAACGAGATGCGTACAAGACGGAGGTGAGCGTCCTATTTACTCATCCCTCGAGGGCAATTTGAGGGGATTTTACTGGATTGAAAAGTGACAACAATAACCCCGAGACGCAGCGAGTCCCGCTTTATTCCAGAGGGTTCTTAATGGATGGAAAACAAATGTTACCGCGCGCGTCCTACATAGAGAGGTAGGCAGGTATATCACGGTGAAATGTACACTGAGGAAACGTCGACCTTCTTATTTCACATCAGTTCCCTTATAAACGTGAAATTATTCAATTCACTCGGCACTATCGCGCAAAACGGTTTCGCGAAGAGTAATCATTGCGTAATCATTTTCTTCACAGAGCTCAATCTTTTACAATTTAAGAGTAAATGGATGACAAATACAATTACACAGAACAAAAAGTAAAAATGTTCCATCCACGTATAGCTCTGTAGCCATCTATCCCGCTGGCTGGCAGTCAACGAGCGCGCTTAGTGCGACGATGAGCTCACTTTTATTTGCGCGAGATTGAATGAGCGCCCAAGCGTGCCAATGGGAATTACCAAATGCAATATTGCGGCTTATTAGCGCGCGCGGTAATTAGCGAGAGATTCTATTAATAGCGATCGTACCTACGTAAGATTAACATGGTAGGTTGCTCGCGGCTGCATGGTAAGCAGCCGCTACACTGTAGTGTATAGCGCGGCTGTTTACAGGTTTGTCGCAGGTAAAGATGTAGCGTTGAAAATATGTAACGCGGGGCTTTGGTCCTCCTCTTGGTTGTTTTCATTGCAGAAACACGGGCCACGTTTAAAGTGCGCAGCATGCAGGGTGGTCGCTCACGCGTGTTGCGCAGCGACGCTGAGCTTCGGGTGCAAGCCGAGCTTCCGGGACGTGGGCGTACGACAGTACAGGGAACAAACGTCGACGCATCATCACTGGGTTCATCGGCGATCGCAGAAGGGCAAATGCTCCAACTGCGGCAAGGCCTTTCAGTCGAAGCTCAGTTTCAGCTCGAAGGAAATCGTCGCGGTGAGCTGCAGCTGGTGCAAGGCCGCCTATCACAACAAGGAGGCGTGTTTCAACGTCGAGAAAATCGGCGAAAACTGCGAGCTCGGATCTCACGCGTCGATCGTCGTGCCACCGTCGTGGATCGTCAAGTTGCCTCGGAAAGGTAGTTTCAAGAGCAGCCTCAGAAAGTCACCGAGGAAGAAAAAATCGGGCGGCAGCGGCACCGGCGGCGCCGGCGGCTCCTCCAGTCGACGAAAGGGCAAGGAGAAAGACAAGGAGAAGGATGAGAAGGATCAGGGCAAGATGTGGGTCGTCAAGCCCATTCCTACGGCCACCGTCAGGCCGGTTCTTGTCTTTATTAACCCGAAATCCGGTGGAAACCAGGGCGCGAAGCTACTCCAAAAATTTCAGTGGCACTTGAATCCGCGTCAGGTGTTCGATCTGACCCAAGGCGGCCCTAAGATGGGGTAAGTTCTGCTCTTCTTTAATGTCGTAAAGTTGTTTGCAATTAAATTGAAATAAAGCGGAGGCTGTATTTGTAGATAGACCCGGGAGTACCGGAATTTGAATACTCGGTTAGTCATTCCGCGAGTTTGTACGGGCGGGGGGATTGTACGTCGCGATTCGCTGGCGTTGGATCGAATTTCTCGAAATATCTTTATGTATCAGCTCGCGCGTTAATTTGCCCACAGATTGGAGCTCTTCAAGAAAGTTCCGAATCTCCGAGTGCTGGCGTGCGGGGGTGACGGTACGGTCGGTTGGGTGCTCTCGATCCTCGATCAGATCGGTGCTAATCCGCCGCCGGCGGTCGGGGTGCTTCCACTCGGGACGGGTAACGATCTCGCGAGGGCGCTCGGCTGGGGCGGCGGCTACACCGACGAGCCCATCGGCAAGATTTTGTCCAACATCGGCGAGAGCGAGACGACGCTTCTCGACAGGTGGCAATTGAGCGTCGAGAGAAATCAGGACGCTTCGAACGACGACGACGGCGGCAAGGGCAAGGAGAGTCTGCCCCTCAACGTTGTTAACAATTACTTTTCACTTGGGGTCGACGCTCACATAGCCCTCGAGTTCCACGAAGCGCGAGGTAAATTACTTTTGCCTCACTCGCCGCAGACACTTTTTTTGACGTATTGACAAAAATCTCGTGAAATTCACAGAAGCACATCCCGAGAAATTTAATTCGCGACTGCGAAACAAAATGTTTTACGGCCAAATGGGAGGCAAGGATCTCGTGAGACGCAAGTGGAAAGATCTCTCGGAATTTGTGACGCTGGAATGCGACGGCCAGGATCTCACGCCGAAGCTCAAGGAGCACCGAGTTCACGCGATAGTCTTCCTCAATATAGCGTCGTACGGCGGGGGCACGCATCCCTGGGGCGCGGCCAGCGGCACCAAGGAACCCTCCACCGAAGACGGTCTCATCGAGGTCGTCGGCCTAACGACCTATCAGCTTCCGCTGTTGCAGGCCGGCGGCCACGGCACCTGCATCGCTCAGTGCAGCAAAGCCAAACTGGTCACGACGAGAACCATTCCTATGCAGGTACGCCACGCCACGTCACAATCTCCCGCCTACTTAATCGTACAATAAACAAATAAAAAATCGAAATAAAACTTTTTGCTATTTCAATCGTATTTTCTTCTCTGTACCGAAACATAATGATATTTTCGAAAGGTCGACGGGGAAGCTTGTCGACTGCTGCCATCGATAATAGAGATGAGCCTGTTGAACAAGGCGACGATGCTGGCGAAGAGAAGAAGCACCAGCAAACCCCAACAGAACGTAGGCGCGAAGCTCGAGAGTCTCAAGTTACCGGTCATGAGAATAAGAATGTCGGATTACGAGGCTTATCACTCGGACAAGGATAGACTGAAGAAAGCAGCGATAGCCTGGCTCGCGGAACCTCTCGACCTCGACGCGACCACGGATCTCGAGACTCTGAGGAAAATACTGTCCAAGCAGCAGTCCATGGACTCTTGTTGTTTCCTCGATTGTGAGTAGTGCGCTGGATAATTCCACGTCGACGGATTCGCCAACGAGTTTCGTTGTTTTTTTCCGCAGCTTGCACGGCCGAAAGATTCTTCAGGATAGACAGGGCTCAGGAACAGCTGCACTATGTGACCGACGTGGCTGTCGAGGCTGTGTACATCCTCGAGGAAGGTCCTTCCAATCAATTGTCGAACGAGACCGACGCCGGACGGAACAGTCATCATCCGGAACCCGAAACCGCTCAAGCTTCACCAAGGTACTTCACCCCCGTTTTTGTACAATTAACAATTTTCTTTTCGTCTCAACGCGTGAATTCACTGCTTTGCTCTCGTGGGCAGTGAGGAACGATCGTCGCGCACTATGACGGCGACCGAGGAGAAAGCACCGGCCACACCGCAGACGCGAGAGAATCCTCCGATTTCGCGACAAGCGTCGGACAGACAGCACGCCGAACAAAAGCCCGAACCGGCGCCGTCGGAGCCGCCCGTGACTGCGACGAAGACTCGTTCGGTGGTCAGCCAGGACAAGCAAGATTCCAATTCGGATTCCAAGACAAGGAAATCGATGGACTTGGCGCGGCCGCCCTCGATGAGGAATCCGAATGTCAACGAGGATCAAAGGGCGGCGCCCGAGAGATTTTCACCCAAGCAGAGCAGTTCCTCCAAGTCGCACAGCGGTATGACCGCGACACAGCAGTCGCAGCACCAGAACTCGTCTACGTTCATTAGGTACGATGGAGGAAAACGTCGACTCGGTCGTATTTTCGGCTCAACGATAACACCGTAAACTTTGTTCCGCAGTCCCCGGGATCGACTGTTCGGCCTAAGCTCGGACGTTCACAGCTTCAGTACCGGCCTGCTCGAAAAGACTTCCGACGATATACTGAGAGTCGCCAAGATCGGCGACATGAAAGCACTGAAGGAGCTCCACGAGAGAGGATACTCCCTTCTGTCGATCGACGCGACGGGACAGACTGCTCTTCACATAGCCGCGAGACACGGTCACAAGGATGTCGTGAGATATCTCATAGCTTGCGCACCAGCGACCATTCTCAACATGGTCGATAATGACAAGTAAGATTCGACATTAATTGCAGCCAATTGCATTCTACTTTCTTTTCCTTTTTCTTTTTTTTTTTAATCACCGCGGATCGTTGGACTTTTCAGAGGCCAAACTGCACTGCACAAGGCAGCCCAGCAAAAACGACGTTCGATATGTTGCATGTTGGTTGCCGGTGGTGCGGCACTGACGGTTCGCGATCGTCACGGCAACACGCCCCGAGAACTCGCACTGGCAGCCGAGGATCGCGATCTCGCAGCTTATCTTCACAGTAAGCATTGCCAGGTTTTTCAATTAGTCATCGCAAGGTGTCCCTCGATTACAACCGAATTATTTTAACGAGCTTTGTTTGTGATTTCACGTTTTGCAGACGCAAGTCATTTTGTGTCGTATCGTAAACTCAGACTAAGGATAGCCCCGGCCGGCCTTCTGGCTTATTGGCTTTTCAATTTTTGCGCCGACTCGATATATCGGCTGTTGCAATTTTGCGTTTTCACGCTTTCAGGTCAGGAGCAATTCCAGCTGGTAACCGAAGACATGGACAACGGCCCCTGACCTTTTGGGCTCTGTGGCAGAGCTTGAACGGTATCTCGAATCCCGCGCTCGAGTGCGCGTTACCTGCGACGCAGCGAGACCTGTGCGACACGCGAACGAATCAGCGACAATGGAAAATGGAATCGTTTACCGAGTACAATGGATAAAACGACTTCTCTGTCGAGTGATAATCGTGAATTCGCTGCGAATCGTTGGGCAGAAGATAGAATATTATCCTCCGATTGAACGCGATGACCGCACGACGTAAGAAAAATAATACAAAAATGAATTAGCACGCGGGGGGCGCACTGATCGTTTTGCTGAACTTAATTCTCGGAACGATAACGGTCCTCCTCCGCTCCGCGCGATCCACCATTGCCGATCGGCGATCATTGTATCCCTAGCAGTAAGCATAATTAATTCAGTAATTTTTTCATCGACAGCAAAAGAAGAACCATCTATTTTTAACTACCTTGACGCAACTTTACCTCCCGGTACTCGCGGTCGAATATCCTATACATATTAACGTAGGCCTGATAATTTACCGTTCCGTCAATCGTGATTTTTTATCCGAGCGATCGAAGCTCATCGGGTAATCCGCGCGCGATTATTATTTCTCTCGCGCGCGATTAACATATACCGTATTACGTAGTAAAATAAAACACGTGAGAATTTTCGTGATTGAGATATCGAAAGCCTAGAAATACGTTATGCAATTATCGAGACATTAACGGGAGCAAAGGGAGACACGGTAAATGGGATTAGAGTCCGCCGCCTCCGTGTCCGCGAACGATGTGCATTACTGCTGTAGCACGGCACGGGGGTGTGAGAAAGAAAAGTATTATTCACATTCGATTATATCGCGCGCTCGAGTTCTCCGGCCGAAGCCAACTGTGCAGATGCAGATATTATATAACTCTATACATATATACACACATACTATACGATGCTAAACGTATACATCCGTAGATTGTACACGTGTCTAATTCGTTTAGTCGGTATATTACTGGAGAAGACGCGAACGAAGCGGGCGAACGACGAAGATGAAGAAAAAGAATTATGATAATCGGTACCAAAATGAAAAAAATGGGGATCAACGTACGAACACCAATTAGTTCTTAAACGCGGTCTATTGCTACTACTGTTACTAAACTATTAAACTTAACTCCTATTGTCGCTGGCGTTACGCCAGCTAATGTCCTCTCGATGAACGTATTTTATTAAGCCCCCACCCCTTTGACCAGACTCGAACTGATCTGAGTCTGAAAACAAATTGCGTCACTACTTTTGGCTTTCAATTTGACTTTATACTTTCCGAATAACGGGTGCGCCTTCCTCTTCGATGACCAGTCGTGAAATTGCTCGAAAACTTGATAAAGAATTTTGGTAATTTTTTTTTTTAAATATAAAACCAGTCAGAACGATTTTACGATCAATTTCTAGGGTGCGAATTGTGTAAATATTTTACTCGACAATTTTCGAGTGTTCGAACATTTCTCCAGAATCGCTGATTGTAGATTCTATTGGCACGGAATGCTATCCCACGAAAATTGGTAGTACCTGCCGAAGAGAAGGATGAATATCTAGCTAGAAAGGAAAACCTCATCCTATTTTATTATGACGATTGAATTTTTGTCCACGCGATCAGGAAAGATGAAGACACAAAGATAAAAATTCTAAACCAAAAGTGGTGATCGAAAAACGATTAGTCTGTAGACGAAGGAATATGGGGATGAATCGCAGGTATTTATAAGTTGGCGGAATGATCAGACGGAATTGTACGATTGATGAGTGCGAATGATAGCGCGCGCGTGTACAGACGAGCCTTGAACACAACGAAGCTCGTCTATGTTTTTTTTTTTATTAATAATAATTATAATATTAATATTAATAATAATGCTCTCTTCTTACTTTCGGCGATCAGCCCTTCGATCGAGAAACCTACCGTCGACCATTTATCCCGAAAACGGACTGTAAAACGTCTTGCAAAGCATATTATAACCGTAGTGCGGAAGATAATATTTCGGGTACCGCTAACAATCCATTAGCGACGTGTAGCAGCGTGAAAAAAAGTGGCCATCGTGCACCATTATCCATGTGTTATCGAAGTTAGCGTGGAATTGTGTACTTAATGAGAAGAAAAATGAAAATATTGCCTTCTACGGTCAAAACTGTTTATACATATTATTATATAGATAGACACGACGAAGAACGTTCAAAAACATACATTTTATCACCGTGAAATGAAGTTTTTTGGAATACTATGAGCGTTGGAAGAGAGATGTGATGCACGTGAGGACGAGAATTATTCATCGGTGAAGATTGAATGAGATGAAAAGAAAGCGAGAGAGAGAGAGAAAGAAATTATGAAGGATGAAATGAAAAGATGCGAGAGAGAAACACAGTATTGCCTTCCTCGAAGTCGTGGATTCGGGCCGAAAGAATTTTTCCTTTACGTTATAGAGCAATAAAATGTTGGACAATCACGAAATTCGGCCCGAACCCTCGTCACGACCTTTTGTCTGTCGTTATTGTTGAATTCAATATGTAATTTTTCGTCAGACCAAGCGCGTAGCCGATACTTTATTAACTTTCTCTCGGCGAGCTGCTCTATATAGCGATGACCTGTAAATTTGCGAGCACTCAGCCACACGTATTATACATACACACTGTAACGTCCGGCAAACGAATGACTATATGTCCTATACATATACAAACACTATATATATATATTTGTACTTTGCCTCTGCCGCGTACTATTGTTCGAACAATTTCAATTGCTCTATTTTGCATTTAGTTTCATTTATACTATATAATTCGTGCGACAGGGTATAACGAGCACAGGACGCGCCAGACGTGTGTAATAATCGATGACGCGGCGAGAAAAAGAGAGAAAAAAAAGAAGCGCGACGACGACGACGACGTCGACAAGTTGTACCCCGTTTTTATCGATCCCGCAGGGTTCGCTCGACGAAACTGCTTTTTGCCGCTATCCTATCGATCCGCCCGTGCGACCACAGTTTTCCTATTTTTCGCGGGTAACGCGCGACGACACGCACGAATGTTGTCGCGCGCGTGCTGTTTTTGTATTATTTCCGATACGCGCGGGAACGAGAGAGGGACATTTGTGATTTATAACGAGCGCGGATGGTGTCGCGGGATCATCCCTCTGGAAACAATGGTATTGTGCGAAAGCTCATATTCCGCGAGCATCCATCCGAGCGGTTCCGCTCGACGCCCGCAAAAACTCGTGTGCTACCCTCCTCCTCCTCCTCCTGACTGTACTCCGGGTATTCGAAACTCGTGCTCGCGCGACAAGTAATTATTTCGCGGGAAACATGCGGAAACACACGCGGAAAGGGAAGAAAATAATAGACGCGTTTCGAACGAAAGATTTCTATTTCTATACGACACTTTACTGACAACACCAATTGCGCGTAACGAAGTATATATAACAAATGATAAATAAACAAAACCGTATAAGTACACGACCTATGCATCTATTGTATGAAATATAACGTGGCCTGTTGATCTATCGTAGCCGTAAGAGATACGATTATTCAAATTATTACTCATCGATTACGCTATTATTGTCATTAGTAGCAACAGCCAATCGTTGTTATCGTTTCTCGGGTTTATTTGCAGCGACTGTTGATTATCAGCCAATGCGTCGTACACGTCGTCAATGATCAACTATCGTATCGTTAGATCGAAATCTGTGTTTCTGTTTTGTTGAAAAATATATTGCAAGTCCTTTTCAAATCCGTAAATGGTGGTGTAATTACGTTAGAAAATGAAAACGCATACTATAGGGGGTAGTTGCGATCCGGGAGAGAGGGAAAGAGAGAGAGAGATACAAATTTTAGATTTTCATCATCGTAGGATGGTATAATTGTGTAACTAGAGTAATGATAAATCACCTGTTCGATTCGAATGCTATTTATTATTGGCAATTGCTCCTTCACACGAGATCTCTCGTCGATCGGTTTGTTAATGCTGAGAGTGAAAGAAAAAAAGCACGAAAATGTGTACTTGGTGCGAATGAGTGCTGGATCAGAGCGTTAGGGATGACAAATTGTAAAGGCGCCGAAGACAGAGGAGAAAAAGAAGACGAGATTCTAGCGAGCGCGCGTCGTAACGATATATTTCTATTATTGCAATTTCAATTGTATAGAGACGAGATACGAGTGGTTTCGATAACACTGTTGATATTATATATACATAACTAGTATTATAGTAATTACCCTATTGGAGAGTGAAAGATGAAAGAAGGGAAAACAGGAAAAAGATGAATAAAAAAAAAAACACGTGAGAACGAGAGACGCGTAGACGTGATAATCCTGCTGTGACTCATTACGAACGGTAACGGTCTGTATCGAGCCCTGATTAGTAATTAATTCGTACGATTTATCAATTACCGATGCTACTATTTTTCATTATTATTATTCTTAAGAGTTGTCATCAGCCCTAACGAATCGTCATCGACCGCGTGATCACAAACTTTTCGACGAGTAAAAAAGAAAACAAGATGAAAAGGAAAAAAAAATCACATTATATATCTCGTTATTAACGTCATCCTTCATCGATTATTGATTATTGACTAACAATTATTATTGAAAGTTTGCCGCTAGCGTGTCAACGTGAGAAAAAAAGAGAGAAAAGAAAGATAAATACTATTATTTGAAAATCGCACGAGCGGCGAACTGTTTCGGTACTTTCCAATGGAATCTCAACGTACTTCGTATGTCTACTTATTATCGTAATCGTTAGTTACATTATTACGAACACTGAAGCATTATATTTTTCCCTCGATTAGAGAAAAAAAAGAAAAAAAAAACATGAAAAAAAATGATCTGTAAAGTTTATTAAATTTTACGATAATAAAGCACTTTACGAATAGTATATGCCTGTCTATGTTGCTCGAAGGTGAAGAATTACTCCTCTCCTCAGCCAGGAGTCGCGCTCGTCGCGAGGGCAGCCGACCGGAAGTGCACTTATCAATTGATTCCTCTGGGAGTCTGCGTATATCGGAATGTCTAACCATTCCTCGCCGGAGTTGTTTTTCTCCTTCTCCCTCGTCATCGTCTCTGACGTGAAAGCGATTCTGCAGTAGTGAATAGCAGCCACGGGCGACGCGGTTGCGTCGAGTTCTTTGAGAATACCGTTCTCGATGAGTGCACCTGTTGACGTAGCGAATAATCAGCGCGATGCGAAGAAACAAACGAGAAACGCGAAGAATATCGATAAGAGAAATACATAGGGGGGCTATTGTACTATGGTGAAAACGATGGAGCGTGCACGGTCTTACCGGAAATGAGTATTCCGTCCAAATTGACGGAGACCTTCCAGTCTTCATTTCCGGAGTCCCCGCTGCTCCAGTTGGCTCGAAGTCGAAGTTGTTCGAGGGGAGAACCGGACTCTCGAGCTGTGTGTTGCTTGAGCGCAGCGAGGAAAGCCCGGGGTCTCGCCAATGTCGCAAGATCCACGCGCTCCGGCAGCCCGGCATTCACGGACACCGCCGCTAGAGCTTCGTGCCTAGCGATCAATCCATTAACGAACGGCACGACTTCTCGCGGCCCGCTCGGCCACTCCTCCAGCCAGCTTCTCGGTGTCTTTGAACTTTCCACCCTCGAGGCATCCACGTCGTTCTTCACCGCATCGATTAATCGTCGCGCGAGTTTTCTCTCATCGGCGAAGAACCGTTCGACCGGGTTTCCACTATTTTTACCCTTCACCGACCTTTCGCCGTCGGTGAAAAGACCGGAGCTGCTGCTGCTGCTTCTCTGTTCCAACAAATTCTTCAGGTCTCGTTGGAATTTCGCCTCTGCTTTTCTACTCGCTCTTCTGTCGCTTCCAGTGACGGCGGATTTTGATGTCATTCCTACGAGTGCATTATAGACTTTTATATTTTTACCAGCGGCGACGGTAAATTGAGTGGGAAAAAAAAAAAAAAAAAACGTAAAGGGTGGAGTTACCTCTGAGAGCGAAAAGCGCACTCTCCGCGGCGGCTCGTTCCCAGGCGCGTTGAGCGTTGGCCGGCAGCCCGAAGCAGTCGAGCGGCGAGTCGACATCGGCGAGCTGCTGTTCGATCGCCCGGAGAGGATCCCGTCGCGACGCGTCCGATACCGCGACGACCCCGGCGAGTTTTCGTCGACCCTCGAACACCTCCTTCGACCAGACATCTCGCAAAATCGCTCGTAGAGCTCGCATGTCGTAATCGTCCTGTATACGGCCACCGTAAACAGCGACGTCGAGGAGTCCACGACCGACGTCCCAGTCGAGACGTCCGCTCGACGCATTGTTCGTCGAAACTTCCTTGACCAGGACGAGTTGCCGAGCTGCCTCCAGATCAGCCTCGCTCCATTCGTACGCGCGGATCCAGCCTTGAGGCACGAATCTTTGAAACAACAAATAGGCCAAGGATTAATGGAACTCTCCCCCTCTCTCCCCCTATCCCTGGGTACTTGTGACCGACTTCCGATGGGTAAGCAAAGTTAAGGAGAAAAAAAACGAGCAAGTCGCCGAGGGGAAGCGGTAATCACTCACCGTCTTCTTTCCTGAAGAATCGCGTGAATCCAAGTGAGAACGAGATTGCCGTCAGCGTTCCTGGATTCCGGTCGACGTTGCTCGAGTTGCCGCAACGATCTCATTACGTTTCTTTTCACGCCTTCGGGCGGCTCGTACGCCAGCTTTCGGCAAATACCAGCGAGACCCGGATAAAAAGCCGAGCACTCTTCGGTCGTTAGCCAGATCCTCGTTGACGATTTTTTGTCGCGCGTGCACGCGGCTGATCGAAGAATACTCTCGAGACGCGGCAGCCAATTCAACGCCAGCTGAAGATTACTCAGGAGAATCCAACTGCCGTTTCGGCAGGCGGACTCCAGGGCCGATTCCGCCTGAGCGACTTGTCCTTGGCCCAGTGACACTTCGTGAAATCGTTCGGCCGCCAACGCCGCCAGTTCGGGACCTGGATCGGCTCCGGGGGAGAGCAACAGAAGTACCGGCTTCTCGCCACCCTCTTCGGCTACTGCTTTCATGCTCCAAGTCGGTGGCGTCAAGTCTTTCGTGCCTATCAATGCGATATCATTTCATTTTTCGAATTCCGAGGTGTGCGCGAGTGTGCGTGTGTGGGAGCAATCGCGTTTGTTACCGAGCAGTTCTGTGGCCAGTTTGGTGAGGGCCGTGTGCAGATGATCCGGACGCAGAGCCTGCACGGCGAGCGTCTTTTGGAAGGAGGTCAACGTCTGATCAAAGTAGATATTGTTAGCGTCGTTGAGCCAAGCGGGTTTTAATTTCGCGGCAACTTGAGGGAGAACCGAAGCCAGAGCCCTGACCGCCGATCTGCGCTCCTCGGGGATCCAATTGGGCGGCTTGTAGTTCGTATTCTCGTCGTTCCTCAGCGAAGAAGCCCCGGCAGCAGCGGCGTCCAGAAGGAGATTTCGCTCGAGCTCCGGCACAGGATTGAGCGAGAGCGCGAGATGCAGGGCGAGCGGAAGTCTGTGTCGCCTGTAGACCGCGTTCGAGCAGTGATCGACGGTCAGTTCGATCAGTCTAAAATCATCGTCGCAAAAGAGAAAAACCATTGTAATTCAATCGAGAACCGCGCCTAATAATATGTGCATTGTAATTGCTTCGTCTATATACTTTTTCTCAATCAAAGACTCCTGCTCGTTTCTGTCGGACGTGACCAAGTTCTCGCGACTCGTCTCGGCCTCCAAGTAAATATCCGTGAACGCTTCGGCCGAGAAAACGTAGAGAGGACTCAGATTGCCGAGCGCTCGGACGGCTTTGAACAAGTGCGAGGCGAATGTCGCGAGTCTCTCGTGGTCCTTGGCTCTTTTGGCGACGTCCTCGTGACTCCGACGACTCTCGTCGAGCGCCAGAGCGATTTCACGGGCTTTGGCCTGCGTGGCTTCGAGAGAAGCGAGGAGGCCGCCTTCCTGAAGAAGATCCTGACCCCGGGCGGCGCCGAGCTGGGCCAGCAGATCGAGCCTCGCCTGGTCCCTCTCGCCGGACAATTGTTCCTCCCGCTCGAGAGTTTGCCTTCTCTGTCCCTCGAGTTCCGGTGTTTCCTTGAGTAAAACCTTCTCGACGAATCTCTCAGCGAGACTTCTCGAGCCGGCGCCGAGTTCGATTCTCACGAGTACAGCGTCAGCCTCGCTCGGCAGCGAATCCACCTCCCGAGCGTCTCGTCTCGTCGCGAGAAACAACTTGAATCCCTGCTGCGTCGCGAGTGTTCGGTCGCCCAGTCTGAGGGGTCGTTTCCGCAGCAGCGGCAGCAGAACCGTCGGCAATTCCACGAGCTCCTCGATGAGCAGAGGCTTTCCAAAGCGAACGGCCAATTCCAAAGTCGTCGTGAATTTCGGGTCCTCGGGTCTCGCGACCTCGAGACGAGAGCCGACGTTGGATTTTAACCACGCGACCGCGACGCCCGAAGGATCGACGAAGAGCGGCACGAGGGGACCTCGCAGGGCGCACGCCGCGCCGACGAAACTCGCGGTGTCCGCCGGAAGGCCCTGCGATCGCCATATCAGTTTCTCGCGCTCCGTTATCAGCAGATCTATCGCTGCCTTTTTCCACGCGTCGTCTCTGTCGGGATCCTGGCGGAGGAAAAATCGAGAATTCGCGTGGTCTTAAAATATGTGATATCTTATCCGCGTCAAAGCGAACCGCGCGTACCTGATACACCAAGAGCGAAGCAACTTCGGCGGCTTCGACGTCGAGTCGAGTTTTTCGATCGGTCAGGCTCTCGTACTGCGACTGCCAGTCGCTGTGCTCCGCGTCGAGCTTGCTGAGAAGAGCCCGCGCGTTCGCCAGGCTAGCTTCCGTCTGTTCGGTTCGCAATTGCAGGGCCGCCGCTCCTCTCGAGTGCTCCGCGAGTTCCTCCTGCAGTTGGGCCACGCGGCTCTCCACGGAACTGAGACCAGCCGCGAGACGGCCCAGTTGAGCCTCGGCGGCTGACAATCGTCTGCGACGAGAAACAAGATAAAAGCATTATTATTACGAATCGCGAGCCGAAACGAATAATTTTGTCCGTAAACAATAGAAAATCCAACTGACTCGGCGAGCACGCGTTGTTCTCTCTCGAGCGGCGCGACTTGCTCGAGTATCTGACCGTACTGCAAATTCGCGAGAACCCACGCGGCGAGCGGCGCCGCGGCGATCGACGCTCTCTTCGCGGTCTTCTCCTCGAAACTCTCCGGACGTTCCTTCACCAGCTTCGCCACAGCCTCGAGACTCGCCGCGGTGCTTCGTCTCGCGTCCCAACTTCTTATCTCGTCCTTGACACCGCGCTTGGCCAAAAATGTTTTCATACTGTTCCAGGAGGTGTCTCGAATTCCCATGAGCCTCAGGACACCCTCGAGAACGTCGCGAACCGGCGCGGGAGGAGCGCGCAGGGAACGCACCTCGGCGAGCGCGTCGGCACCGATTCCCGCGACGGCCTGAGCGGCCTGCTCGACCAGTGGTTCCACCTTTCCGAGTTCGCCCTCGATGTCCGCCTAACGAAATACAATAGTACTTATAGGATACGCATTTTACTTTTTACTCGATTTTTCCTCCAATCGCATCGCAGCGCTCGCATATTATCGCGCACCTTTCGTCGAGCCAGCACGGCGCTCTCTCGTTCGGTGTCCGCCTTCAAATTGGTCATCTCGCCTCGCTGTCCGGTGGCGCCTCTCATAGTCGCCGTGATTTGCTCCAGAGCCGCGTTCGCTCGTCCCTTCTCGAGCTCCAGTTCCCGCCTCTGCTTCGTCGCTTCGTCCTCGAGTTTGGCCACTCGCTCGCCAGCTTCTCGCAATCTTCCGATACCAGCCTCCAGGCTCGATAATTTTCCCTCGACTTGTTCGCACCAACGATCTCTGAGCTCTCGCCAGGTGTCGAGGAGAGCGAGAAACCGAGCCGGAGCTTGCTGCTGTCGCGGTGCTCGCAGATGCGCGTTCACCAGGGTCTCCAGGCCCGGCGAAACCGTGCCGTCGGGATTTCCGTCCGTCGCGCAGCTCGCCGAGTCTCGCAAAGACGATTCGAGCGACCACCACTCGCTTCCCGGACCCTCCGCCACGAGGACGCAGTTTCGCAACAGACCCGAACGGGTCAACCACTCCTTTTTCGTTTCTCCGCTATCGAGAATCACGACGACGCGCAACAGCGAACGAAGACCTGTCGCGCGAAAAGAACAAATGCATTTTCGTACAGAGGAACATTGCGCGTGCAATGCGTCCAGAGTCAGAGATAGTCAGGCTTACGTTGGTAAAGGAACTGGTCCAGAGTTCCAGGAAAGTCCTCCTTCCTCGCGAGATCCGTCAGAGGTGCAACCAGACCGTCGAGTTCTTCGGCACTGTAGAGACCCGGTAATTCTCCTCTGGACACAATGGCACCCGCTAGAATCGCCAAACCTTTCTCCCTAGCGTGGTGTTCCTCGAGCAGCAGTAAGCTCGGTTCACCCTCGATTCCCGCCGCTTGTACAGCCGCTTTTACCGCGGCTCTGGCTCGTCCTGAGCGCGCAAAAACTCATCGATCAATTTTGCTGTGTCAGCAGCGATTGCGATCTATTCTCCTCGTCGTAAATGCTAAAATTACCGGGTCCCGAGTCGATGAGCCGCAGCGAAGAAACCGCGGCAGCCAGTTTCGCGGCAGTTCTTCTTCCTGCTCCTGGACGTCCCGTAAGGGCGACTCCTCGATGACCACTACCGAGAGCCCAGCTTAAACCTACGAAAGTGTACACTGTTAAAAATGTTTCTAAATTTACGTTACTGAAAATGTTATTCATCAGTTGATATATTGAATTTAATATGCGTGTGTGGTAAAATTTCAAATTTTTATACTCAGTTTCTTAACGTTTATAATAAATTTCCAAATTTGTATAGAATTCGGTAGAAAATACTGTAATTTTCCTTTCTTCGCGCGCAATAACTCAAAAGTTACCGGAAACTGTTGCAAGCAAATGTGCAGACATGGACGCGTGCACCGGGTCGCCTTCCCTGGCGCATCTCGAAGCAGCATTTTCCACCTCCAATTTCCAATCCTCGGCTGCAAAAGTCGCCAATCCGGTGTTACCGCCCTTCCACACGAAAACATCGTCCCTCGAGTCCTTGAGTTCGGGGACTCTGGACGATATCGCGGCTTTCCAACGAGTTTTGTCGTTGGCCGTGAAACGGGGATAAAACAGATGACATCCGGCGTCCCACAGACAACGAGTCATCTCGGTTTCGTCCTCGGGCGGCTTGGGATAATACTCGAGAGAGTCCGCCCACAGTGCCAAATCCTTCGGTGTCCAGTCGAAGGCCGAATCTCTGGACGACGCGACAGACGTCACGGTTTCCGTCATCGTACGAGCCATGCGAGTGATCCACGTGTCCATCGATGATGCTTCCGCTCCGCTCTTCAGGGAATCCCGCAAGTGAAGCTCTACCATCGACACGATGTCTTTGGAACTCGGATACCTGAAAGTGCCGTCGTTTATCCAATTGAGAATTGGCAATACACGCGCGATAAACGACGTGAAACCTACGGTAAATAATGAGTCGCCAGCAGAGACTCCAATCTCGGATGAAGTCTCGTGTTTTCGTTTCCGGTGCACAAAACCGTGATCGGCAGACTCGCAAATTCCAGATCTTCCTCGTGGAATCCTCCCTCTTGAAGAAGCTCGCGGATCAATTCCTGAAAATGCAACAACATTGAATCGCCTAGCTACCACGATAAAAAATCTAACACGTAAAAGGTATGTGGTCCTGTCCGTGCGGCAGTGGACTCCTATTTGTATGAATATTTTTATACAATGATTTTGGTTACCTGCAGATCTTTCGAAGCTAAGTGCAAGTCCTCGAGTATCAGTAGCAATCGCGAACCCTGTCTGGGTCTGTAGTTTCGGCCATTCGCCGAAGATTCAACGCGGATGCAGGACCTCTTGAGTCTGGCGATGAGGTCCTGAGGGCCGTAGAGAGAGGAGCCTCGAACGATGGACAAAGATTCGCCAAATTCGTCTTTTCTCGAGGCAATCGCCGCGGATACGAGGCTGCTTTTGCCGCAACCTCGGGGCCCCCGAATGATAGCGGGATGTCCGGATTCGAGCCAAGGCAAGATAGCTTCCAAGGCTCGACTAACCGGACCTAAGACACGACGTAATTTTGATCAACCGCGCGTACGTTTTTACATGCGCACTTTCGCACCGTTGGATGCGTACCTGAGAGGGAGACGCGACCGTTGTCCGTTGGAATCGAGCGCACGACATCGGCAAATGGCTCAAGCCGATCGATTTCCCGATTGTAGACAACTGCGTACGGTTGTTGGGGATCGGGACACCTTGAATTGAGTTATCGCATCAATTGGCACGAATTTATTCGGCGCCGCGAACGAAGCCCGCGCGGGATATACAACTCACCACGAGTCGGTGCTCCGATACACAAGCTGCGCTATTTCGTCTCTCGATTCTACGTCGTCCAACTGACCGCAAAACGACGCGAGTAGCGCGTGAGTCGCACAGTTCTGAGTGTCCGATTTTCGAAGGTGCGCCAGAGCGGCGTCCATCAAGCCGGCCGCGGAGGCAGCGGCTTCTCCGACGAGCTTGGAAACAGCTTCGATGATGTTGCAGAGGTGAGCGGTCGCGATGCTTCTCGAGATGGCCGAAAGTCCTTCCAATTTCGAGGGTAGAAGCAGGGACGAAGGCGACATTGAACCGAGGTGAACAACTCCGAGACGCGAGACGGTGGCCGGACTCGCTCCTGCCAGTTTGTGGGTCTCGAAGACAAATCTGTTTATCGTAATATTCGTTGGTTTGATATCTCATGTAAGAGCTGCGGCGGCGTGCATTACGCACCTTACGCCACTTCCCAAGCGGATGCCTACGCCGCTGGGTAACGTGAGAAGACGATTGTCATCCAGAGCCGAGTTCAATGCTTCGGCCCATCCGGGCTCGACGTCGCCGTTCAGTACGATCCAGGTTGAGGAGTCACCGGCTGTTGAGATCGCGCTGGACAGCAGACCTTCCTTCCATTCCCTGCGAGTAAACGATAAATCAGCGGCTTTACCAAGGCGCGTGGCCTCGGAAAAAACATTCCCAGCACTAAAATCTCACAGTCGATTGTCCACATTATTTTTCTGCGGCAAAACAGCAGTGAATTCCAGCCATTCGAAAAGATTTCGCAAATGATAACATACATTTTCCCAACGTCTTGCTTCCTTATCGAGTCAACAAAATGAACAAGGAAATGTTTTCAAACAAAAGGTCTCACCTCCCAGTTAAGGACGGGTTGGAAGGTCTCGGATGGTAGAATTGTTTTAAAATTGTATTAACTGTGATATTTGTCGTTAATATAATAGGGAATACCTAGTCTGTGAATCGACTTTTCCCAAAAGCCTGGACTTGGGAATAGCCCCCGGATAAACGAGAAACTGGGTAACCGGTTCGCCAATTTTATTCATAGCTTCGGCCAGAGTCTTTCTGATAAGAGTCTTGCCACTTCCAGGTGGTCCCACGATAGCCACGCCAGCTCTGCTCCTCAGCTGATCGCACAGTTGGACACATCGGTTCACCAGGTCGTCCCCGATGCCCATAGATGCGCACAGATCATTGAGAGCCGTGCGTAAATTCTCTCCGGTCGAGGGATGGCACAACGGCGGAGTGTCGTCAGCGGCTTTGAGAAAAACGTCGTTCAGCAAACCCACGAATTTCTCAGTATCGTCCTCGGTGAGCTTCGGCAGAGTCGAGGCCCGAATGGCTACGAGGAGTCGCCTGGTCTCGTTGGATTTCGACGAGGTGGCGGACGTCGACGAAAGGGACGATGATTCCGAGGGAATCGCGTCGAGAACCGAGCGAAGCGCACGCAAGCCCCAATCGTAGTGAGGCTGTTTCGAGAGCAATTTCTCCGAAATGTCGAGAGTCTCGACCAATTGGTTGGCGAGAGACGGAGCTTCGAGGAATCCCTCGCACTCCAAGAGAGCTCTGACGATGTCACATCTGTCCGGATGAGCCATTCCGATGGGCCGGAAGAGCCTTGCCAACGAATCCGGCAATTTGTGCCTCCCGCCGTACTCGCTGCCAGCCGGGTTCATCGTGATGAAGACGCAACAGTGAGGATCGAGCCTCACGCTTTGTTGGCCCAGCTGGACCTGCTTCGCTCCGTCCCTCACGGCTTCCTGGAGAGGACGAACCAGCATCGCCACGGCACTCAGGGTTTCTTCCTCCAAACGATTGAATTCGTCGAAACAACCCCAGGCACCGGCTTGCGCCAAGCCCCCGAGAATCCTACGCATGCTGGCTGTATCCATTCCTGAAAAGTACAGTCGTGAAATCAACCAACCGTATCTATAGGCTAAATATTTGTCACACAAACATGCCGCCCGGGCTGGACAAACCTTCGTCGCAATTGAACACGAGGACGAGACGCCCCAGAATCGCGGCTAAAGCTTTTACGCTTTCGGTCTTCCCAGTGCCGGCAGGACCCGTCGGACTTCCGCCCAGACCGAGCTTCATCGCTTGAGTAAGTGCCAGGAAACATCTCTCGGTGAGAGGAGTGCGCACGAGACCCACGGCCGCACCCTGATACTCGAAACGATATGGAAAATCTGCGCCGGCGCAACGTATCACTGGACCATCGTTCTAAGGAAAAAGCGTGAAAATCGTTTTTCTCTGTAGTTTTTTTTTTTTTTTTTTTTTTTTTTGTTTCCGTTTCCTTGCAGAAATATCAGTGCGCTTTCGACTTATTTTCGTTGACAATATCTCTCTTTTCAAAAGTTCATGAGTAACGGAAAGCATTGATAGCAAACTATTCGAGCTGGGATTGGCTGGGACTCTCAGACCGAGTCCAGGTTCATTTGTCATTGATAACTTTGACAGTTCTGTCAAATATCTTATTTTTTTTTATCCACTAAAAAAAGGTTGATGGCAGTGTTTTCAAGGGTAGAATATGCGACTTCAGAACGATGGTATAGGTTAAAAGTCGATATTTTGAAAAAATAAATTTCGTGACCCCGATTTGGGAGGTTTTCGGCCCGGCGGCCAGATCTACGATTTCTGACAAACTGTTCGGCCAAAAATTGTTTTTTTTTCAAAATCAACTAAAAAAGAGTTGTAACCAGTGTTTTCAGGGGTAGAATATGCGACTTGAGAACGATGGTATAGGTTAAAAGTCGATATTTTGAAAAAATAAATTTCGTGACCCTGATTTGGGCGGTTTTCGGCCCGGCGGCCAGATCTACGATTTCTGACAAACTGTTCGGCCAAAAATCTTTTTTTTTCAAAATCAATTAAAAAAGAGTTGTAACCAGTGTTTTCAGGGGTAGAATATGCGACTTGAGAACGATGGTATAGGTTAAAAGTCGATATTTTGAAAAAATAAATTTCGTGACCCTGATTTGAGCGGTTTTCGGCCCGGCGGCCAGATCTACGATTTCTGACAAGCAAAACGACAAATTTCCTTTTTTTTTCAAAAGTAACTGAACAAGGGCTTTTCAGTTGCGATTTACCCTTTTAAAACTTTATAAGAGCGCCTCAGCGCAAAAGTATCTCGAGCACGCGCGCCAGCGCGTGTGATTAGCCTAGTTTTGCAAGAGTTGGAAGTCAGAATTTAATTCGCATCTGTTAATGGTTATCGTGTTAAGAAAAAAATAAGTGCATAAGCTCGGCAAACAATTTTTTAAAGAAAAAACGTCAAATTCGCTGATTACGCTTCTATAGCTCCGCAACTGTCGGCTCCAGGTCCAAAACGTGTTCCTTCGATCGTCCACTGTCCTCAGCAAGGTTCTAGCGACGTCGAGATGATGCACAGTATCCAAGAGGAGACCTCGCGCCTTCAGCGCTGTCAGCCGATCACCGGCATCTTCGAGGCCCCGAAATCTCGCCCGCTGAGTCTCCAAAAATTCCACGAGGTTTCGGAGGGTCGCCGGTCCTTCCTTGAGGGCAGATTCGCAGCGTTCCGTGAAGCGGATTCGTTCCGAGAGAAGAAGTACCTAAAAAAACAAACAAACCCTCAAACTCCCCCGCCGAATGCCTCGAGAAGACGTATTCTCTCTCGACGCTAACTTTGGGATACAAACCTGAGCTGGATAGAACGAAGGATCCGGCGCCGCGTCGGCGAGACACTTTTCCAAATTCTGCGAAAGCGCTTCCCTCATTCCGTCCTCTAAATTTGCGAGCCACCGAGGCAGAGCTTCGCTTAGGTCAATCGCTTGCGGCAGATTCAGCACCTCGCCCTCCGGCGACACAACTGCTTTCAACTTGCCCTCCTCTCTGATCACCGATCCGATGCCCTGGTATAACTTTGGCAAATGAGCATCCAAGCCACCTCCGCTTCCGGACACGAGTTCCAAAAGATCTTCGTCACTTAGGAAATACAAACGCGGGTACGAGGAACGTTTTTCCTGAAAAAAAAAAAAAAATTATTTTCATTTCATTGACTGTGATGGGAAGCGTGCAAAAATATTGTTGTTAATAATATTACCTCGAGAAATTCGTCCAAGCTTCGTTGGCATCTGTCGAGAAGGTCTTTTAAATTTAAGAGCGCCGGAAGTGGCAATCTCCTGAGAGACGGTACTGTGGGATCTCTCGCGACTTCTCCCATGAGATACCTGAGAAGAAAGAGAGCAGCGTCGGTCGTTGTGTCTTGCCGTAAAAGCCGTTTTTACCGTTCGCTCGCGTCGTTACCTGAATTCTTTATCAGCCCTCGACCACCTGCCGGAGTCGTTGGGCGCCGCGCCGCTTCCGTAAACCGGCTCGAGATAAACCCACTTTCTCTGAAGCGCACTCAGAGCTTTTATTCGCTCCTCGAGCTCGAATAGCGCGGTCTCGCAGCGCGCGGCCCTCGCGGCAAATCTATCGTAACCAGATGCGCCTTTGGCACCTTCGAGTATGAGCTTGAGCTCGCCGGCTCGAGCCAGCAATTCGCCGTACTCGCCGACCAGAAGAATCGACGAGTTGCCGCTGTCCTTTGACTCGTTGAGACGCAGAGAAGCTGTGGCCTCCCATGCTTCGAGTTCGCCCAGTGCCTGACGTATTCCACTCTCGGCAACGGCCCGTTTCGTGATTTCCTGGATGCCAAAATCGTCGACTCGATTAAACATAGCGTCGTCGCCGCAATTACGCTCTGCACGAGACAAGTTAGCTGTGACGCACGAACCTTAACGCGATCCGCGTTGTCTCGAATGGACTTTGAGTTATCCAACAAATGGCCGAGCGTGATATCCCGGGGATCGGCAACGTCGGTGATGCCAAGAAGAGGCATCAATTCGGCCCAGTGTTCCGCCGCGATTTCGTCGCCCCGAAGCAACTGAAGCCACTCGATGTCGGCCCTGATCTCCCGTATCCTCTTGCCCACAAAAGTGTCCATCTCCATGCTCGAGTCTTCCGTCCCGTTCGTCTTTTTCGTCGGGGACGCGGCATCACCGTCGTCGGCACCGACGACGTGCGACCGTATTCTCGTCTCCCAAGAATCCAGCCAGTCGTGCAGTCTCGGCAATCGTCTTCTCGCCACGCTCCACTCTTCGGTCGCTTGATTGTCGAGCTCTTTGATAAATTCCGCCTGGAAACGACAGTTGGATTCCTCGGCGTCCAACTGCGCCTCGAGACGTCTCGACGAGTCCGGATCATCCCGAAGAATTTCCCCGAGGTCGAGCTCCAACCTCCGACAGTCGGACGACAGCGCCTCCTTCTGCTCCGCCATCGACGACCAACGTTCCCTCATCGAGGCGATCCAGTCGAGAGTAACCGCCGCTTCGGATTTATTCGCCCACTTTGCTTCCCAACGTTCTCTCTCGTCCTGCAGGGCAACCGCCCGGTGACGAAGATTTATCTTGGCATCCTCCAGCTGACGAGCCACGGCGCTACGGTGCCTTTCCATGCGCTCCGACAGTCCTTCCCACGCTGCGTGGGCCCCGGAGACACCTTGTATGTTGTCGTAATATCGTAAGATTTTCTCAATTCAAGTGCAGATAAGCGCGTTGCTGCGCGATAATAAAATACAACTAAACGGTTACCATCGAGCTTTTCCCTCGTCCAAGCGGCTAGGACTCTGGCGAAACCCGTGACGGCCTCGAGTTCGCCGGCGATGGTCGCGGACTCGCGTTGTATTCGCGCGTGAGCCTCGTAAGCAAGACCGACTTCCTCGACGTTGCGGGGTCGGCGATCGAGCTCTTTGCCCGCATTCGACAGAAACTCGACGACGGCCACGAGTCTCGAGGAAGCTTCGGCTCGCAAATCCGAGGATAAACGGTCCCAGTATCTGCGAGAAGCCGATTCCAGGTCGTTTCTCGTTGTTCCAGTGTCGACGGTGATGCACCAGATCTTTACCTCGCCCCCTCGTAACTTGCCGACCTGTGGAAATCCGCCGCTAAGTATTTATCCGGCGAAAATATTATCGCGCAAGATTGTCCGTGCTTACCTCCTGTGCCCACTGCTTGGCATCCTTGAAAGCTCTCTCCCATTCCTGCGGCGATTTTCCCTTGAGCCTGCGAGCGAAAGTTCACAAGGTTGACAATGATTTCTCTCGACATTGCCCGTGCAAGATATTAGTCGTTAAGAGGCAGTGATACACCGGTCGGAACTCCGACGATGTCGGTAGTGTAGGGTTCTGTAATCTTGGTTAAACTGATTTTTTTTTGGGAATTTCGGAACACCAAAAGCTTATGCTCTTTTTCCATCATTTCCTGCTTGTGTTTCAAATTTCATTGCGATCCGACGCACCGTTTTGGAGAAAACAGATTTCAAAGATTCGAAGTGATGCGGGCGCGCGGCCGCGGAGTCGCGGGGGGGGGGGGGGGGGAGTACCACTGCCTCTTAAGAACGATGACCTACCTCTCGCCAATGTCAATTTTCGCCGGAGCAGCCAGAGTTATCCATTTGACGCGAACCGCTTCTATCGCGGTGAGAGCTACCTCGGCTTCCTTGTAAACGCCGCCGTAGAGATAGGCGCTTCTGTTAACCAGGCCACCGAATTGACCGTCGGCCGGGTCACCGACCCCTCGGAAGTTGCTCGGGATCGAGAGGAATCTTCGGAGACCCGAGTAGAGCTTCGCGCGTATTTCTTCGAGGGGCGGACGCCACTGGAGATGAGCGTCGCGGAAAGTTAACTCCACTCGTATCTCCGGCAATTTCCTCGTCAGAGCCGGGAGCGCAGCGCTGTTATCGCCGGAAATACGAATTTTGTGACAAAATCAATACGCGCAGCTATTTCATCGAATCGACGAAAGTTGTTCGATCGATCGAACTTACCGATAAGCGACGCCCAGAACTTTGAGCAATTGTCGATCCCAGTGCAGTTTCCAAGCTTCGGTGTTTCCGTATTCCGCCTCGACGCCCTCGACGATAGCTCGAATATTTCTGAGTGCTTCCTTCCAGGCTCCTTGGCTGCCGACGAGATTGACGATCTCGGCTTTGAGGAGACCGGCAACCAGGTCCCGGAGTGCCGCGTGCTTCGACGCGAGCTCCGAGTTCTGCTTGGCGAACTTTCTCACGAGTCCCCGGAGTCGATTGGTGTAAGCGTCGACGGCGCGCGGATCGGACCACACGACCCCCGATTGCTCGCGCACGACCCGAGCGAGTTCGAGGGCGGTCGCGAGCATCAGTGGCCGCTGCGACGGAACCATACGATCGCCTATCGTATTGTGAAAGCTCGCGACTTGCTGAAGCGCTCGCGCTCGACCGGCCAACGCGCCCGCGCGTTCCACGAGATCTCGCACCTCGCGTGGCAACTCGACACCCTGACCCGCCAGAGCTCGTGCCTCCTTCACCAGGGTCGTCAGTCGCGGATCGTAAGTCACCCTCATCATGCTCGAACCCGTCAACTCGACGACCGCCGAGTCGCCGCCTAGACTCAGCTCCTTGCGGTCTATCGCCGATTTCGCCGAGTTCACCTGCAGAACAGGGCACGGGAAACGGCTAACAAAAAATCCCGGTTATACGATAGAGAATGCGCGTTTGATATTATTACCCAAGTATCCACGAGATACCGTCGCCTCTTCTCGGCGTCTTTCGCGGCGGCAGTTATTTTTTCGGACGCCTCTTCGTAGCCAGGAAGGTCCGACAGCAATTCCTTGGTCATCTTTTCCAGGATCTCCAGTCGCATTTCCGCCGCTCGCGCCGATTGCACTTGCTGGAGTATTCGCGGACTGTCGAGCAGACTCTCGGTGTCCGGACCCGCCCGATAAGATTCCACGAGATCGCCAATCGCGGCCAGCAGAGCCTCGCGCTCCCCTCGAAGCGCTCGCCGCAGACCCTCGCGTTTCATCAGCTCGGCATAACGCTGGAACTCCGCCGCTAGAATCGACGAATTTCCCGCGCCGGCGAGTTGCTTCCGCAGTTTCTCCGTGACCTTCTCCTCCGCGGGGCTCAGACTCTCCTCGAAACGACGTTTCAGCCTCTCCCACTCCGCGTCTTTGCCATCTTCACCGATTCCCACTGAGAACATATATGTAATCGTACAAATGACAAATGTCGCGTTTCGCGTCATTTGGGAAGCTCATTTTTCGCGTGAAATAATTCTCTTCGGACCTCGCAAGTCGTCGAAGCTTTGAAGAAGAGCGTCCGTGCCGAGTGCAGATCGCTCGTTGGGCGTCAATAATCTCGTCAATTGTCGATGCTGCGCGCGAATTTCTGCAGTTTGTCTGAAAATTAAAGGAAGAGAAAGCACGCGCGCGCACACCCAAGGTAACAATAAAAATCAGGAGAGGATATTGTATAGCGAGAAAAAAGCGAAAAGAAAATAAACCTCAATCTGTCGCGAAATTTGGAGCATCTCACGGGCGAGAACGTTGGCCCTTTCCAAGGATGAAGAGATTGGTGAGGCCAAAATAGTCCCGTGAGTCGTTCGCACACTTTCACCCACTTGTCGCACACGGTTGCTGCAGTCGCGACTGCTTCGTCTCTCGCGCGAGAGTCGGTTCTGCGTACCTAGAGATAAAAAAGAATTGATATTTTTAATATTCGATATTTGTCAATGTTTTGTTCTTTCTACAACGACAACAATTGACAATTGGGTGTGTGTCGGGGAAATGCCTAGAGCTGTCAAACCTCGTCGAGAAGAGCCTGGACGAGTCGCACGACTTCGTTTCCAACCATGTCCAGCAGAGATCGCATTCTCTCTTCGTTGTAAGCGGGTCCGTCGAGTTTCCACAAGTCGTCGATGTAGCCGGACACCGCTTCGAGTACTTCTTCGACTCCGATCAAGCCGTCCCTTAATTCGAAATGACATTTTGTCGATTAATTCTTTACTTGTTTATACGGATTTGGACCTCTGTTGATTAGTAGTTGTAGGAGTTTCGGCAGTGGAACGGTCATAGAAAAACCCAAAAAACGTAATTCTTGGGTTTTTTCTACGGATCGTTCCACTACCGAAACTCCTACAACTATTAATTCTTTAGGTTGTACGGGGAGGGGCACTAGACAGAGAGCAGGAGAACAGTAAAACGCCCAGTAACCTGGAAGTAGCGGCGCTCTCAAGTTCTATACGAATGTTTTTCATGATCCCGGCAGCCTCCTCGGCGACGCGTTTGTCCTGAGTCTTTTTAGCCTGTTCGTGTTTCCGTCGCCAGAGACTTTCCTCCTCGGCTATCGACGAAGACGCTTTAGGACCGAGGATGTCTTCCTCCAGACGCTTCAGGCAAGAAGCGTTTACTCCCGATGATTGCAACGTCGGTGCCCAAACCTGACGAAGAGCCTCGATCAAGGCCGGACCACCGGTTTTCGGGCCTCCGGTTGTCGCCACTTGGACCAACTCGTGGAAATTCTCTTCCGTGACGGTCGACGGTCGTAGCTTCGGAGAAAGAAAAACAACAAATTGATTTTTCAAACGATTACGCTTTGTTTGTTGATAATCCGGCAGGTCTTTGCGCGCAACGTCTCGAACCTTGTAGAAAACCAAAGCATTTCGCCCGACGGGAAGTTCGTTCGTCAGCTTCAAACGTATTGCCTCGGCGCTGCTGGTGCGCGTAGGATGGGCACACAACGTGCGGCACGACGCAGCGTCCAAGAATTTTTCGAGCACCGCGTCGCTCTCGGTCGTCTCGACGGCATCATCGACCGGTACTCCAAAAAAATGTCCGGCCGTCGAGACGATAAGCGTCCCTCGTTTGTCGGCCGCCACCATCCTGTCGCTTCAATTCTCGTCACGGTTCTGCCCACGGTTCCTCATTCAACGACACGTTCAGGTTTGAATTTTCAAATAAAAGTTGCAGTTGACTTACAGCAATAACTGTGCTATGTACTAATTGGCGAATGCTCGTGTATCTTATTAGCTGATTCTCCACTTCACAATGTTAATGGCACGGAATTAAATGACATTGTACGCTTTCAGGTTCTTCGCGCGTTTGATGGCAACACAGCAATGCCACATCAGAATGTGGCGTAGCCGGGAGGGTAAGATGCTACCACCGGGCTACCATGGTTACCGGCGACAACACAATGCGCCACGCTACGGTACGATTGGCCACGTGACAAGGGCAACCTCTGGTGGTGCTGCTGGTGGTTGTGGTGGTGATAGTGATTATTGCCGTCGCCGCACACGTGCAGCGGTAATCGATTTTAAATTACTCAAATGATAAATTATTGGTCGCGCAGCACGGCAGCGTGTTATTCGCGTCTCGAGATTCTTAAGGGGGAATATACACCTGGCGGAAGATTCGAAATATTCCAAGCAGTCGGGGGCGCAGCCAGTTGACAATTACTACATATTGCATAATTAAAAGAGGAATCGCTATCGCGATGCACCAAGCGACGTGTGCATCGATAGACGATGCAAATATGCGCGCATTCCGATGTCCGGCGCGGCGCGCATATATCGACGACGTACATATCCGAGTTTCAACAACGTCGTGCATATCTATGAGCGCTTGACTAATGTAGCGTACAGCAATGCAGAATCGGACTTGGACGCGCTGTGAGTGCACGGACAGAAATGATGACACTGCTCGCCTCCTTCGCTCTGGACGGCTGTATCTAATGACGTCCCACATGAACAAATTTTCTTTTTGTTCGCGGTGGCCAGTCGTCCGCATACCACACGAATAAGTATACCTTATTCTAACGGAAACTCGCCAAATTATCGATATTACGGTTATTCATCCAGTGAAAGTCATTGAAAATGTATCTGGACGGATAATATCTGATTCGTCCATCGCAACTTGAAAATTAATATTAAAACTAGGAACAATGACGCGCGCTCGCGCGCGCGCTCGGAGGTTAGCCAGCGTAGGGGAGAACCTTGCGATTTTCAGCGAAAAAAAAAGTTCGATTTTACGAAGTTTTAAAACCCTATCCGATGGGAAATTTCCCGCTGATTCCAAATATGACCGGTTTTTTGCCCGAAAAAATAAGAAATGTCATAAGAAAAACGCGAAAAACGATTTTTCACTTTCTTCCAATTTTGGAACTTTACTAAAATCGGTGTAATTTTTTTTAAATTAATCGAATCTGGATTTTCTCACGAAATTTTTAATAGAGGATTCGACGCAACGATAGCGTTGTACCGACTAAAAAGTAAAGCTTCTTTTGAAGTAATTTCCAATGCAAATCGACGTTGATACTCCAACGTAATTAAGAGAAAAAGATAAAGCCAGAAGAAACATGTTATCATTCGGATAAGATATGTCACTTATCGTTCTCGTTTCCTGCAGCCACGAATTTTTTTACAAAGGTTCAACGTTTCGACACATTGTAACGAACCGCGTTGCTCGTGTTAACCAGCTGTAGATACACCAAGTGCATCGCGACGGCAATCCTTATCGCTCCAGTCTGGGAATACCCTCGTTTACATTTACAAGCATCTGCTCGTCATCGAATTAATATCAGACGCCAAGTTTTATCTTTTCCTCGTAATTACACGTTTTCCTCTAAATCTTGAAGCATCAGTTACAGCCGTAGCGACGAGAGAAAATGAAAAGATGTCGCCTCGAGTGTGGCGAGCGCGGCCGACTCACAGCAGCAACGCGCTGCGCTGATGATCGGATGGTGTGCTGTTCCCATTCGTCGCCGCCGTGAAACGCGTCTCAAGCAAAAGGAGAGGGGAGCGATTAGCCAAACCAAGGACGCGAGTGGTTCGCTCGTTTCGTTGCGGCCACCGCCGCCACCGCTGTATCGCTCGTGTCTCGCGTGGTAAACATTGCGTCGGGTCTCGTGTGTCCCGGTTATTCAGTTGTGTTCTCGCAGTCAAGCGCGAATCGCTCGCGAGATTTACGATTCTTCCGCGACGCCAGAGTGGATATCGAGTTCCCTCCGACATAGTTGCAAATAGTGTGCTGCCGTCGAGGTAAGCAGCATCGAATTTGAAAAAATTTAACACGTGCGTTCGGTGCTTTTTGCCAGTGAAATCGCGATATCGATGCTGACGAAAGTGTGACGTTTGTTTTTGTAAATTCGAATCGTCCAACCAACGACAAGTTTTGTAGTTTTTAGAGCTGAAATTGCAGTGAGTTTCGGATTTCTTCTATATCAATTCTGCAACTCATTTCAAATGTCACAGACGCAAGGAATAGAATATTTTATTTCCTAACGAATTGAATTCTTGTTTTGAAATTATCAATGAAATATTTCGTGTGTCGTTGAAAATTAATATTATATTTCGCGTCGTCGCAAAAGTGCGTTTACGGTGTTCCGCCCGATCGTGTGTTTCCCACGCGGCGGCGCACCAGTCGGATATCTGTATGCCCGCGAGGCGCGGTTGCGATACGTTCAACGAGCGAGCGCGCGCGCGTTAAAGCAGCGTGTACGGGAGGAATTCCGCGCGCTACGGGCAATTATACTCGCGTGTGATTCATAGCCCCCGCGAGACGCGTCCTTTGTCGGCTCGGTCGCGGTTTCGTTGCGCAACGACGATTTTTTGTTTACGCTTTAACGCTACACGCAACGCAGCGTCGCAAAATCAAGTTCTTCGCGCGCACCATCGAGACGAGGCGACAATGAAGGAGGATCGTCAGGAGGGGAGAGGAACAACGCCGGGTACCATCGGCCTAGTCATGTCCGCGTTGACCCACGTCCTTCTTCTGGCACCGATCATCTACATCGTCGCCCTTTACTTCCAGAACTACAACTTCTTCTCGTGGCACCCGATATGCATGTCGGTGGGCGTGAGTATACCCGCAAATAAATCCGCGATACCGTTCGCGATATTTCGCCTATCGATAGATAGAAATAAATTGTCAACGATGCTGATGTGTGAAAATGAATTTAAGGTCGGTCTGCTGATGACGGAAGCGGTCTTCGGGATTTCCGGCGAGGCGTATCTGACGAATCGCGTTTCGCGACTGGGTCGAGTGACCGTCCACTGGATCCTCCACTCGATGGGCCTGTCGCTAATGATAATCGGTCTGGTGATCGCCGTGGTAGCGAAAAATGCCCATGGAAAAAATCACTTTGAGAGCAGTCACGCGAAGCTCGGTATCAGCGCGATCGTCTTGGCGCTGCTCGTCGCGTCGTTCGGGATCGTCGCGAACAACACGCGCTGGCTGTATCCGCGAGTGAGGCCGGTGCTCATCAAGGTCGGTCACGCGTTCGGTGGCATCGCCATGACGATAGTTCTGCTCGCGACGGTGATCAACGGTACGTACAGGCACTCGTTTCCGGGCAGCGAGACAGGCCGGAGCCTCGTCTTCGCCTCGCTCTTCTTCGCCGGTGTCCTCGTCCTCGCTAAGCCGATACTCGGCGCTGTCTCGCGGAGTCGAGTCATATTCAGGTCGCCCAAACCGAGTGCACCGGCCACGTGACAACCCGGATGACAAATCGTCCGGAAGAAACCGCCGCTGCGCGAGTGATAGTCGACACGGCGGGCCAGCGTGTCATCGTATGCGTTGTCCGCATTCATCCGCATCCATCCGCGCAGATATCGATGCGTTAGCTAACCGTAATTTCAGCGACGAAGCTACACCACACTGCGGTTGAATCGCTCATTGTATGCGCGCGGTGATCGTTAGTCAATATGTAAATCGGAATGCGGGCGGGTGTCGCTCTTGCATTTGGTATTCTCGGCCAGTGAATCCCGCGGTGGAACAGAATCGACGATGGATATCGAATATCGCTTCGACAGACTGAAATCGATATACCAAGGACACGGGTAATTTGTAAATTTCCGTGTACAAGCATTATGTACATTACGCAGTTGAGGATATTTTTTATTCCTTCTTTTAACTACGATAGCTTTAACGCATAAATATATATTTCGGATATTTTGAATAACTGTTGTGCTTTCAATTGGCATTTCTTGCTTCGAGTTCGGGCCACTTGGGCATCATTCAAAGATGCTGTGTTCAGGTAAATACAAAATAAGTCCGAGATATCGTCTGGAAAAATAATATTCTCATTAGTACTTAATTTATCCGGGCGTTAACGACGACGATGAAGGCTGAGAAGAAATTCGTTCGATTGCGCTGTTAATATCGTCAACCATATACCAACACTTTATTGTAATTAAACACGCTTCGTTACATATACATAGAATATATAGTATATTTATATATAATATGTATCATGTATATCTTTTCATAATACAATGTACATGTATAATAGTACTTGCTTCAATTGTTCACTTGTTTTTCGATTACCTTAAGCCCTATAACGTCATTGTCGTAGCTTATCATTATGCAACAACGTATACATACAATTTTTATCTGTAATATACATTAATATGTATATTCATATATCCCAATGGGGCTCTGCAAATTGACGGCCTCTGGTTGCGCTTCTGTCACTTCTGCTTTGGCACTCCGGGAAAACTATTGTATTTGCGTCACATGAAAGAGACTCGGGCGCGTCAGGCAATGCTGTCGTCGGTAAAATGCAAACGTGGATTCATCCGTGGACGCTCGATGAACGTTTCCATCTCACATACATATTTATAGTATAATACATATATTCTTCATTTCTTCCTTTAATTTGGCCGAGCTAATCGCTGTGTTTGTGTGTTCCGTGTAATGCCACGCATATTGTGTCTTGATTGTATAACGTCGACAAATTTGTATTTTGCAAATGTGTGGGCCGAAAAAATGCTCGTTCCTTCACGTGTCTATTCGTCGAACGACGCTAGGCAATTTTTCTTTTTTAATCTCATCGAAAGTTATTCATTGTTCGTATTTCCATCTAAATCATATATATTGTACAAGTGCTTCTTCCGATTGTGATGTCAATGCAGCGCACTCGAAACAGACATTTAATCAATTCCATCAATTAACAATGTATACTAGCTTCCGTCGTAAAGATTTTCTCTCTCGCTTTTCGCCTACTTTCTCGCCGCCTCGCGCGTCTCAATATCTAGTTCTAGGACACGTTTTACTTTGTACTGTTCGCTCTACGGTTTGCTCTGGGTCGCCAATTTTTGTCTTCACCGGAAACGATCGCTCGTCGGTTCGGCACTGCCGAGCAAGTTTCAATAATATTCCATCTACCTATTTACTTGTTTCATCTATATACGTTATTCTCACGATACTCAACTAACCGCCTGCCTCGGCGATAGTATTCTTCAATCTTCTATCTCATAACATTTATAACAAATATATGTATGTATATATATATTTATACTTATATGTCTATTTAAATTACATCTTAATCATCAGTCATCTTATTGATCGCACAACTGAAAGTACAGATCTTATAATGCCATCATTGAACGATGAAATAAAACGTAAAGAAACGTAAAGATATTACCTAAAATATGACGGCGACGATTCCCCTAACTAATTTTTATCAGCTATCGTTACATCTAACTTTAATCACAACGCTATACATTCTCACTTGCGTGTGCGAACGAAGCGTGCCGTGCTTTTTTTCCGAGTTTTGGTTTAGTACTCGATTGCGATTCGGAGTCTGTTGAACATTGGGGCACAATTTTGCACAGCGAATTATTGAACATTGAAAATAAATTAAATAGCCCGAACAATGTTTGCGCAATTTGTTTTGTTCGAGAAGAATGGAATAAAAGATATTAGTCGTGTTCGAGAATTTCTCGTTCGTCTCCGCCGTTCCGTTTGTTTTCACGGTCTCAGCCGGATCAACGAGAGAAAGCTCGGTGACAATGGCCAGCAGCGATGCCTTATGCGTATAACGTCATGTTTTCAAAGCGCGCTCGGCACGAGAAGCACAATTGTTCTGCATTTCCCGTGTGAAATGGCACCACGACGAGGAGCAGCGTGCCAGATCTTTAATTTTCTCGTTGCACCCGTTCCACCTAGTAGAAACCGACTCGCCTCTCGTCTTTTGCCTCCTCGAATCTATAGCAGATGTGCACAATGAGCTCATCTCGTTAATTAACATGTAAAACCGAATGGAAACCGTTTTCACTCAAGTTTTCTTGGAGCGTTATTAAGCTTTACGTACAAAGCGTATTGTGCCTTCTCTGTAGTATTATCCGTATAGTCTCCCTTGTAATATTATCATTATTAGAACCACTCGCAGTGAACAAACTTTTCACCTTATCATTTCTAATCTCAGTCGTAATACGCGATGAATCTTTGTCACTCAGGCATCGCATAAGCGCAATCTTGAACTTACCGAGTCTTGGGTTCTTTTTTCTTTTTTTTTTTTGATTATTAAATAACATTCGATTGTACGTGTTGTTTTCGCGACAGGGATATTTGTCAGCAAAGCAATATCAAATCTGCGACAAAACACGGATTTCCTTTACGACTATCGTTTACACAGAGATTCCATCACGATTTCAACGAGTATAATTTATGGCACAGTATGTATTTCCAATGGGAATTCTTAATTGAGTTGTATGAATTTAAGAAATATTAATCAGGTACAAACAAGTCGTTCTTCGTTTCTCAAAATATTCGAATCGACATTTGATTTCACTGCTTGAAAAAAAAAGACCCATCAAATACTAATTACTGTACTGGAACATTCAATTTTCGGATAATTTCGGACAAAATTTGATTGCTTCATGCATCAAATCATGGATATAATCGCAATCATTTTTATGATGTATTTAAAATAAAATGAAATAAAAAAAAGATCTTCCAAGGAATACCAACTACTGTGGAAGAAAAATCGACAAAATGTCTTCCATCGCCGATTGCAGGCTGCGTTGCCAGGCAGGGCCTTCAACAGGTATACAATATATATTAACCATATTCTCAGAAACTATATACATATATCTCCGTATATATATATATATATATATAATATAACTATCAACACTTTACAAACGAGATCACATATAAAATAAATAATCACGATCTTTCGCGTTATTGACTTAGGCTTAAATGTACATGTGATTCTTGTCACGTATGCACCGTGCACTGCGGGTGCAAAATTAACGCAAACGTTTCGTCGTCAACGACTCGATCACCGGCCTGTTCCAAATTCCTCAACAAATCTCTCGTGCTATATATCTCTCAAAAATTCCCTGATTCCGTTCCGATACTTTGAGTCTTCGTTACACTTTTCCCAGACGTCAGAATATTTCGTATTTTTTTCCTTATCGTTCGTGAGAATGCGATTTACGTAGACACTTTTTTTTACGATAATACTCGATCGACGGAAATATATTGAACATCGATTAGGGAAAGTGCCAGTGTGGACTCGTGATACATATATACGTCTCACTTTTCTGCGAGAACCGCGCGACTTCTATTGTACAATAATCGTTTAACACGTCCCAGTCTCGCGAATTCGTATTGACACGCAATTACTCTACTCGTTAAATTATTGTTTTGTTTTTTTCCTTTCTATCAACGTTATACTGAGATTTTTCTCGTTTTCTTTTTACTTGACTACTGAGCAACACATCTGGACAATGGTAAAGGTTTTATTACAGCTAACTAAGTCTCATTGGTGGGATTTACGCATGAGCGCAGGCCGCAAGACCTTCGAAAACGAATACAGTGTCGACTGATGTATACCGTAACCTGTTACATGTGACGCAATTATGTACGAAGATTATCAGTGGTGACGGAAGATAAACCGCGTGGTATTCCTCTCCGACAGCCGTTTTTTCCCCATCGTCCTTACTTATTTCGCACCCGGAAGATTTTAATGCGAACTCGGCAGAGAGCTGCGTTCACGCTGTGTTGTTTTCGGATGAAAAATGCACATCGTGTCAGACCTGTTGGGACGTTATCAAATCGGCTTTGCTCGAGTTCTTTAAGATCGACGGTCCCGGCAGTTTCTGCGTAGTCGAGCCCGGAACACCGGAAGGCTGGACCATCATCGGCTGGCCGTTAACCAGGACAATCGTATCGCGCACGGAATCGTATCCTCCCGGTTGACCTGCAAATTAATCGTGAAATTAAATTGCGGCGCTGCACGTTATAATAGCATTGGTAACCGCAATATCGATCGCCTATATCTCTGCTGTTTCTGCTCTGCTGCTGCTGCAGCAGCAGCTGCTGTGTAGACATTCAATGCGAAGCAGCCTCCATCGATTGGTACAATTAACGCGCCCGCGAAGCCCGGGCGGCGGTGCGACAGGGAAATGCCACTGCGTAATCTAATTACCGATTATACCTGCTAAGGGTGTGTGAGCAAGTGTCCTCGAGGGCGTCGAGGGGTTCCTCGAGGCGGGACCCCAATCGGCCGTCGGTTGCAGCAGCATTCGCGCTCGTTCCCACACGGAATCCCGCTTCCTCTTTGATTTCCGACTTCCCGAAGTTGTTCTGGACGTGCGACGCTCCGATTCGTCATCTTCGTCCTCGTCGTCGTCATCGTCGTCGTCGTCGTCGTAGCTCGGTCGCTTTCCCTGACTGCTCAACTGGCACTGATTCGAAAATACGGAATAAAATATTTTGACATCGGGCGCATATGTTGCGTTTTGACTTTTCTCGCGGTCGATATTATGCACAACAGTATACTAACCACACCGAGACCGACGATGACGAAGACCGGAAAGAGGCCAACGAGCCAACCGACTGCGTCCGCCCATATCGGATAAACGTAAGTGCCGTACTTCAAGGGCTCGTACTCCACCCAATTGAAGAAGAGGATGAAAAACAGAGCCGCCGGCGTGACGACCTTCCACATCCACGTCCAGAAGAATCTCCAGACTCTGCCGCGCGGTCCTATCATGTGTTGGACGTCGTCCAAGAAACGATCGGCACCGTAGATCCAAGCAACGAGAATGCACTCGCTTATTGCGATCAAGAGAACCGACCAGTTTGCCGCGTACTTATCCATCAATTGGAGCCAATACATTCCAGCCTGCGATGATGACAAACGCACGGAGGTATGTAACAACTCGAGGATGCGAAGTAAAAGATGAGCGAGGAGGATGGAGGAAAACTTACGTTCGTGGTGAAGACGATTCCACCGGCGTAACCGATGATCGCGGCGGCGAGGACGACCCACGTCTTGTAATTCCTGAGGGCCGGAATGCCGTCGAGTATAGCGGTCGTCACGGTTTCCATGAGGGCAAATTGCGAGTCGAGTCCGAGAGTGAGAAGCATGACGAAGAAAAGGAGAGACCAGATCGGCGCGACGGGCAGTCTGGCGACGACCTCGGGATAGACGATGAAGGCCAGTCCGGCGCCCTGATCGACGACCGAGGCCACGTCGACGTTGAGCTCGTGAGCGAGAAATCCAATGACGGAGAAGATGACGAGACCGGCGAAGAACGAGGTGCCGATGTTGCTCACCGCGACTATCAGCGAGTCCTTGTAGCAGTTGTTGTTGAATTTGTTGTAGGAACTGAGGGTTATGAGACCGCCCCAGGCTGGACTTAGGGCGAAGAATATTTGAACCGCCGCGTCGCCCCACACTTTCGCCGAGGTCAGGCGACGCCAGTCGGGCGTCAGGTAAAAGAGGATTCCCTCGTCGGCGCCGGGCAACGAAATCCCGCGTACGAATAGCGCGATCTGTTCAAATTCAATGGCATCGCATACTTAAGCACCTGACATCCAAATCAAATATCGTTACGAAATTAAGCACTTAGCATCATCATCCGGTGCAACAGCTGGCTGTTGTGTACCACAAAAAAATCGTTGCTTCGTTTTTTGATAACTCACCAGTACAACGTAGGGAAAGAGAGCCGTAAAATAGACGACTTTTCCGGAGCTCTGGACGCCCTTGCTCAGACACAGAAAGACAATGACCCACGCGAGGAACAGGCAAGCTGCCAGCGCTGGTCTGATATTTCCGGTCTCCTCGATGCCGCTGCTCATACCCAGCACGTGATTGCTGAAGTAAAAATAAAATATGTCAATGCGCTCGATGCACTTGTTGAACCGACGAGCACGCGATAGCGCGATACCGGCGTGCGCTTACGTGAAATATTCTTCCGCGGGTGGCCTCTTGATGGCCGACGTGATGTTCTCGATCGTAAGTCCCATGTCTGCCATTTCGGTGGCATTCAGGCATTTCAATTTGTAGTAAGATGTGTTCTGACTGGCACAGAACTCGGCAGCTTGATGCTCGTAGCAGTCTTCGGTGCTCCACGCGGGATCGCAGCTGCTCCAAGGCAAAACGCTTCCGCCTGAAAATGATGCCGCCTCGTTATGCGATGCTCGCTCGTCAAACTTTTCCCTATCTCCCGTATGAGTCTTGCGACGACACAACGAGAAAAACTTACCGGCTACAGAGGCGAACATGTAGTAGAGTGTCCAGGCGATTATGAGATTGTAATAGAGCATTACCACGGAACTGACCAGCACCATGCCGTATCCCAAGCCCCGTAGAAGAGGACAGAAGCGCTTGTAAGCGGCTACCGGTCCCAGACTCGCGTACTGACCTAAATATCAGAATTGCCACTTGACTTAGTCGCAGCTTCTTGTTTCGCGATTCCGCGCGCAAGGACGCAGGGCAAATCTCTCTCGCCAAAATGAAATCCCCCGAACACCTCTGTGAATCCTCGGCGCTTTGCTCTTTTTCAAACCCGCTTCTTCACATATAGGTGAGACACGGGTTCTCGATAGACTGTAAACAATAGATTGACGACCTTCGCGCTGGGGATGCTCCAGACTCGAGTGAAAGGGCTTGTTGACGATCGATGTTGAGAGTCGAGAGCTTTTTTTTTTCTTTTCGAAGAACGCTTTTGATTCGTGATATCGTTCTGCGTTTCGAGTAGGAATATGATTCGAGAGAAAAAAAGAGTTAACTGGTAAAAGTTTAAATTGTGGGAAAAAAAAGAAAGATAACGTGTTTTCTCGCGATCGATGTTTTTCGGACGGACGAATGAATGTGGCTGGTGAGAGATTCATTCAAATGGGGCTTTCGTGTATAGGAATTTCTCAACCTATATGTCTTGTACAAGAACAGGGCTTTAGCTTAATTACAATGCGCTCTTGCGGGGAGTTTCCCCAGGCAGAGACGGATGCAATTCACTCTTTGTCGCAGTGTAAATTCACAAGCCACCCGGGTCGAATGATAATTGGATTAAATTCAGAATTCAGTTGAAATGTCCCTGTCGAGTGTCCATATAAGTGCATGGTTTTCATTAAGGTTTAAAAAAAATAATTTTTAGATGACTTTTCTAATCAATGCTTTGGGGGTTTCTTTTTCGTTAGTGATGTTTTCAGGGGATTTACGTTACGTGACGATTTGACATTGAAAATACCCACCGAGCGAAAGTTCCATGAACATGAGCGGTAAGCCAGCGATGACGAGCATAACCGTGAATGGTATGAGAAATGCTCCACCGCCGTTCGAGTAGCACAGATACGGAAATCGCCAGACGTTACCGAGTCCCACGCTGTAGCCGAGGAGCGACAGTAGGAAATCGAACTTGCCGGTCCAGGTACCGCGTTCCGGGTGCTCGTCCTCGCCATCCTGAAGTGGCGCTTGGCTATTCGCCACCGAGTATTTGTCCTCGTTCTGCAGCAGCAAGAACGACAACTCGTTGACGACCAAGTTCATTTACAAAAGCAATTCTCGCATATTTTAAACTTGCGGAGACTTTCGAAAAATCAATACATAAAAAACAACGAAAATTGCGTATTTAGCACACGCGTGAAAAAAGCGACGAAGCAAAAGAATTTCGAGAAGATGTGAAAACTATATAGATGATAGATTGCAGCAGCAGCAGCAGCACTCACGTCCCAGCAGTCCAGGTAAGGCCGAATTCGTGGCGAAGCGTCCTGCATCCTCGCGCTCTATATTAATCACAGGCTAATACAACGCAGCTGGTCACAGCGAGTGTGATCCAGATGCGAAAAATAAATACAAAATATTGTCACTGCTCTGTCGTTATCGCTTCGTCGTGATCGTCGACGACCAAGTTCTCGCCCTTCATCCCGTCGCCCTGCATCTCGTCGGGCATCGTTTTAACGTATCGTCGCCGCGCTGCACTTGTGTCCTCTCGAACGATCGTTAGGCCGAAGGTTCAGCTATCGGGGAGTTTCTTCGAAAATGGACGCGCACCGTGCATCTTCAAGGTCGTTGCATCTCATCATCCCGCGAACACGATGGCTGCTTCTCTTCATCCCGACTTTCCGTTGCGACGTGTTCTTCATTCCCGTCGAAATGTCGGAACCTCCCGATGAACCGTTCGAACCGCCGTTACGTTTCTCAGCAGTCTTCGACCCCCTCGCATGGTTTTTTCCACGCGGGCCTCGATAACCGTAGTAGACGCGACGGTCGCACCTATTCGATTATAAAACAAAATCAAGCACTGCTCCGTAATCACCACCGCGCGTTCTTCACTCGTGACGCGATAAATCGCGCGAAACCTACGAAACAAAAATATATCACCGAAGAAAAAAAATCTCGAGCTTTTAATCCCGAAGAATCGTTCGATCCTTTCATCCGCGATTATCGCGACATCGCGGACGCGGACCGATATATCGCACGAAACCAGATTAATTTCGTTCCGCACCCGATCGATGAGATGTTTGGGAATTTGCGTCTCGTTCGCGTCGACGATCAGCTGTTTTCGCCGGAGCTCGAGGTCATAGCGCGGCGGCGGTGGAGACCCGGCGCGCTTTCGCGATTGCCGCGGGGAGAACGCGCGCGTGTTTCACCGGCGAACGAGACAATAACGATTCGCCGACTGACGACGGGGGACGACGTTGCTGCTCGTGGGTGCAGCGGCGCAGTGTCGGAGCGGCGGGCCGAGAGCAGGGAGGGAGCGAGAGCGACGGAGGGATAAACCGACCGACCGACCGACCACGGTCTATTGTCCGTGATTGATGCCACTGTACCCGGAACTCGTCATCCCCGAGCCTTCCGATCGTCTCCCGGTGCGGCCTTCCGGCTTCGAGGATTCCTCCGGGAAGAAATCGATACCTCGCGACGGAGAGACACGCGCGCGCGTATATCGAGAATATATCCGCGTAATAACGAGAAGAGAGACGCGGCGGATACGAACGCGTCGGGACGGACAGTGGAAATGGCCCGCGCCCGGCCAGCCAGCCAGTCAGCCAGCCAGCCAGCCAGCCTGCTTGCCTGCCTGCCTGAACGCCTGCTTACGGGAGAACGAGAGAGCTTTCGCGTCGCTAGCGGCACCCGCGTCGCACCCGACGAGCCTCGAACTCGACGATCGATCGATATTACTGCTCCTGCGAGCTGCGTCCTACCCTAAACCTTGCACTCGTCGCCTCACCCTTCCCAATCCCACCCCCTCGACTCTCTCTTTTTCTCTCTCTCTCTCTCTCTCTCTCTCTCTCTCTCTCTCTCTCTCTCTCTCTCTCTCTCTCTCTCTCTTATTCTCTCGTCGCGCGGTCTCCGCTACACTTATCGATAGCAGCACGGTTGTCTCTCTCCTACGCAGCTTCTCACGTCATTTCGCGTCTTCCCTCTCTCTCTCGCTCTTCGCGTCTCGTTTTCAGCGGCTTCAATTCCCTCGAACGAGCACACGTCCCGCAATCTCGTTTCATCGCGACCCTCTCCTCCGTACTCTCAACCTTTGGAATTTCCAGTCGGCGGTACATTCGAGGACGTTTCGGTGCACACACAACGCGCGGGTCTCATCGTCGCTCCTCCTCGATGGTCAGCGGAGATTCGGCGGCCGCGCCTCATCGAGAAGAAAGCGGCGATTTTTCTTATCTAGGTGGATATACTTGTCGGACGTGGAATATACGAAGAGGGCTTTTTGGAGACGATTCGACACTGATAATTGTCGCGCGCGAGTACGAGGAAACAGCGCGTTCCACGCAGGCTCTCGTTAATTAACGTTAACACTGCGGATAATCAGTTGCATCCACGACACACACACGCACACACACACACATGTCGTTGGTGTGCGAGCCGCAACAGGCGAGCGTGGCTACGAAGGCTTTACACGTGTGTAACAGTCGATAGTTGCGGAACAATAAGCGACCCGCGACGGAATACGCGACGGAAATTGCTGCGACAATTTGATATACGTGGCGGAATGTTCGCGCGGGGCATCCACCGTCGCCGCCTCGAAACGATGAAATTTTATCGAATAATCTACCGATTGCTTTTTATTTATCGAAAGGGTGGAAGCGTACGAAAGAAACTGCCGTCGCTTATTCAAGATCCTCGTGGCCTTCTTTCCGCATCGTTGCCCGGATCTGGTGCCGCCGCAGCTTATACGCGGATCCGTGATATAGTTGTCCCGATCAATCCGAATCCCAGGGTGAACTTCCTCAAACAAACTTTCCCGTATAAAATCGTTGAAATTCCAATATCAGCGGGGCACCAGGTGGATTTTGAAGTTCGGACTTGGGCAGCGGGGAACGCGCGCGGTGATACGTACCGTACACGCGGCAAGCTGCGGAGATTGGGATTCTGGTTCGAGGAACCGATGGGAGGGATGAACGAAGAGAGGCAGCGCGAGCGAGTGCGCGAGAGTAAGATGAATCGTGTTGCCGGGAGCGCGCGAGAGGTAGGTAGGTGAAAGGGCAAGAGGACGGCGGCAGCCGTCCTCGACGCCGCCGCCGCCGCCACTCGACGAGCCAGGCTGTGATTGGGAGGGGGAAACGAATGGCGAGGTTGGCCTTGATCGAAACTCAGGCGCATTCAAGCGGAAGCTTCATCCCCGCAAGCTCGCCCGATCTTCAGACTCGCGTGGCACAAGTGCGTAGGTGCAGAGCTTCTCGAAAAAATTGTCCCGGATTCTTAGCGCACTCTGCGCGCTGAGCCGAATCTCCGCGATTCCCACAAAGCATATGACTCTGATAAGGACGCGGTATATTCAGCAAGTATCACCGATATTTCGCTTGAAGGCTTGCACCTTCCGAACGAGATGCTCAAGTGCGAGCAAGCAGTTTCCTACTATATACGCACTGTTGAAAATCCTCTATTAAAAAGGTCGTGAGCAACCATTGTCGTCGATTTATTCAGCATCTGATTGGTCGTTGGAAAACCGGTAGCAGTTTGATTTTTAATATCGCGAAATTTGGCAGTTTGTCAGAAAAAAAATCATTTTTTGCGTTTTTCTCCTCGAATTTTCGATTTTTCGGGCAAACACCTGTCGTTTTTGGAATCAGCGGGAAATTTCCCATCGGATAGGGTTTTAAAACTTCGTAAAATCGAAAAAATTGTTTTTCGCCAAAAATCGCAAGCTTCCTCCTACGCTGGATAAGCTCTGTCCGCGCGGGTGATCGTGCGCGTCATTGTTCCTAGTCTTCGCTTATAAACTACGTGGTGTTAAAAACTACACCAAGTATATAAAAGTCCACAGGCATCTATGGCGGTGATAACGAGCGGTGTTAAACGAGAGTAGGTGTCAAAATATTTCGTCATCTCCTGTAACAGTGTGTGCAATGATGCCAGCAACATCAGCGTTGCGTATTAACATCGTAACGCTTTGCAGCAGGTGTTAACATTCTAACAGCACTATTATGCACGGACGAAGAGTTCGGTCATAAAGCGGAATTGCTGGTAACTTTTTGAGTCGTTAATCCAGGACACAAGAGGGTTCCTCCGCACATGCCGTGCATGCGCGCGCTCTCAGTTGGCTGCCGCCGCGAAATTGCCTGTGGCTCGCCAGCGATTGTACAACTTTTATATCCCTCGTCGTAATACGTTTGCCGTCCTCGCGCCGCTTCGTCATAAAGGGAGGATCGGAACATCCCGGAGGAATTGAGTTAAATGCGCGTTTTTCCGATTTCGATTATAACCCGAGGGACCTTGCATGAGGTCAGGAGCAGAAAGCTCGATTCGCGATTGGCTGCTCGTGTCGCTGCTTCGGACTCTGCGCGGAAAATCACAATTTCGCGGTACTTTTTTGTGCGAAAAATTTGTTTTTTCGCTAAAAAAACAAATTTTTCGCTAAGGGGTAACCTCCTATTTTTCTCTCCTAGTGTTCTTAAATTTTACCAGCTGCGGATAAGCTGGGTTACGGATAAGTTACCGACGATCGGCATCGGTAACTGCTTCACGAGCCAACTCTGGTAAAACGCGCCACGACGAGCACGAATATTTTTTTATCGAGCGTTTAGCAAAATATTCCACTCGGCGCTGCCTGGGTCAGTGGTTTCCGGAACTCTGCTTGACTAATTATGTGAAAATTTAATAAGCGGAGGTAGTTTTGCCCAACTAACAAAAACATAATAATTAATAATTCATGATTTGACCATTCGGGCGAGGTATGACGCGTGGGGTTGGATCCGATGACCCAAGGAATAATATTGCAAGGATCAGCGGAAGCGAGAAAATTCCGATAACAGACGCATTTTATCCGAATAACATTGATACGCTAGGTAGTTTATTCCGAGGCGTTTTTGTCATTGGCTCGACCTTCTTGCGAGTCCAAGATAAATTGTAAACAGACACTCATGTTGCGTTTATCATATTCCTCAAATACTTAATGTTTTTTCGAAAGTTTAGGTTCGATTGCAAACGCAACACTTGTCAAACTGCGACGAGACGCGAATGACTAATTAATAGCGAACGTTTTTTTCTTTCCTATCGGTCGTATTATTTTTTCAACGTGTGCTCAACGGTGCGTCGACTTTACGCGCGCGCAGCTATATAAGAGTGTTTCGCTCGATAGGCGACGGACCATTGTCATTGTGCGTCGCGTGAGCCCTGTTAATTATTTTCGAATTTCCGAAAAATTCACGAAGAGAAAAAGATTATACGAAAAAATGTCGAAGAATCGGGGTAAACTCGCGGACGCCGAACGAAGGAGAATCGCGGCGGACGAGCGGTATCGTCTGAGAGTGGAAAACAACATGACGGGAGTGGTGACCGTGCCGAAAAATTGGCACGATCTCGCGGTGCGCGAACAACGCGACTGGTTGCGCCGAAAAGTCGAGGAACACTGCCCGTGTTTGCCGGACAGTCTGATCACCCTGCTCGTGGGAACGACGATCGACGGCGACTGCGGCCGCGATTCCGACCGCGACGCCGGCCCGCCCGTTTGGTTGGACCGCGAGAAATTCCAGCGGGGCCAGCGCTTCGCGATGGAAAACAGCGCAGGCATCATGCTGGCCGAGCTTATGTCGCTTTTCGCGGTCTTCTCGTTCGGTCACGCGCTGAAGCCGCTGATCGCGACGGAAAGGACGAGCGAACCGTTCGGCGCGTTCACGCGTTACCTGTCGACGGTGCGACGCGTGAGAAATTGGTACAGTTCGGACGTCTGGACCGAGGGTACCGAGGGCCACCGGGACGTCCGCGCGGTGCGTCGGATGCACGCGAGCGTCAGGACGAGAATCAACACCGGGAGTTTCCGGGAGCTCGACGAAGCCGCGAAAATTCCGAATCCGTGGAGTAGCGACATGGCGACGATTCGCGAGGACTTTCGCGACTCGTGCGCCGTTCCTGCGCCCGGACAGTGTCCCTACATGTTCGGCACAACGCCGTTGAGTTCGCCGAACGTGCTCAATCAGGGCGAGATGGCGAGCACGCAGTTCGGTTTCATGGGCCTGGTCGTCCTTTATCCCCGGAGCTTCGGCGTGCACGGTGCGAGCGACGACGATCTCGAGGCCTTCTGTCATCTATGGCGAGGACTGGGATATCTGTTGGGCATCGAGGACGAGTGAGTGACTCGCGACGCGTGCGTGACTTTTGTCCGTTCCTAAAAAAAAATATCTCTGCTTTGTAGGTTCAATTTTTGCAGCGGTACTCTCGAACAAGTGCGGCAACGTTCGCGGGATTTCATCGATCACTGGGTCAGACCGAACCTGCGAGAAATAACGCCGGAGTGGGAGCACATGACGAGATGCGTTATCGAGGGAATCGCGTACTACGTGCCTCTGGTTACTTACGAGCAGTACTTGCTCTATCTCGCCGATACACTGGAAATCCCGATGCCGCGAGTGCGATCGTCGATATCCTATAGCACCTGGTTCCGCTTAAACATAATGAAGCAAGTAGAATTATTTTTTATTTTTCGGATTCCGTCCTTGGTTCCTCGTTGGTTCCCCGTAAAAAAAAATATATAAAATGCTTTGCTGTTATTCACCAAACATTCGTCGCAGATTCGCGTTCAACTGGTTTGCGCGATTTCCCAGACTGCTCGCATTGTTCAATCGACGCCTCACGACATACATCGACACGGCGCTCGACTATGACGACGAGAAGCTGGCGACGCTGCGAAAAAAATCGGAAATCGTTTTCGCGAAGAACGTGGCCGGCCGGGACCGGCCCAGCAGGCTTGTCTCTCTGGCAGGAGAGTGAATACGCGACGAGCGTAGATAATGTACAAACTTTATTCCGCGTTACAGTCATACGGTCCCTTCACCCGATGGACAAGAATCTCTCGAACCTATTTGTGTACGCGTAAGACGTGAATTTACAAAACTTTTTTTGGCAATGTTCGCGTTGCCTTTTTATTATACGTACAGCGAAGCTACTGTACGAACGAACAAACGACTTTTGTCGTAACGGTAACAAGAACGCGAGGGTAATTAATTTTTTATTTTGTCCTCGAGATAACAATAACTAATATGTAAGTCTACTGTGTGTTTTTTGTTATTTTTCCGACGCAACTTGAAGTTTAGCACTCGCTGTTTTTATTTTTTTTTCTAGTATATTCGGCAACAATCGATCGTGTTCAGTCATTGTCGGCGACTCTGCTGCCGTTGATATTTTGCATCTCGATTTCCTTCTGCGATCCGCCGAGCGTCGAACCGCTCATCACGAGCGGCACCTGGACCTCGAGCTTGACTCCGTTTTCGGGTCCGGCGCCCGGCTGATTGTCTCCGGTCGGAACGCCCAGGGGAATGAGCCTTTTGTAAACTAATTGCAGCCAGACCATCGCGACAATGAGAGTGAGGCCGGTGATGCCGAAGGTAGGATAGGTGCCCCAGCGCGAGTAAATAAGGCCGACGAAGACCGGTCCCATTACGCGGGAGAAACAACCGGCACCCGTCATTATTCCCATCCAGAGGCCCTGCGGACGCGGACCCAGGACCTTGCTGAATATCGTCTGCACGAGCGTCACGCCCAGGGGATAACCGACCGAGGTGAAGCCGTAGCCGATGAAGAACTGCGTTGGCGTCATTCGAGGAGTCGTTCTGCACCATTCCTGGGTGCTTGGACAGCCGAGGATTTCCGTTTGATCGCCGTCCGTCGTCGCGTTTGTCATGTCTGGGGGTTATTCGAGTTACACGAAAAGGTGAATTCCAGTCACATTCGTTATTCATTATTGAAATTTGTAGTTATCGCGAATACTGACTGCCCAACTCAGCGATAATCGGTGGATCCGGACCCCAAGGTATGCACATGATTCTGCCAATGACCATAAACAGGAATCCACCCCACAGCATGACCTTTCTCTCGTCGAATCTACCAAAGATTTCTTATTTTTATTCTTGAAACATTTCGCATTGCGATTTTGTTTAACGAGGTGTCGGCGTCGTTGCCTCGCTTGGTCAATGAGACAAACAGCGCGTTTACCTTTTGCAAAGAGGTACGATCATGACGAACGTGATGCACGCGACGACTCCGCCCACGCTCATCAGCAACCCCATGTAATAGAGCGTTTCCGTCTTGGACCACGCAAACTGATCCATGGTGAGAGAAGTCCCGAGCCTGCGCACGATTTCATTGGTTACTACCGAGAGAGACGCGACGACGGTGATTAATGCTATTGCCGGAATTGAATCAAGCACGGTTCTCACGTTTCCAGCAGAACAAAGTTGAAGACGAGGAGGAAGAAGGCGGAGATCAACGTCCAGGCGGCCAAGTAATCCGGTTTCATGGCTTTCCAAGTTTCTTTCTCTGCAACAATCGATGTTGTTTCACACCATTTGTCGCGAATCAACTTGTTTTTCCTCATTGTCATTAGGTTTAGATCGATTACTGATTAGTCCACGAACCTTGTCGAACTTACCGGAAGCTTTACCCTGATCGCGCATAGCTTCTCGCGCGGCGATTTTGCACTCCTTGAAGTTCCACGGTAAAAAAAGGATAAAATTGAGAATTCCCATCAAAACGTTTATCCAGGCTGCCATGGTGTACATGTTGACCGGAAGGCCCATCATCATGAAACCAGAGTCGCCGAGCGGCGTGACCGCTGCCTGCAACCCAGGCCCCACCACGAAACCAAGTACCTATTGGATATTTCGCATATAAGTCGCGAGATTGAATCGCGAGTATAGATTTATTCGTACGCGATGAGAAACGTTACCTGAGCGAGCGACACTATAGACACGGCACCTGTCCTCTCGGACAATTTCGTCGCAGCCGAAAGATACGAACGAGCGACTGCGATGTTTGCTGAAACGGATAAACGAAAATTCTATGAGTGCTCCCGGGAAATTAGTTATCGCCGCGCTTTCGATAGATAGATCAAAAGTTGGCGTTTTTGTCGCTGGAACGAAATGGTCCTATAACTGACCGGAACTGACTCCAACGAAAAATCTCGCGGCAAACATATTTGCCTTTCTGCTGCCGGGCAGAACCTCGATCGCGCTGTACCAGGCCGACGAGCAGGTGAACAGCGCCAGCGTTACCAGAAGCGGCAGTCTCACCGATCCAATTTTGTTTCCCCACCATCCCACCAGGGGTGAGAACAACATTTGCCCGAGTGGATTCGCCGCCACGATGTACCCCATAAATTCCTTTCCCGCTGTAGGATCTAGCTGAAATAATGCAATGAGCTTCGTATCGTTCGGCTGCGTTCGCTGAAAGTCGGGGAAGATGGGGCGACTCGCGGATGTCTGGCAACATCGTTACCTTAGTCAGATACGGCCACACCCCCGTGAGGATGATGCTGAACCCGAGAGACATGAGAAACATTGTGAAATAAATAACATAGATGCTTCTCCATCTTGCCCTTCGTTCCGCTGCAGTCTCAAGATCGTCGTCCGGCTGGGGCGCAGACCTGAAAATCCTAACAATGTAGTTGATGCACTGTATCGCCGCCACCTGCGCTACAACCAAAATATGTGCCGAAAAAAATGCTTTCTAAATTCCACCAAACTTGCAAAAAAATTCATCGAAATTATTGCTATACTTAGGAACAATGACGCGATCTCGCTCATACTGTCTTACCTTCTCTGACGAATTTTCCTGTACAAGTCCATTACAAGGTAAGAAACGGAATACTCAAGGCCTCGAAGAATAATTTACTCGTCTCCCAACGAATCGAATTCTATTGGCCCTTCTCAACTGTATTGTTTTATTGTTTCGAGACCGGAGACGCCACTAATTATTACTACGTTACGAACACTTGGGTAATATTGCTGCTGATATTCGATAAAAAATACATAAATCGCAATCGAGCGTCTGTTCGTCATCTGCATCGCGGCGCGAACTCCCAGCTACCTTGGCACCTCGCGCGACGCCTCATCATTTACTGCAACAAAATACCAACAAGTTTTACGTAGTCAAACGCAAGCGTTATTACGTGATACGTATATTTGTATTTATCGAAAGCACTTTGGCGTTACGACGCCGCGTGTGATTTATAGTTACCAATGTGCCCGGTGACTCGTTACGATAATTCCATCCGACAGTGCGTTTCAAGGTTCCCCGGACACGCTTTGTGCATGCTGTCGTTGAATAACCAATTGACTCGGGGCAATCGAGAGAGACGGAGAATCTCCGTGAATGAACGTGACGGGCGGGCGCACTCGCCGGGACGTCCAGACGACACTGGAACCGAGTGCCGTCGAATGCATTCGACGCGTCGTCGTCGACGTCGCGCGCCGCTCTCCCGGCCGCTTCCCGGTGAATGTGTTTCTTCCGTCGCGGGGTCAGAGGTCACGAAGTTCGCGCGGCGTGCACATTGTCCGCGGTCTCGTCGACCTACCGATAATGCAAATACTAGTTTAACACAGTCGGCCGATGAAAATTTTATCTAACTACCGCGCCACTATCAGCAGTCGTGTCGTTATCGCTTTTTTTTAACAGATTTATTTTCTTTCGCGCGCACTCGAACGCCCCACGATTTCTGTTTCGGTTCGCGCCAAGTGTGCTGCTTTATCGTCGTTGTTTCGCGATAAAAATTCTCGTCTCGAATTGGATAATTCGAGTTTTTGTTGAGATTGGAAAAAAAAGAACAGCCAGACGGTCGAAGGTCCGGATCTCGCTGCCCGTGAATCAAGCGAAAATGATATAGAGTCATAGACTGGGAAGAAGAAGAGAATTAACACTGTCCTCGCTATCATTTGCATCGATATCGAGAGTGCGCACTTTGGCGTACGGAACGGCGAGAGACTATTAATTTCCTCGTCTAACGCAGGCGCATAAAAAATGACACACACGCGATGCATTCGCAGACGCGTGTAATCGCGACTCGGACGAGCGTTCCGCTGTGGAGCAGCGACAACGTGACGTTCGGCGAACGCTGGCACAATGTTATCGCTGGCCTACATGTCGCCTGGCTGGCTGCATCTCCGTCGATACGGCAATCTCGTCGTTCGTCGCTTTACTGGAATATCACGAGACTCTGGGAATTCGCATTTTTCTACAGTATTTCCGTGTCCTCCAATCGCGTTTAGAGCTGTGGCAATCGTTGCAATTAAGTTTCGTTAAATTGTATCTTAGCTCACTATAGTCGCTTTTATCAATTATCAGATACTCCGACGAGAGGTCCTCGTGGCACTGCACTTGAAACTATCAATCGTCATGTTTGTCATTTGTGCAAAACGATAATTTATCGAATTTGCGATTAATGTAGCTTTTTATTTTTGCTTTCTCACAGAGGAAACTTTCGTTCGATGGAAAATAGAAATAAACGAGGAAGCAGTGTGCACGGTTTTTAATACGTTACGTATAAATGTATTGGCTGTCCCGAAATGTTTTCAGCGTATACATTACTTTGTGGACACTCGTCGCGAGGCGTCAACGAGTGTACAATTTTTTGCCGCGCGTTGTTTTCCCGGCGATAAACGATACCAATTATTTTTCCCCCGCCAAAACTAACGACGACACGTGTGGCACCGCGGCACTACGCGTGCGCGTCGAACGGCACCCGGAGTCGAAAGCGTCGCGGAGAAATACGTATCTTGTTTTCGCTCTGCGTTGGCGCGCGCATGCACAGATGCAAAAAAAATCGCGCGCGACTCGAGCCAGCGCTCCACGAGGGCGACGAGGCGAGGGCCGGGGGCCTGCTCTTCCCACCCCCTCGTCGCGCTTCAAGTTCATAAATTTACGGGCAACCGGTCTCTTTGTTGCACGGCTTTCGACGAGCGCTACGCGCTCTCTCCGCCGCGAAGGTTGCTGCACTTCTCCGTCCCGTTATCTCTGAAATGCCAGCAGCGATCAATCCGCCGCCGTCGCCGCACGCAGCGTCGAGAGCGCATTCGAGAATTTTGCTTCGCTACCGTGGCAAATGCGTCGATTCCGCGTATCTCGCGACGATACGACGATACTACACGATCCCGGGGACTGCGCTCGTTGTCCGGATCGTGAAAAACAACACGAAGCAAACAATGAGCTCGCTGCTGCGCATTGATAATACGACGTCGACGATAACGAGTCGTGTTTTTCGCGTGAGGAATTGCAATATAGCGGGAACCGAAGATTCGCAACGCATCTCCGGTGCACTCGCGTATTGTACCCGCGACGTTCCTGACGTACCGTTTGCACGTTGGACATTCTTGCAGCGCCGAGAAAACGGGTTTGCTATTTTTGACAAGCACCAGGCGCGCGTTGCCTTTGCGTCGCCAGCAGCGCGGCCGTCGCTGCCGCCTCGGCCCCTCTGCGCGCACACGCGGGTTCGAATGTCACTTTCACTGCGTCGCCGCGCCCCGACGCGATTTTCCTATTGCTATTTCGCCCTCGTTGCACTGTGATTTTTTTTTTTTTTAATATTAATTACATACGTTTTATTGCACGGACGGGGAAACGCGGAGTCGGCGGCTCTCGAAAACCGCTCGAGAAGCCCACGAGTCATCAGACCTCACTGAGACCCGTTGTTATTGCAATCACATGTGCAGCTGTGCCCCACCACCGCCGCGACCACCGCTTAAACTCCACTTCCTCAGGCCCGTGCCGCCGATCTCGCGGTACCCACTGGCCGCGCGCGCACCGATCTCCCCTTCTCGTTCCACTTTCCGTATACCTTGTGCACTCGAATTCTTTGTGTACCGTTCGAAACGCGTCAGTGACCTACGATCGACGATTCGTCGATTTCATCTCTGGGACCAGCAGAGCGAATTGTACAGATCTTTCTTTGATAAATAAATCAAAATCACACTGCGCGACGGATTATAATTTTATGCTGTAGCGCGCAGTGTTTACTCTTCGACTGTACAACTGCACGCGCGACAGCAGCTCGAATCTATTTTCGACAGATGCGCATGCACATTGTTTTTTGTAATAAAAATACACGTCCTCATCGTTGCATATAGCGGAAGCGAGCGAGCCTCGAATTTCTCTTTGACATTTCGTTTTAACATTAGCCAAAATCGCGTAACTGTTATTTATTTTGAATCGTTGTATTTCACAATTTTCCATTGAGCGTTTTAAATTGCGTTGATATCGATAGCAATATTTTGTGATCTGTATTATTATTGTTATTATTATTATGATACAGTCGATTAACGCGCCACGCGTTTACGCTAAGTTTTACCTTGTCTTCAAGCAACACGGGCAGCATCGGAAAATGTTTAGTGTAAAATTAGTATTTTCACGAGGCTCGTTTGACCGACTGCCAACAATTTGCTGGCAGTCGGTCATACGAGCTGCTGTTGCTCTGTAGCAGCCATGTTTGCTTTACCCACAGTCGCACTTACATTCCGCTAGGTTTTTCTTAGCAGACGCTTCGCCCGCGGGCGGCGCGAGGTCGCTGAACGCAGTTGTTTTCGCGGTCTCGGGCAGTCGCGGGACTCGGCTGGGGAACGCCGCGCGCTAGTTCAGCGTCTTGCGGCGCACTGCGGTGTCCGTGGCGAACGAAGCCGGTTTGACGTATCAAAACAAACAAGATCGCGCGGATCCGCGATTTCGGTGTTTTTTTTATCCACTCGCACAAGACGCAGCCGAATTGAGGCGCGATGAGTCGCCGCAAGAGAGCAAAGGTGAGAATCTCCAAGTCGCGCGGATCTCGCCGGTGTCTCGACTGTGGAGACACCGGGGAGGTTAGGTTATAGGTTAGGTGTCAACTCGGCGCGACGTAAATAAATACATTTATCACCCTTTGTCGAGTCTTTCGTTGGAAATATTGTCACCAGGGCGACCGAAGATTTCGCGACAATCGAGTCATCCGGAAAATATCGACCGACGTAAATCGCGAGATTGCGTGGGTCATCCGGAATATGAAAAATGTTTTCAGCAGGTCGAGTACCGGGAGATGGAGGAGAAGTACAACCAGTTGGAGGACGAGAACGCGTCGGACACGTCGGAAAAGTCGAAAACGGGCCTTGGAACTCCGGAGAAAAAAGTACAGGTGGAAGCGCCCAAGGTAGCGGAGCCAGTGGCACCGCCGCCCGCGGCATCTGCTTCGTCGGCAGCTAAGGTCGAGCCAAAGGAGGAGGAGGAACAGGACAGCGATCATGAGGACCCTCATGGTAGATCCGTCTATATGGCATTTTTCTTTGTCTCAAACGAACGTCACAGCTACAGCCGACAATAATATTGTCTCCGCAGTGAAGGAGTTACTGAACGGACTGGAAGGTGCCGCATTCCAAAGTCGCCTTCCATTTGACAAGCTGACATCCACCGAGGCAGCTTGCTTCCCTGACGTATCTTCGGGACCACCACAGACTCAGAAGGTCTTCCTGCACATACGCAATAGGCTCCTCCAACTGTGGTTGGAGAATCCCAAGCAGCAGCTGATCATAGAGAATGCTCTGCCTGCTATCGAGCCACCTTACAACAGTGACACCGTGCTGACCAGAAGAATTCACGCATTCTTGGAACGTCACGGCTTCATCAACTTTGGTGTATTCAAACGCCTTAAGGTAATCGAGCAAGTGAAACGAAATTCACATCATCGGAATGTCCGTTTGAACTAATTTGAAATGCGTCTTGTCGTTTTATTTTTACAGGCCTTGCCGAACAAAAAATTGGGAAAAGTCATCGTCATCGGAGCGGGAATAGCGGGCCTGGCGGCCGCCCAGCAGATGCAACAATTCGGGTTGGAAGTGATCGTCTTGGAAGCGCGGGTAAGTCGAAGACAATCGTGTGCGATTAATTAACGTCGAATAAGACGGAATTGTTGAGCCATTCGAATACGTTTCAGGATCGGGTCGGCGGTCGTATAGCGACTTTCCGCAAGTCGTCCTATATCGCCGATCTGGGCGCAATGGTCGTCACCGGACTGGGCGGCAATCCGGTCACGACGCTGAGCAAACAGATCAACATGGAGTTGCACAAAATTCGTCAGAAGTGCCCGCTGTACGAGAGCGACGGTCAGACGGTTAGTGAATATTAATAAACGAGTCGTAAAGTAAGAGTGCGTGTATAGCGTGGAACGCAGGGCGGGACGGAGTTGGGCTATTAAAAATATTCCCTTATTAACAGCTTCAGTCGTATTTATCATAATAATAATTCAAAACCCCTTTTGCCGATATATTCACGATAAACCGTCTGCCTTTTTTATTTCATGAATTACCGCGCGAGGATAAATAACATTTTGGGATACGGTCGGGAAATTGGGGTTTGAGCGTCGGGCAGTAAATTTTATTTTAATTGCCGGCGACCGGTGTGTTGTAGGTACCGAAGGACAAGGACGAGATGGTCGAAAGAGAGTTTAATCGTTTATTGGAAGCGACGTCGTATCTCTCGCACCAGTTGGATTTTAATTACGTCGGGAGCGCCGGTTCCGCCGGCCAGGGAGGCAACACGAGGCCCGTGTCTCTCGGGCAAGCCCTCGAGTGGGTGATTCGCTTGCAGGAGCAGGGAGTCAAACAACGGCAGGTCGCCCATTTGCGCTCCGTTCTCTCGCTTCAGGGCCGGCTCGTCGCCAATCAGCACCGAGTGAGTGACTAATCCGCGGGATTTAGTCGACGCGAGCGACGATCTATTCGTCACGTTTATAAGATACTCATGTACTCGTCGTTTTCATTAAAGATGATCGCCATTAAGGATCGACTGGCAGAACTGAATAAACAATACAAAGAGATGTCGGAGAGTAAACTGCAGTCCAGAGACATTACCCAAGAGTTCGTCCTGCGCTCGAAGCTTCGTGATCTGCATAACGCTTGCAAGGTCAGTAGCTCGATCGTCATTTAACGACCTCTTCGAGTTTCGGAGACTTCGCATGAAATAGTGTTATTTAAACTCTGTGTTTGAATAGTAACAAAAAATGTATACAACGCGTAATTTGCGTAATTTGCTCTCGATGACCTCCAGGAGTGGGATTTGCTGGCAGAGCAGCTAAAGGAGATCGAAGCGAAGCTGCAAGAATTGGAGGCCGCTCCGCCGAGGTAAATATTCATTTAAACATCAGCGACAAATAAACAACACCGCGTCGCTTCATATTCGTATTAACGAGTAAATTTCCTATTGCAGCGACGTCTACCTGTCGTCCAAGGATCGCCAGATACTCGACTGGCACTTTGCCAATCTCGAGTTCGCGAACGCAACGTCGCTGTCGAACCTGAGCCTGAAGCACTGGGACCAGGACGACGACTTCGAGTTCACCGGCAGCCATCTGACAGGTAAGTGAAGCCTTGCAGCGGCTTGCATCTCTTTTCATTCGCTTGCATCGCGCGAGTTAACTCGCGACGTGTTTCACGTCCGGCCAGCGTCGAGGTGTCAAATATCATCGTAATCTTGATTATTATCTCACGATTAATTGTGGGTCAGCGGGAAAAAAACGATAACAATGTCGCGATGCTCCTAATTGGAGAATGTGGGGTATCTCTCTGTGGAATAAATGGGCGGCGGTCTCGCGCTCGGTAAAACTGCGAGTGCTAATCGAGTCGCGAGAGGCCACGAGCGCCGAGGGGCACCGACCCTGCATACTGAGGGTGGTGTAACCCATGTAGAGTATTCGTGTACGCCCGGCAGTATGTATGCTGTTACATGCACACGATATCCTCTCTCGCTCCCGCTCTTTCTCTTCGCCAAGTTCCGGAGAAGATACTGCACTCCGGGTAAGATGGTGTAGATAACGCGTGAATTATTCCCGCGTCGCATCCCCCTTCACAGGCGGCTGGCCGATAGCCTCGCTCGCTACCTGCCTCTGCCTCTCTCACTCGTTCTCGCATTCTCTCACTTTCCATTATCTCTCGATTTACTTATTTCAGTTGCGATTATCATTTTTCTATTGCGAATATTCTAGTTTTTTTCTTCCTTTATATTCTTTATTTTCTATTTTCCGGATTGATCAGTTTCTAGGGCACGAAATAAATCTCTCTCACTGTCTCCCTCACGGTTCATCTCAGTCTATCTCTGCCGGGATAACGTAACCGAGACATCGCGCGTGGCACATGTTAATTGCGAAATACAAATATCGCTGACTCGCTGATCTCACATACACGAATAAGCCGAATGCCCAAAATGGTTAACAAGAATTTTTCGACAGCGTCGGACCGACCGAACAACTGGTTCTACGATCGTTTCGACGAGTATGTAACCTACTTGTTCATTCGACCGTGTCGCCTTATTAATTTTTCACCTCTATCTCTTCCAACGAAATATCATCGCTCGCTTCAACACCTCCGCGAGCACTTGGGAAGTCGAGCAGCATCGCTCACCGACTTTGCCCGTGTCATTCTTCCTAACGATCGTATCCGAAACCCGTGACACGACTCACCTATCTATCCACACCGAACGCCCAGATATTTCATTCACGCTCTCGCAAAATTGAATGATAAAACCACCTTTTATTTTTCTTCGCATCTCGTCAATTTTTTATCCGAGGGAAAAATGTTACAGGGGCCTCGTTTGACTACCGACCGCGACCGAAGTTTCGCCGTGAGCAACGCGGCGGCGTAACAAGCGTATAAAAAAATAGTGGCCTCGTTAATGTCGCTCATCTCTTCGCTCGGCGCGCGAGCCATGCACCGAGTCCCTCGTCTCGCGCGCGCGATGATATACACGCGGGCGCCTTCCTCGATGCACGGACACATGGAGACGGCGAATGCCGATCTTCTCGACGCACGACTCGCGGGGCCTCCTTTAATATCGGCAGAGCGAGAAGGGGCGGCAGCAGCAGCAGCATCGGCAGCAGCAGCAGCAGCTTCCTCCCTCGCTCCTCTACGCGAGTTGGCATGATTCACGCGATTTCGAGTCCATCGTTTTTGCCGAGCACACCTGCACCGACAGTCCGTAAAATGTCTCGCGTGCCACGCCACGCCGCGACGATCTCTCGGTGCGCGCACCCCTGCGGCACACAAGCACCGCGCATAACCCGCTGGGTTTCGTAACCAGGACACACGAAGATCGCGCTCAACAATGGTCCGAGCAGCGAGACCACTGCCAAATTATTTGAGGCGTTTCTTTTGTCGCGGTACAAAGTTGCCACGCCCCCTGCGCCTAGGAAATACATATTTTTCACGTAAAAAATGCGTAAAAAATCTACAGAGGACCTTGAAAATGATTCTCCACTGTATCGTCGGCGGGGGGAGGTTGCGTTCCATCCCGTCCAAGGACGTCGAAGGAGTCCAGGCTACGCGGTAGGATACGAGTATGGATTGCAAAAGCTACTGGAACGTTGTTTCCAGTCGTCTGCTACGGCGACCATTAACCCAAAGAAAGGGAATAATAAACGAGTGCGGCGAAGGTGGTGCGAGCGAGTACGAGTCACGCGCGGGACAAGGCGGACTCGCGCGTTGTGTCTGTCACGTGTGGGTAGAAAAGGTCCGCGACGAGGGGGAGAACGAGCGATCGGAATCGCGGAACGAGGGAAGAACCGAGCGAAAAGTATTCGGACTCGTTTAAAATAGATTCCGCGCGAACAAGAACTCGCGAAGCGCGGTACCGAGCAGCATCGACGACAGCAGCAGCAGCAGCAGCAGGGACTCAAGTCGGGCCGGATAAAAAAGGTCGCTTGCGACGAGAAGCGCGATCATCTGAAATTCAAGTAACGCACACGCCTTGCTTTTCCTTCTCTCTCTCTATCTCTCACACGTCGTCGCGTCTTCCTCGCTCATCTCGATCCGACCGTCTCGCTCGGGTCTCCCGCTCGTTTTTCTCGACGTCCGAGCGAAAACTCGCTCCACGCGTCTCTGACCTCCGGCCGCACCGATAAAATTCGATTCGAAAGAAGTTAATGCTCCGCGATCGCGAAACCAACTTCCTTTCTGAAATTTTAACGCTCCCCGACGCGGGCCGCGCGCGATACGTTGTTGGAATTTTTCAACCAGTTGCCCCTTTTGCCCGGCCGCCGCGCGTGTGCGTCAGTCGCGCTTTCGCGGCGGAAGCTGAGGACTACGCGCCGTCACGTACTTTACGTTATCGAATTAGAAGGTTTTGCGTTTGATGCTATGATTGGGAAACAACGGCATTTCGATGTTTAATATCACGAAATTTGGCAGTTTGTCACAAAAAAATATAGTTTTTTGCGTGTTGCTCCACAAATTTTCGATTTTTCGGACCAACACTTGGGATTTTTGGAATCAGCGGAAAATTTCCCGTCGGATAGGGTTTTAAACTTTGCGAAATCGAAATTTTTTTTTGCGAAAAAATCGCAAGGGTACCCCTTCTGAAAATTTGCGATTTTTGGGGGTCATCTCTTAATTTCGCGAAAAATTGGAAAACCGAGATATCGCGATCCGCCTTGCGCCATTCTCTTCGTTGAAAAGTCTTCTTTCGAATGCAAATAGAAAATCCCGATTAGATTGATCCAAACAAAAATTACACCGGTTTCCGTAAAGGGCTAAAATTCGAAAAAAAAAGAATGGAAAACGATTTTTCGTGTTTTTTTCCTCGAATTTTCGATTTTTTGGGCAAGTCAACGGTGCTTTTGGAATCGGCGGGAAATTTCCCATCGGATAGGGTTTTTAACCTTCGTAAAATAACTTTTTTTTTCGCCGAGAAAACGGCTTTCTAAAAATTTGCGATTTTTGAGGGTCAACTCTAAAAATCTGCAAAGAAATCGAAAAATCGAACTGCGAAAATGCCAATCTAGCGGTGTATGCTCATAATTCGCCTTGCTGCATGCGGGCGAGCGTTTATTTCCCACAAACCGTAATTCATCAATTACCTCGTCGCGCCCGCGGAACTTTGATAATGTATTTAGAGATATCTCGTCTCAATGCCGGCGCTCGCTCGTTTCGACGATGCTTATCGAAGATGCTCGTACCGTTGGCCGAATGCGCGATACACGCGAGAGGAGCAGGCTCCACGAGTGGGGGCGGGTTGAAAGTCTGAACACGCCGGGTGTACTTGCCCCCCGCTGACACTGCGTACTCGGCCGTCCGGTACTCGACGCGCACAGAATACAACTTTCGTTATTTATTTTTCCTTTTGCTTTTTCACTCAGTCGTTTTGACCGAGGTGCGATGCCAAATAAATCCTCGGTACTCGGGGGGCTATGACAACGAGTAAAGTATCGCAATATCATTCTCATTCTCCTGCCAGGCGTCGTTTCCGAGCGGTCATCAGGTGGGAGGCGCGGGAGGCCCGATCGAAGAATGGCAAAGAAATGATGCAAAAGAAACGAAAAAAAAAAAATAATAAAAAATTGTTCAAAACACACACGAGGCAAACGCAACGATGCGCACCGCGATCCCGCGGCGAGCGCGAACTTTGCCCGGCTCGAGGTGGTGGCAAAAGACGCCGGGCGGGGACGGGCGGACGGGCGGGGAAAAATTGCCGCTTGTTTTATATATTCCGCGCGGCTTGTTTATCGCTCGGGCGTGAATTGTGTGTATTTATTTGGCAGCCGGTACGTGGTTTGCTTCCGAAACAAGCGCCATTATTTACATGCCCCGGCGAACTCTCGCGGGTTCGCAAATTCACCGCGCCGAGCGAGTGGGCCGCGCCGCCCGACGACGACTCCGGTGCGACCCGACAAGTCATAGCCGCCGAGGGTTGTTGGAAATTACGTTCGGCGCTCGAATATAAACTTTGTCTTCTTCCGGGGGGCGAGAACGACGAGGACGAAACTTCGCTCGCGGGTTAATCTCTCGGGTTTGCGAAAGTCGTTGGCCGTTTCGGATCTTCTTTTGTTCAATTTTTTATTTTCTTCATTGTTTTTTTTTATTCCCTTATTAATATCGCAACACTCGAGAGGAACCGGTGAATCGCGGGTTGAGAATTTGCGATGGAGGAAATTCGGCTGCGCTCCGGTGTGTCTTGCTCCTCCGGATGGACACGTAAACCTCCCTCCAACCCGGGGTCTCGTCTGCGGAAGCTCTTTACTCCGTGGGATCGGTTGACAAGTGCATTTCGAAACTCAGCACACGTAGAGGACTCGCTCTCTCTCTCCCTCTCTCTATCTCGCGTGCGCCCTGGTCTCCTCGGGTCGCGTCGTCGTGGACGACCGCGGAAAAGCAGATGCGCTGACACACTTTTCGCGGAGTCACGTAAAGCACCGCCGGCGCGATGCAGTCACGCCGGAAATTCGATTCCCGCACCGCGCGCGCGCGCGGGAGCGCCGCCACAACCGAGAGTCGTGGGATTGTTCCTCGACGGGCGACACGTGTACGCGAATGATTTCGTTAAACTTTCGGCGAATCCCGCGACGAAGAAGGAACGCGGGGAATTCTCGCGAGAACGGAAGTTCCGGCCCTGAGCAACTTGTTACCGTTCGCGGACGGCAGGTGCGACTAATGAATACGTTAATGTTTTTTCGGAGTCAGTTACGAGTCGTGAAAGATTTTTTTGATTTTTTACTCGTTCGTTCAGTCGTGATCCGATTGCATTGACCCGGATCGGATCGGTTCGCGGGCCTGAACCGGTAAGGATATTAAACTTATGTGAAATCCAAATCTATGAATGTCCCCCTCACAGTGTCTTATCACTTTACAATAGAAAACAGTCAGCAGGACCCTGCGAAGCCCAAACCTGGAAGCCTCGATAAGCTTCGGCGACACCGGTTCGCCATTGAACGTGCCCCAAAGGTGCGTGCCGGATCGTCGCCCGCAATAGGAATTCCGTTGTGCATTCTCCCATATTTACTTTTCCCGACCAATTACGAGCTAACGCGAAAATAAAAGAAAGCATCAACAGCAGCAGCAGGAGCGAGAAATCGAAGGCTGGTAGCAGCAGCACCAGCAGCAGCAGCGAGCAGAGCGACCGGCGCAAAACCCTCGATCACGATTCTAGAGGGGATTATCGGCGGGCAGATCGACGCAGAGCGGCGAGAGGATCATAACTCAGGAGGCACGAATGTCAATTAGCCAACACACAGTGTGGCCGGGCGCTCGCGCGAGTTGCGCGCGGTAGATCTCCGGCTCTAGCCGGTCGGGGCAACCGGCAGCCAGAGCCGCGGCAGCAACAGTAGCAGCAGCAGCAGCAACACAGGCAAAAGCGACAGAAGCCGCAAATCGACGAGCGCGAAACGAGGGTAAACGCGGCGCGTGCTCCTGTAGCGCGGAATATCGCTAAATATCCGTCTGCCGAGTTCCGAATTCGGGCTGCCGCATTTTGTACATATAAATACATACGACACACACGAGGAGGCGGACTATCGTCTCCCTCGGCGCAGCGGCGAATCGCGAATAAGGCGCAGGAATAGCGCGATCGACGCGATGCCTATTAAGGCTCGCGCGCGCGGTCGTCTCCCCCTTTACCCGTCTTCCCTCGCGAGGTTTGCCATAGCCACGCGCGCGCGCGCGCGCGCGTCGAACACACTCCAAATGTATTCCAAAACGACACGGACGAGCGCGCAATCGCGGCTATCGCGGTGCCTGCGAGCGCGACGGTGGCGAACCGTCTCGCACAAGCGTCGAGCGCGCAAAGAGCTTCGATCGCTCGGAATTGCGGCGTCTTCGCCTGCCGCCGCGGCTCGAAGTGACGCGAGCTGATACGAGAAAAGTGCGTGTCAGCGCCGGAAGGGACAAATGTCACGCCGTATGGAATAATTTTGTGGATACCGCACGGTGAGGTGCGGGATAAGCCCCCTCCCCCTCGCTGGTACGGCAACACGATTTTGAGCAACTTTAGCGGGGAATAAAATCTGACAGAAATGCATAAGGCATGAGAGCTGCGGAAAGGAAAGGAGAGGAGGCGAGCGGATCGCCCGGACTGGATGAGACGATGCGAGGCGGTTTTCTTGAGAGGCCGCGGCGATCCAGCTCAGCAGCAGCAGCGGCAGCAGCGGCAGTGGCGACTCCTCGCCTCACCCTTGGCGATCCTCGCGTCCATTCTCAGCCCACAGCAGCAACGGCAGCAGCAGCAGCGTCGCCAGCAGTAGCAGCGACCGAGTCGCTCCGGAGATCCGGCAAAAACTCACTATCCACAAATTGAAAGTACCGACTGCTCGTTCGCTTCCACCGGGCAATGCGCTTACGGCGCGCCGCGTTCTCACGTGGGATTCTCGATTGCAAAACACCACCCGGGACTGGTATGGTACGTCCCACGATAAGACCGACCGGGGGGAGATGAGGGAGCGAGCGAGAGAGGAACGAAGAGACGAGAGTCTCGCTGTTTTTGAGTTGACGCACCACTCGCGGCAAAGCGCGCTCGACTCGCCGTGAGCATATCGGAAGGCATCGGCGAACGAGCGCGAGGGACACAGCGAGAAGACGCGGAAAGGGATATTAAGGAGGAAAAGAGAAGAAGGAGGACAGAGAGAAATTCAAACGTCTCCGACTTGGGCGCTCGTCGAGGGACGAACGGAGAAACGGCCGCGGAGAGACGCGCGTCGCGTCGGAGGACGCAAAGGGTAACGGGAGTCGCGTGTTTCGCGGTGAGAGGTTGGGAGTGACCCAGCGGAGCGAATGCGCAATTTCGTGTGAAGCAGCGCGTTTGATTCGAGAGGCGAGGAACTCGCGCGAATTGCAAAAAATTCCCCGGGTTACGGCGGTTATTTTCCATCCGTGGAATGTTGACTTGATAAATCCCGGCAGTTCGTGCACCCAATATCCAGTGGCGAGAAACTCGCGTACGTCGGAATTCCGCCGATGGGTTTTCGCCGCGGATCCTAATGAGAGCTTCGATTATGATCGATTTTGTTCTATCCCTTGATTGAAAAATTACTTTTTCCAGTCTTGCCGACCAGCCCGAGTCATAGGAATATCTGATTACCATAGACGTCGACCAAAGTCCTGCGATTCCCGAAATGAGAAACATCTCGACACACCGAAGCTCCATCCACGCTACGAGAAACAATCATGCCGCCTGGAGTGCGCCTCAACTGTCAAGGACGTTGACGATGTTTTCGCGTTGAAAACTGCGATGCGGTCGACGTGATCGTCGGGTTGCCGCGGTGAATCGAAGCGTCCAACGAGAATGAGCCGCGGACCGCAGACAATCAACCGGTGGACCATGACATTGTTTTTTTTTCTTTTATTTTTTTAAATTTCATCATTATTGTTATTATTATCGCTATTATTATTATTCGTTTTTTAGAGCAGATATAATAGAATGTCCTTACGAGGAATTGTCGGGACGAGGAGTCCTCGACGGGGCGAAAGCATCTGACGGGACGGCGGCGGCGGCGACGACCGCAATTGAAAAGTTTCTCAAATCGGTTTTCAACCGATTCGTCTTTTGATGAGCTCCTAACCGGAATGGAATCTCAGACGCGCGGCTTAAGAGATAAGGATCTGCGGGGCGGCGAGTCGGTTTTATTCTTCGCTTTAACAAGCGCGACCAGCGGCGGCGGCAGCAGCAGCAGCGGCAGCATCCTCGTCGGCTCAACTCTGGCTTCAAATTCATGTCGTTCTATACGCACCCCATAGCCGCTCCACAGCGGCGGCTATGGCTTACGCTACATCGGACCCGTCGTCATCCCGTCCTGTCTCTCCGGGCTACCAAGAGCGCCAGATTGGGCGATAAAAACAAAAACATTCGCCCCGAATGCCTCGTCGCATTCCCACTGAAGTCCCCCGATCGGAGCCCTGGAGTCCGAGATCCCGGGTTACCCGCTATACGTGACGACATCCTATTTATCGGATACGCGACGAAAAAGTGTCCGGGCCTGATTCTCGCGAAGCGTGAATATCGCTCGCAATACCCGAAAAGTGTTAATCCGCCGCTATTTCGCCGCTGGTGACTATGCCGGTCGCCGACGCCGACGCCGCCGCCGCGACGACGATGACGACGACGACGAAACTTGAGCGAAAATTCCGCGAGCCAACCGACGCGACTATTTGTCGGACGGGCAGCTCGCGAGAGAGGCGGGGAACACTCGAACGTTCGCCCGGTACATAACGTAGCCCGCGCGATACTTGACACACATTCCAAGAGGAGCTGAGAGAGAAAAAGGAGAGACGGAAACGACAGAGGGACGAGAAAAATCGGAGAGCCGGAGACCAAAGGAGACGGAGACGGAGACGGAGACAGAGAGAGAAAGAGAAAGACGAGGGAGTAAAGGGTCCGGGGGCTTAATAAATGTCTGAGCGTCGCTGGGAATGTTGCGGAATGGGAAACCGGGAACGACCTCGGGGATCGTAATTTTGCTCGGACTAAACAGACCCGAACGGAACAAGGGTGTGTGCGTCCCGGCCGCGATGTTGCAGCATTCTGGCGGTGGTGGTAACGTCACCGCGTCGAAAATACTGTCATTTACCCGTCCGGGCTATTACCGAATGACAATACCGAGATTCCCGCTTTTTTCTCCTTTTACTTTATTTATTTTTTTCCGTCCAATCGACGTGACACCCGGTCGCATTGTTTGCCCGCGACAATTCGTTAAACGACGCTATTATGCGCGTCTAGGCAAACAACAGTGATTAACAACTGCGGGGATGACAATTTTCGTGGAAGAAGGAAGGAGCGATAATGGCCGATTAAATAGCGATGAGTTGCGTGTGAGTCGTTTAAACGACGAGCCGCACGGCAGTCTGTAATATTATCCTTATGGCTATTACCGTAGAGTTCCACTGTCGTCTTGGCAGCCTCGGGTCCTTCTCTCTCTCTGCCTTTATCTGCTTCTGCCTCGCTCGCTCTCTACCTCCTAGAAGCTCACTAATAAAGATTCGTATCACATTCCAATGGTATTCCCTTTGGTATGTATCGTCCGGTCTCCTACGAGCATTTATCACGCCCCTCTCCCCCCCCCCCCCCATACAGGTCGCGGTAAATGCGGGCGTCGATTCACCAGAAAATTAGAATTCGAATTCACAGTTTTGCAGTCGCAAAGTATTGGGAGTGCATCTGAAACTTGGGCAATGCATCCGTAGTATCATCCTTCACTCAACAGAAGAAAAGGAATTGATTCGGTTGGGCGTGGAGGATGGGAAGTTACATTTTTCGGACCGCCGCAGCGAGCGCGGGGAGAGACGACGCGAGGATCGCGCGATACAGGTGAAGCCTCGGGTATTTGATCAGCCGTTAATAGGACGGGGGAAGGCGGATAGAGAGGGAGGGTTGGTAATGCAGGTATATCCCTGCATTACCGACCCGCGTCGACCGGTCTAATCAGGACGCGCGAGGAGGGTAGGGAATTCTCTTGTTGCACGACTCGAGGCGGAGAAAATTATAATCATAGACCCGTCGATGCGTGCCGATACACGCGGCGGGGACGCACGAGAGGATAGTCCGGGTTGGCTGATTACAGTAGGTAAATACGTGGAGATTGAGTGGGGTAACCGACGCCGGCCGCGGGTCATTCCAGGCGAGCCCGCGATGATGTGTGGCATTATTGCGACTGCCAGGGAGAAGATTGCGGGTTATCGTGACCACCAAGAGCTCCGGCTTTGATCCGCACCCCGCGCGAGTCTCGCTGAATTCGTCGTCGTCGTCGTCGTCGTCGTCGTCGGCGTCGGTTCTCCGGGTTTCTCGTTGGATCCGTTCGCGAGGTGCCTCGCGTTCTTACCGATGTTTATGGATTCGGTGGGTTCACGTTGAGACATATCTGAATCGACGATCGCAGCAACAGCAGCAGCAGCAACAGCAGCAGCAGCAACGGTAATTACATTGTTCGCCCGGATCGGCCTGGACTACTCCACTGTCACGACCCGTCGCGGGCTTCGCCAGGCCTGGGACCCGTTCTATTATCATTAATTCCGAATATTTACAGGGTCATAAGGACGTCGTCCAGATTGCGCGATCCTCAGCCCGGCCGTCGACGATCGATCGACGGGAGCCATTGAAATCGCGAGGCCCGTAGTTCAAAATGTGGGAGGACAACGGATAATTTCCGATCCATCGAAGAGACAACGAGGAAGACATCACGGATGAATCTATCGCTGGCTGATGCAGCTTATTGTTAATAGGCGGCATAAACAAGATTCAACGTAGCTGCCAGCGGACTTCCGTTATCCTTAGGAACGAATAATCGACTTCCCCGGGGACTATCGTCCATGCGCCGCTCGACCTGGACTCTGGAGTCCATGGATACGGGGTCGCCGGGGCGATCCTAACGAGGGATCACCGTGCCCCGACGATGCATCGCCACGGCGCTCCAGCGTCTCGCGACTGCGGCGTCGGGGTTGGCCTCGGACGCCAATTACACGACTAATTCGCTCGAGCATCCGTAGTCCATTTAATTATTCCAATTATTCATATCTCCCGGGTCTGCGTCTTTCTCTCTCTCTTACGCCGAGAACCAACGCAGTTTAGACCCGCGCGTCGCCGCGAGGCTCGCGAGCCGTCCCCGCAGTTGCACGCCGCACGGATAATTCAGCGCGGTTGGAATGGCGCACGGATGCGTGTCCATCGCGAGAGAATCCGAACCGCCCAAGACGTGTCGTCTCTTTATCCTCCTCTTGTTTATTTTATATTTCTTTATTTATCATACTCGTCAAATCATACACGTCGCTCGGTGCGATCCGCCCCTTCGTGCACGACGCGCTCCTCCTGCCCGAGCATCCGGCTGGTTTGTTGTTTGTTTAACTTTTTTTTTGCGCACAACTATCTCCATTCTCGAGACGCGTCGTTGAGGTTTAATCAGTCAGAGGGAATTCCTGGAAGCCGAATATCTCTTTCAATTGGATTGTTCGGTGTTTTTTTTTTTGTTTTTTTTTTTGTACTTTGCGCGAGGCTGTTAAGTGGTCAAAGACCGGACGTTCGCCGAGCCCAACCGACGAAGGCCACTGTCGGGTCTAATTCACCATTTGGAAAATCATTACCGAAATAATTTGTGGCGAAAAGGCGTTGTCGGTAGGCGCCGTACGAACAACACACCGAAGCCAAGGCGGCCTTGCCAAACCCACGATCTCTCTCTCTCTCTCTCGCTCTCTCTCGCGCGCCCGCGGTATATTCCGATACAACCCGGGTGTAACGCCACAGCTGCTGCCGGAGGTAGAAACGACGGCGGGTGTCCCATGAAATTCGAGGAGCAACATTCCCGAAGTCTTTACTGCCTACGCCGCATAGATATGCCATAAATAAAGTCCGTAAACGTTTTCGGTGGAACGGAACGATCACCCACCGCGGCATCGCGATACCCCGACGATCTCGCGCGCGCGCGCGGACGACACAACGCCTGACTGTTTAATTATATATTTCCGAGTGCGAGCGCGGTCGTTTTCCCAGCTGGCTCTCTCGCCGGGATTAAATCTAGTTTTTATCGCTTCTGTTCTGCGCGTCGATCAACGGAAATGTCCGGGCCCTTCAACGCCCCGAACCGCCGTCGCGTTCGAGAAAACGTGAGAGGCGCGATGGCGAGAGAGATCGGACCGGCGAGATAACCGGCGACAATATCAGCGCCGAGAATCCACTTTTGAAAGGGGACGACTCCGGTGACTTGGAAATTATGTCAAGCATTCTTCATCCGAACTCGCACATTCCGCTTTGGTCGATATTTCTTTCTCAAATATTTGTCAATGTTGCAAATGTTCAAAAGTAGGCCTTCCGTCGATTCCACGAGTTTGGCTTATATCCGCTTGACCGAAGATACTTCTTTCGAAGATTCTGATGTCAGGATCTCGAAACGGAGTGTCAGTTTTTTTGCGTCAGCGTCCGTAAAACCGGCTCCCGCTTGAAAAAGTCCTAAAATTGACCTCCCGAATGTTTCTCTTTGAAATATCATCGACTCTCGGCCCGTACCGTAGTTCTCGAGTCGCATATTCCACCCCCGAAAACACCGGTGTCGACTTTTGCTTTTTTCCTCGATTTTGCAAGAAAAAAAAACACTTGGTTTTTTCCGTCAGAATTCATAGAACCGGCCTCTCGGTCGAAAAGTGCCATCAGCGCGCCAAATTTCCAACAGCGACAAAGCAGCATCCACAAAACGTATAAAAACAACGAGACTCATGAATTTAGATGAGATCTGCCAGGAGGTTTGCCAGGAGCTGTAACGCAGAAATTAAGAGCTTGGAGAATGAACCACGAGAAAATGAGGTGATTTTGGCTGCAACGAGGCGAGTTACATCATCGAAGAGCAGAAACTTCTTACCTGGTGGCGAGGCAGCAGCAGCAGCACCAGCGTCGCCAGAGTTTGTGTACACCAGCACGGCAAACGGCAAACGGACAACGCTCCCGACGTCAGGCGCGCGCGTTCGTATGGCTCCGGGCTATCTCGGTGTTTCGGATAAGGACGCGTCGGTATATCAAATCAAACATATCACGACTGGTTCTTGGCTCCGCCTTCGGCAGGCCAAATGTGCTCTGTCATCAGCGTTACCACGCCAGGGCCGCACCGGCACATCTTATCTCGCGATCGTTCTTGCGCGCGGGATACCGACGCGGCTGTATGCATGCGCACCACCACCACCACCATCACCGTCACCGACACCGTCACCGCAACCCACCACGGTACTCGGTCGCTCCGCCACACGGGCGGTCAACGCACCACAACGCGACTCGGCTGGAGCGAAATGACGCAAAGATCCAGCGAGAACGCGTCGAGGCTACCGGACGAATTCACCAGGGATCCTTGTCGCTTCGCGGAAACTGTGTCAACGGAATGGAGACATCAATTTCGTATTATCCTACGATCGTCGCGTGCACGCGAAGAAATTAGTCACTGTTCAAGCTGAAGTCCCCTTTTTTCCTTTTCGTTTTTACATTAGCTTTCGCGCGTCGCTGGCGAGACCCGAAATACAAAAAGGCCGGTCTCTAACTTTCTCAAAAATTGCACCGCGATTCATTGTCATTAGGGTTTGCCTGGTGGTCAATTTCATCCGAATGTATTAACATTCGATGGGACGATGAGTGACCGATGACGTCCCTCTTCGATGGACAAGATTCAGCGATTGTGTTTGCGCGTGGCACCTCCGACTCGCTCGGGCAGATCCTTAGACGGCCAATTATCGAAATTCCCGGCTGACGCGACGAGTAGATGTAGGATACTTATTTAGCGATAGGCGACGCGGCGGCGGCGGGAGCTACCGGCAAAAACGTCACGGTGCGTCTGTGTCGTGATCTCTCGCTTTGTCTCTCTCGCTCTCTCCTTCTCGTGCTCGCTGAACATAAATTTTACCACCGGTAGTCTCTCATACCTGAGAGGTCAGCGCGCTCGGGAAGGCAGAGAGGATACGGGAGAGGAGACGCGAGAGAAACCAACAGAATGGCTATCCGCGCGCGCGGGTTACGCTCTTTAATTTAATTCATCCGTTTCTTTCGGCATAGCTTATTCTTTTTTTACGCTTTTTTAAGCCTACAGAAGAGTGTAGCTCACGCGTGAAGATGGCGCATATATTGTGTATCTAGTTACGCTTTTGAGATAATCAACTCGCAGCCATAAAGTAAGCATCGTAATTCTCGATTCTCCGGCCGTTATTGTCGCGGGGCGAGGAGAGTGGAAATCCCGGGGACGAGGGTAAGGGGGGAACCCGCGACCACTTGCTATATAAACTTACTACCGCGGACTCGTGAGCGCTCGCCACTCTTGCCTATCGGACGTTTGTCTTCGTCCACTCGCGATCCTATATAAATACAGGTTATCCGATTGTACTTGGCTTCTGGCGTGCTCGCGCGGTGCTATTTATTCTCGCGGGACTTGGAGCCTAACCGCCTCCGTTCTCTATCGACGACCACGTTTCCGCCTTATTAAAATTGGCAGATATCCCCTCCCCCTCCTCCCCGTCGATGCGTATCTGCCGTTTACTCGTATGGACGCTCGAGGCGCGTCGCTCCCGGCTAAACGCTATTCGAACGTAAATCTTCGCGGACGACACGTCCTTTTAACGCGTGGAAATTCCGAAATTGTTGTGCAAAATGAAGCGTCGAGAGTCGCGTCGAGTGCCGGTGTCGCATGTCGAACGATCGACAATAGCGTGTCTCCTTGCCGGAACGCACCAGAAATACGACTCGTTTTTTTTTTCTCTCGAGCGGACCCGCGAGATTCATCGGAGGCTTCTTGCTCGTTGCGAGTGTGGCCGACCGATGGCGATTCAATAATAAGATTATCTCGAAATTTATTCGTACGTTTAACATGATTCGGCGCGTCGACGTTAAGGCGACGTTAAGGTTGGAGGTGTACGCGGCGGGCACGGCGAGGGGAGAGGGGAGGCGGTGGGGGCAGCCGAGTCCGTTGTACCAGGAAAAGAAGGAGGGAGTACAAACAGCCGCGAGAGTATAAGAGAGAGGAAGGCGCTTTGTTCGGTCGAAGGGAGAGAGCACGGTATTGCGATCCAGCGATACATTTGCACCGGGCGTATAACGGGGGGGGGGGGGGGGGGGGGGGGGCAGGCAAGAAAGCCGGAGGAGATCGAGCTCGCTCGTTCGCTCGCTCGCGCGCGGGCGTGTTATGTCGAAGCCGACTAGCGATCTTCTCCGGCGCGCGACATTTTTAGAGCCTGGGAACCGGGCCTATAAACTTTCCGAACATATCCGAGCGCGTACTAACCTATCAACCGCGTGTTATCCCGCGCAAATCTGGCGCGATCCCGTGTCCGTACTCAAAATTGGATGCCAAAATAAAATTAACGATCGAGTCGATAAAATGAGCCTCGGATTTGAAGGCTCTCTCCGCGCCGTTTCGTTAGAGCCATCGCAGCAACCCTCCGCGAACACCCCAAACAACCTCGTTTCCCCCTCCGCGAGATCGTTTGATTTATTTCGCGAGACGATAATGGCAGCCTCGGCGGACTGAGTTAGCTCAATTTTTGCGTTCCGTTCCGCTCGTTCTGTCCTAGTAAACTCTTTTACTGCCGATTTATTAGACGACGCGCTGCTGTACCCCGGACTTTAACTGCCGCCGATCTTGCAATACTCGCCTCTCGCCTCTCCGACCGTGTCCCCTTTGTATACACGTTTTACAACGTCAATCAATTCGTCGCTGTTACACCGCGGCGATGCATGCCGAAACTTCGTCCGGTACTTTTTCCGCACTTGTTTTGCCGTTACAATGCCCAGCGAACGCGGCCTGAATCGAAGTTGTAACTGTTTGTTTTTCCCTATCACGAGCTCGTGAAATTAACAGAAATTTAAGTGTCGTGGACCTACGGTAGTTTGAGCAGCAGCGTCGTCAACAGTCTCTAACACTCAAGGTTCAAGTACTTTTCTTGCTGTCCTTTACTTCTGAGGATGCCACGATCGGCCCAAAAGATAACTGATGTTTTGAAAAGGTGGACGAAAATTCCACGCTCTTGCTCGTTGCAACCTTGAGTTTAGCATTCGTCGAGGCGACTCGCGGTGCCAACAAATCAGCAGCAGCGGCAGTTGGCTCCCACAATCACCGACGTCGTCGTGGCTCCGGCGTCCGTTCACTGGTCTCTCGGTCCAGCGACTCTTTAAAATTATACGGTCTTATTTTTACGAGATGGAATTGTTGACTGTTACACCGCAAACTAAGAGAACTCGCGGTGGCGAGCGGAGTCGAGAATAAGGTACCTTATATATATATATATAAATATGCGCCAAGTGGGGCCCCCTTCGTGAGTTCGCTTTCTTGGGTTCTCGTGACGGTAGCCGAGTCGAGTCGCGTGTACTTTTCTCCACCTCAATTTCACTTCCATTTTTCATATTTATTATACCCACTGCCATCGGGATTCTCTCTCGTTTATTCTCCCTCCCCGAACAGCATTACAACTTTGTCGATGGTCCAATTGTTCGACGTAATATCTTCCGATACCCCGGCAAAACCAGGAGCGGCGAAAAAAAAGAGACACGCGCACACACATCGCAACATCCCGACTGAATTCTCATTCGCATTACGAGGCGAAGCCCGCATCGATGAGTCCGACGATACATCAACTCGGCGCGACGCGTTACAAGATTTTGTCAGTCGACTCGCGATAGAGTCGCCCACTCGACCGTCGGTATAGCCGCCCGCGGGGGAATAACGATCCGCGCCCGGCGAAACGCCCGACGACGCTCAAGTAATTTTTATGTCACATTAATTCGACATTCTATTTCGATTCTGCATATAAATTTGCGTCGTGCCGCGCTCGACACGGTCAATCGCTTTGACCTTTCATTAATCAGCCTCGGCTATTAAACCGAAAGAGATATACAAAGTATGCGCGCGTTTATTCACGCGCACCCGATTACATAAAACGGTGCTGTAAACGCGGGGGATGATTAGCTGCGATTGCAAAGAAATTTCCCGCTGATTCTAAAAATCACGGGTATTTGCCCGAAAAAGCGAAAATTTGTGAAGAAAAACGCAAAAAACTATTATTTATTCCTGACAAACTGCCAAATTTCGTGATATTAAACATCGTTAGCGCGAATTACGGACTTTTTAATAGAGGGTTTAAATTGTGCGAAGAATTGAAAAATCGAGATATCGCGTTCCGCCTTGCGGAAATCTTTGCGTTCGATAGATATGGACGGATGCGGTGAAGATACATATCCGAATACTCGGCTCAACGAGCTGGCAAGGGGAAAGCGCCATTTAGCCCGCTGGCTGAAAGAAGAACCGGCTACTTTGCCTACGCGCAATTCACTCTCTCTCTCTTTCTCTCGCTGGGTCGCTGACTCGCTGACGGGCTGGCATTCTCAGTCGGGAAGCAGCACGAGCACCAGCACCCGATCCAGCGGCAGCAGCAGCAGCAGCAGCAGCACAAGCACCAGCACCATACAAGCACGAGCAAGCAACACCACAGGCGCAGTGCACGTTGCAGGCACCGTGTCTTCGGCTTTGACCGTACCTCGTTGCCTCTTTTGCCTCCTCCGCCTCTCTCTTGCTCTCTTAGTTGCCTCCTCACGGTCTCGCGCAGCAGCAGCAGCAGCCTCCTCCCTCAGCTCCTTAGCATCACTTATCTTCCATGTCGCCGTCAGCGCCTCGACGTTCTTCTCGCGAAATTAGAGCTGAACAAATTAGATCCACCAATACGTGTAACCCTCCTTTCTTTCGTTTTCTCTTTCTTCTTGCTTTCTTTATTTCCTCGCCTTTCAACTCTTCCTCGCGTCGCGTTCACGTCAGCCGAAGGACACCGCGATAGGTCCCTTTCAATTTATCGCCAACGCATTGACAGACATCGTCGTCTCTTGCGTGTCGCGGTCGAACAAATGAACCAATTTTATCGTCACCTGACAATATTGTTTAGACTTTTAAAAGACGAAAAAAGCAGCGAAATGCCAGCATATAACAGATCGATCGCTCGCCACATTAGACTGCCTCGGCATCGCGCCGCTCAAGCGACATTAGATTAGAAGCGAAGGAGCCTCTGATAAGGTCGCAGCGGCAGGCTGTTTCACAGGAACGATCAGAGAAAGGTAGAGGAAGCGAGAGAAAAAGAGAGACGGAGATACGCGACGCCGCCGGAGTATGATTGGTTTATCCTTTCAATCCGGGTTGTGCACACCGCGGAGTCAGTGCCACTCTTGATTAGCCCGGGGATTTTTCGTCGCGGCCGGGTTAATACGTATTCGTTATAATACAACCGACGACCGAAGTATCGGGCTTTGTATGGAATGTGTGTAAAGACGGGAGGAAGGAGGGAGGGGTGGAAGAAAAAAATGTAAATGGGGGAGAAGACTTTAATGCCCAATGAGAAAGCCGTCAGTCATACCGCGGCTTACCGAGGAATTATACTCCGACAAGCTGACGTCTATCCCCCGGGCCGCCCGCGTCTCTCTCGCGCGCGGTGACAAATTCATATAGCTCTGTCTCGTCGTTTCTGCTCTCGCGGACCTCGTATCTACGCGTGTTGACGGACGGAAATAAATGTAACGATCCCGCGGGGCCGGCGCGCGCATCCCGACGTCGACATCGGCTCAACTCCGCCGGGGTATTAATTCCAAATAGGTCGGGCGATAAGAGTACAATGTATAAACCCGTCAGAGGCCGTCCCGGAAGGACATATAAAAAAATGCGTCTCCATGAAAAATCTCCGGTAGGCATTGGTGGGAAAGAAAAGCAGAGCGGAGAGTAGCTGGTACGGTGTAAGGCCGGAGGAGAGGAAATAAGCGCGATTCGATCTTCTCAAATTGCGGCTACGAGTTTCCGAAAGCTAATCAAGATTCGCGCGCTTCCTGTTTTAGCAATTCCAACGAAAAGGCCTCGTTTGCTGAGGAAAGTTATAATCCTCTGGCGGATCTGGAGCGGATTTTCCAAGTCAGTTTGCCGCTATTCGAGTTGTCCCGAAAGCCCGGTCTGAAAACCGGCGTTTGCAGTTGAATTGTGTGTCTGTGTTGTTCTCCTATACGGCCGCCTTGGCCGAGAAGGCCGTTGGGCGAGTGCGAAGAAAAGGAGCACAAGGGCCGCCTCGGTGGCGATAAAAGGCAATACGCCGTGCAAAGGAGGCTTGTAAGAGAAAACGAGGGCCGCACGCGCGCGCGCGCGAAAGCGAGGGCGCTTTAAAGGGTTCAAGGCTCGAGAGATTTGGGCTCACGCGTATGTCGAAGTTCAGGGTCCCCTCGCGGTCGCTCTCTTCGGCGCACCTCGTTCCCTCACTCTGACTCCCTTTCTCTCTGTACGGTGTGGCGTCGGCGGGGGTTGCTCAACTTGAAAAGCGAGCCCATGCACGAAGATTCACGCCGGATAAGGATACCAACTGTCTAATTAAACGGGCAAATAAATGCCCCATCCGCGCATCCGCCGTACACTATGGCTACAACAGCAGCAGCATCAGCCGTACGAGCCAACTCCACGGATCCTTATTGGTCGAGGACTTGCCGATTTTATCAGCTCCGCCAAGAGTTGCCCCTGAAATACTTGATGAAAAAAACGCTTCGCCAGAGAGAAGAATGACTTAACACGTTTGATCGTGAGGTGAGATTCGCTTTTGAAATTCGCGTGGAACCTCACTTCGCGCCCCCGCCCCCGGACGGACTCGTCTTGGTCCCCCCCGAACGCAGCTATATTCGCGCCAACTAAATTCTCAAACAAACTTCCTAATTAATCGTTAAAGGGACGTTGAGAAATGTGCTTATACGGGACGCACGCGAGAATGAAGCGAAATCCCGCGCGCGCAACGAAGCCCGCGAGGAACGCTCGCGGGGGCTCGCGGAAGAATTAACACGCCGGACTCCCCGAGAGCAACGTCAGAGGGACCAGCAGCATTTTTTATGCGAATCCTCTCGCGGTGGAATTTTCAGGACTTACCGCCAGACGGTATGCGATTCGCTGCGTTGTTGCCAAGCGAGGGAATGTTGGATTAGCCAGTGACGCGAAGAAAAATAAATCCATCGAAATTCATCCAGTGACTCGTCAGAGGAAATCCGTCGAAATCTATCCAAACGGCCGATTCAGTCGGTGTGATTCGTTCGAATAAATTCGTCCTAATTCATTCGAACGAATGCATTCGCCTGCAGCGGCGGTGGCGGCGACGGCGGAATTCGCAAGACGTATCGCCGGATGGTATACGATTCGCGCGCCATTGTTGCACCGCGCAAGAACATTGGATTAGCTGGTAGCCATACGGCGAGCCAACGCGCGAGTGCAATGGCAACCGCGAGGCGAGCCAAGGCTATCTACGAGAGGCTCCGGCACTCCGGTGTATGCAATAAGTTGAACATCTTAGCGGATACATAACAATCTATCGGCCGACAAGGAGCTGTGAGCATTTCACGGTGTAACATGCACCGTGGAGGCTGGTTACGATATTTATGGGAGACATCGACGCGGCGGAGGCTTACCGCACCACGCGCGGCCCCGGCTTCGTCGTCTGCGCGCATGTGGCGCGTTTGCATCTGCATCCGAGCCAGCGTATCGGCCAATTGATTTCAGAGTTATCGAGTCTCGTTCGTCCGCGAGCCTTTCCGGGGGCCATGACGCGCGTTATTCCCCTATACTCGCGCGCGCGGGCAAAGCGACGCGCCAACATGCTCGTACCATCCATTCCCGGAGTGGCCATCGGCGCGTCGAGTGTCCCGCGTGAAAACGCTAAACGTCCTTGGCGATATCTATTGTTGTTGAGCACCTCGAACACCGGTCAGACGCGTACCAAGCGGAAGAAACGTCGTGCGGCGCATAGCGCAGAGTCAAGGCCTGAGGAGGAAGGCTCGCGTTGGGCCAATCGATCGATGGCCTATGAGCCGAGGGAGGAGGTGGTGGATGGCGCTTGGAAAAGACGCATTATTAACTACTTCCGCGCAGATTCGCAGATTCGCGAGAACCGCAATTCTCGAGTCCAGCCATCGTGAAAAAGTAATAGAGTTAATGGAAAAATACTTAACGCTTGGGTGGGGGAAAAAACAATGCGAGGACGCATCAGGACGAGGAGACAACGAGGTTGGGAGGCCCAAGTTGCGAGGATAATGAGATCTACGGCTGCGGAGTCTCCGGAAAGTTTTCTAATAAACGGGAGTGTCTGCCGCGCTTCTTGGACCAATAAAAGGCGCGTTGTCAACGGTGCGGCAATTACTCGCTCGTGGCAATCAATCGATTTTGGATACACCTTATGGTGTCCTCTCATGGAAACCAAGCATCCGAGTATCCAGCTTGCATGTCTTTCGAATTTAGAAAGTTCAATTTCTCGTGCGTACGTCCTTGGGTGCATTTGGCTATCCGTCAGGGATTCGAAGAAAAATCTGGTGGGATCTCTGTTAGGTGATAAGTACGCCCTTTTGACGAGGTCACGCCACACGGACCAGGCTGTTCGGCCGATTATCCGACGATAAAAGATAGGAAGTTTAGAATCCAGGAGGTTTGCCCTGCTGCTTGTGTATAGACAGGGACGAGGAGCCGAGAGATGCGACCCGGCCACCCGGGCCCCGCACAGCCAGAGCGAGCAGGAGCAGCCTGTCCTGCGGCGCGCTCCTGTTCGGAATACCATACTACAGCTTGCCCTAACACGTATACCTGTCCCTCTCTCCGTCTCTCGCGCGGTTCTCCCTTTCTGCCTTTTCGCTGCGCGTGCATTCGGGATTCGGGACACGTTTCGCTTTCAATTCGTCTTATACAACTGTCGCTATAGTCTGTCAGGCGCGGGTTCCTCCCGTGTCAGCTACAGCCAGTTAATTTCCACTCGTCTCTTATGAATGACCTCTCTTGTCTGTCTGTCTGTCTGTCGCGGTGAATTTGTTGAAATTTTACCGCCAAAATTGCCACCCACCGCGTTCGCACTCGTGTCGCTCGTGTTTTTGCATTCACGCTGTATTTTCGCACGTTCAACGCGATGTAACTCGACTGTCGCGGACGTCACCGCGTGACATTTCGCCTTCCCCGACATCGCCAAGTTTCAATGCTAAACGTACCGCGTAGACCGTTAACGCTGTTTGACAAAAAAAAATCTCTTTTGACGCGTGAAATAGACAGTCACACGTGGAAACTGCGAAATCGCTGCTGGCGCGCAGAGACAGGTTTCGCGAAAAATCCGCGTTCCGAAGGTTCGCCACTGCGGGCCGGACGTCGATACGCCTCGAACGACTTCGTATTTTATCCAGCAGTTGCCGTGGTTGCGCGTATCCACAATTTAGCGTTGTGTGCGGGTATCGTCGCAGCAGCCAGCAGCAGCAGCAGCAGCGAGAATAAGAAGCAGGTGGTCGTAAAAAAAACACGATCGTGGTCCCGCCCGACGGGTTTAAAAAAGAGACGACCGCGCGTCATTTCGCGATACACGTTGATGGTATTTTCATTTACCGCTCCGACGTTGTGTGCGAAAAGTCGTCGCGGTTCTCGGCGCGGCGACGAATGCGGAACACACTGGGATCGTGCAATTATCGAGGGACGTCCGAATGCCGGGGAGTTGTCGCGAAAAATGTTACACGCGGGGCCGGACTGCGGGCTCCGCGACGAGTTCATAAACTTGTCAATATTACACAAGCGAAGCACCGACCCAGGTAATACGTAGGGGCCGCCGCCGTCGCGCCGTTGTATACGCGTTGCGGCTTTGACATATGCAAATTGAACTTATATCTTACAACGCGAGCCTTATCAAATAAACATTCTTCGGTTGGGTTGGTATAAGCGCGTCGATCGTGTTGTCATGAACGTTCGAGCATGTGGATCGCGAGAGGCGAATGCAGAGCGAGCGAGAGCACGCGGGCACGTCGCTGTTGCCGTATGCCCGGCGCGCTGCTGGTTAGTACCGTTGCGTGCCAGGATGCGCGTCCTTTTCTATCTCTCACTCTCTCTATCTCGCGTATCTTTTTGTACTATTTTTTCTTTATATTACTTGTCTTGCGTTATACTACTGTATTTTATTTTTCACTGCGTCAAATAGGCACCAACGATTATTTCACGTTAAACTTTATTTTTTAGTAGGGACTTGGATACGCAATGCACGCAATAAACTCACCGTCCTCTTTCTGTCTCCGCACTTGGACCCATTGATTTAGACTTCTCGAAGTCGCTGTGTATACGTGCATCCTCCACTCGTTCGCACGGGCTGAACCCTTTTACCCCGAATGCATCTGCCTTGCGTGAACCCCTCGAACTTGGCCGCCGCCCGGCACTTCGATCTCCTGTACTCACGCGAGTCTCCGTCCTTTCCCGCTTGCCTCTGCGCGCAAGCCTCCTTCCCGAAAGAATATGCAGTAAAGTACACGCGAAGCTCACTCGATACCGGTATCGGACGGAGAGAGCAACTGGAAGCTGCGCCGATTCTCTCGCCGATCCCCTGTTGGGCGAGGTCGCTCGCGCAGAAAGCAGGCGAATCGCAAAACTGCTACGGAGCTGCTTCCGTCCGGGATATTGGAAATTGCAAAGCGGCTTAGTCGTCGGAGCGGAGAATCAATGAAGTTGCTCGCGTCGGTCGAACGTGCGCCAGAGAAAATGGGGAAATTGGGTAAAACCGGGTTACGCGGGGCGACGCGAACGCCGATCGGCCGGGAGGAAATATATGTGGGCCAATCCGAATTTCAGCGAGCGCGCGCGTTTAAATCGCGATCACGGAAGCTCCATAGATATTCCAACGCGCACCGAAAAGACCAGTGAGAGCTTCGCGAGGGCTGCCGAGTACGCCGAGCAGCAGCAGCATTATATACGGGAGGCCAGATAACTCGCGTCAAATCACTTTCGCCCTAGTCCCGCCAAGTTCAGACACTGTTGCGTCCTCGCTTCCCGCACGCGCGCGCGCTAACTGATTTACAACCGGCACGTTTAGACTTGCCAAGTTCCCTCGGTGTGCTCGCGCGACCTCAGCTCAAATTAAAGTTAGGAAACAGTTCGTCCATAATACCGCCATTGCCTTATAATTCACCCTTCACGGATACGTGCTCGCCGTGCGCGCGCCCGCGCACTCGCGCCCGCGCACCCAGGAATGAAGTTACGCCCGAGATAAGCCGAGCGTGAAATGAGTTGGTGAAATTAAGTCGCAAAAAGGCGGACTTTTCGAACGGCGGCGAATATTCCCGCGCGTGTTCCGCCTATTATACGAACTCTGCCTTCCGGTCGAAAAAGCGCGCCTGCGATGCGCTCAAGGATACGTCGAGCGTGTCCCAGATTTGTCGAAGAAGTATGCCATGTTTATTTTTATTCGAACATGCGCGAGTTCGTTGTCGCGGTACGTCCGCGCGGCGAAAAGACGCGGATGGGATCAACGCCTGTCCAGCAGAGCCTGGATTGGAAGACGCTACTCGCAGCTGGAGAGCACATTTTTCTTTACACGCCCGCGTTCACCCACACGAGCTGTTTAGCGCGATCGACGAGAATGCGAGATACGCTCGTTTTTGTCGTTTCTTTCTTTTCTCACGTCGACGCGCGACTATTCGTCATTGAAACGCGTTACGGCTCCGAGCGCTCGTTTTTATCCCGCTTCGATAACGCGATAAAACGTACGCTGTCCGTGATATATCGATATACCCGATGACCTGACTAATTTCGAATTTGAGACGTTTTTTTTCTTCCCCGGCGACCGGCAACACAATCGATCTCTCATAATCATCGTCGCGTCGTTGTGGCTGGCGCGGCCGCCTCGAATCTCGATGACTCGGGCGCCACGGACGTCGCTTTAACGCCTCGGCAATCGCGCGCGCCAACTGCGGGCACCGACCGACGGAGACTAATGATGAGCAATGATCAAGTCGAACGCTCGAACGCTCGAGACTCGAGCCTGCGCGCGCTCGCTCGCTCGCCCGCTCGTTTCTCCGTCTTCGTATCGACGGCGATCGCATAAGTGGATATAGTCGCGGGTTCTCAGGTTTGCCACTATTGATTACCGATGATGAATGGCAATCTTACGCGTATCTCAAATGAGAAAATCAATCACGGACCGAGGCGGCGCAGCAACGGCGGTTCGGTGCACCTGGGCCGGGAGGTAAATCCGAAACGCCGGAGATAGACGACTCGAAGTTCGCTTCCTCCATGCTTATTCCACGCGAGTCGATACGCCCGTTGGCTAAACCGAACGCATACACACACGGACAAAGACGCGCGGCGGACGCGGAGTCGAATCGTTTAAGGACAAGTTCGAGGCCACAATGGCTTATTGGTCCACGATGGTATTCGGATAATGAACCAATTAGTGGTTCGCGTACAACTCGAGTGCTTGCTGTGGCAAAAGCGGAATCGGCGAGCGAGACGGAGCAGCGCCGCATTCATACGTAGCGGGGGCCAAAGACGCTGCTGCTGCTGCTGGCCGGTTCTGTCTGGCGTTCAAAAGATCATTAGCCGAGTTTGCGACCCAAACCCCTTGTACAGACCGGAGAGAGGTGCACGTGGCCTGTAATCCCGCGCGCGGAGCGTATAGACTCAACGTTGTTTCGCTATCTCTCCGCGAGCGCGCATTTCCAAGGGCTCCCTGCGGTAATATTGTTTTCTCCTTTTAACCTCAGCATTTCCAACATCTGCACACACACAAACACTGGCACTCGAACTGCAATCGAAGGGAAACTTTAGGATCAGCTTTGCGAATTTCTTTCCTACGGCCCGACTTGCCTGGAGAAATGCTCGGGCGTTTTCCACCGCCGCCCGAGAAATACGCGAAACGATTTTAAAGCACTCTCGAGTACCAAGTAGTCCCGGGTAGTACTCGCGCGCCGCGCGTGGGATTCCAGCGAACGACCGAGTGCCGCCTGTATTTTTTTTTTTTTTTTCGTCCGCCGTTGAGCAGCGTCGAGGTGGTGTGTAACCGGGGTTAAATTTACTTTGATAATTTTCGGTACAAGCGCGCGCGGCACCGATGTACTCGATTTTTTTACTCACTCGCGGTGTACGATACGGTAACGTAGAGGGCAGATCACGCGCGGATACCTACAGCGCGCGGCGGATACTTGCTTTGCGCTCCGGCATCGTAAGATTCCGCGTTTGATTTCCACCTCTGGGAATTCCGATCTCGCGGCGGCTCTCGCGACTCGCGACTGCTGCGTCCGCGCGGACATCCGCCGCCCCACACACACACCGAGGCGGGCGACAAAGCGCGCGCGGTATAAACAATGGCGTTTATTACCCTCCCGGCTGGTCGAGAAAATACTGCGAGTACCGATATGTGCACCGAGCGTATTGGGTGTATTTGCATAGACCTCCGGCCCTTTTTTTGTTCTCGTGCTCGAGCTTAGCGCACCGGCCATTTGTATGCGCGCGCAGTGTCTTCGAATACACGCGTATCGAGCGACGGCGCGGTCTCTGGTTATTGACACGTCGGCGAAGGAATCAACGATCCGCGGAGGGATTTTATGCGCAACGGCGGACGTAAGTTGCGACTTGATGACATCGGGATCACCGTAAATTAGCGTCCAGCGGATGTGATAACTGTAAACCAGCTCTTTGGCATCGCTCCCCCTCGCTTGTCTCCGTTGGATCGGGTACTGAGACAAGTTGATGCGAGCAACGAATGCAGCGGTCGAGGTTCAACGATGTTCAACTGGTTATAGCGTTGCCCAGACACGGGACTAACATAAGTGCTTATTTATTAACTTATTTATTTATGCTCTTTTTACATACGATTTTTTTATTACGATACGATCGGGCAACAAGTAGCAGCAACACGATCTGTCAGTTTCCGGCCACTTTTCAGCCTCCGCCAGTTAATTAAAATTGTAATAAAGTAGTTATCATCCCCCCAACGATGGCATTGCGAGTCGCGGTGATTGTTTCTCCCATCGTCCCGGTAACTGGTTTAGCCGCTAAAAATCTCGCGCTTCGGACGTGTTCTTCACCGCGCGAGACGGAAAAAGTCGACGCGCGATGATTCAACGGATATTCCGGTCAACGTGGTCGCGTTCCTTCCAAGTTCGCTCAGCGTCCAGCCGTAAATTATCCTCAAGACGACGGAGTAATAAACCGTGTTTACTCCCTACCCGCGCGCCGGGGTCTATTCCGCGCCCGATAAAGCCGAGCGCCAAACATGTCCCTCGCAAATGATCTCGCGGAATCGCGAGCGAATTTTTTTCTCGCTCGTTTCCGCGAGAATCGCGCGCGCGCGAGAGGCGACGAGGAGACGCGGACACAGCTCGCGCAGCGATAGCTCGCGATGAGAACCTGTTGCAGCGGCAAACGGAGAAAAACTTGTATCGAGTCGCACGCGAAAAGGGAAGAAACCGCTGATAAAAATCTTGCTCGCCCTCTTTTGGCGATGTTTCTCCGATTGGTCGCGATATCGATACGACCAATCGGGCGCGAGGAGTGTTTAATATCCCGTCGGGGTGCGCGCGCGTACCAGGTGGAAATGTGCGGGACGCGTTTGAGGCGGTGACCATCGTCTCGGTGCATTGGCGACCGTGTCGCCGCTCTAGGTACGGGCCGCAATTTGCCGGACCGACTTAACGAGTCACTGCATATTGCGTTTATTGCTCGCGCAATGACAACCGCGCGCAGTGCTCTATTCATTTTTACAAGTCGCGCACGCGCCCGCGCGGCCTCCCGAGCGCGGAAATTAGCGTTGTAAATTTATCCCCGCGGCATTTACGGTCCCGCACGCTCCGAGATTCCGCACTGTAGTGTAATTCCCGGCCGGTGGGATACGCTCGCGCGATCGCCGCGTTGAATTTTTCCAGTAGGCTGCGCGCCATCCGAGTTATTATCGCGCGCTCGACTGGTCGACGGCAAATTATTTTGAGCACTTTTCGTTTCAACGGTGCAATAAGCGGAATGAATTTTATAGCGCGTGTGTAAGTCCGGAATTTACCGACCATCGATGATCTATTCCACCGAAAGCGGTAGACACGATTTGGTGTTACGCTCGTTTCGGGAGGAACGCGCGAAAGTTTATCTCGAACTTGCTTCTTCGCGACGATAGTCCCGCCGATGGTTGTGTCGACGGCGACTGAGGCAGTGGCGATAAATACCGTTGCGTCGTTCGAACCGCTAAGTCGAAATTAGTAACCGGTGTATATTTTCCATTTCGTCGACAGTTCCCAAATGAACATATATCATCCAAGGAGCACAAAGAATGGAAGATCCCGTGAACATTATAGCGAGATGCTCAATCGCTCCCGCCCTTTCGCTCTCTCTCTCGCTCGCTCGTTCAGGCACAGCACATACGACTAATCTAAAATCGAACTGACGGACCCAGGGGCTCGGGGCATGTCACGATGAGTGACGTGCATCGTTGAGCACCAGCATCATGCGGCGCGTATATTGCCGGGCGCATATACCTGCTTCAATACCGGCCGCGTTTATACCTTGCGCCGCGCTTGGCTCTCTCGTTCGCGCTGTCTCTCTCTCGCTCTCTCTCTCTCCTCTGGCTTCGCGATTAATGAGATGTAAACAATTTAACGGTAAATTAGACACAACAATAGGGTGGCCTCGTACGGGTTTGGTGAACGCTGCGTCGTTATATACCCACCGCGCTTTCGAGCGAGAGTGAGTTAACTGTTGTGTCCATGTAAGCGCGTTTGTGTCCTTGTGCGTTTGTATTCGCGCGTCCATGTGTCTCTGTATCTATCTATGCGCGTGCATCGCGAAAGGCTGACGGGAGACTGACGATCGGTGGCAGCGGATCTGGCTGATCGGCCATCGAGCGCAACAGAAATTCCGCCGCCACCGCCGCCGCCTACAAATGCTTCATTACGTCTCGTACCGCCGAACTTCGGGACATCGGTGTGCTCGGTGGGAACGCCGGGTTCGAAAATGCCGAGAATATTCCAGACAAAGCGGGTATGGCGGGTGTTGCATGTATACGCGTGTGTCTATATGTATGTGCGTGTCTATATAGACACGAGCGTGTTTCCAATGCATGAGTCTCCGGGTTCCCGCGCGTCACTGGAGCATATTTTTAAAAGTAATGTCAAGTGTCGAGTGCCCCGTGAGACTCGCCCGCTCGCGCACCTCGTTTTATCGCCGATTCGTCCCGCAAACACGTGTGTGTACCGAGAGTCGCTCGAATAGTGTCGTTTTGGGAATTTCAAGGTGCGCCGTACACTTTTACGAGGTTAGCAACCCAGTGGCGAGGGGAAGGGGGGGGGGGGGGGGGGGGGTTTGCCTCTCCCGCTCATTTCACATTGTCGGACGATTAAACCGGTCGGGGCGATCGCGTCGTACACGCGGGAAAATCTCATCGGTTCGGGGGAACCGAACTTTTATGTGATTGGAACGTGTCGGACGTGGCACACGTCAAATTTATCGACGGTGGGTAACATTCCTCGGGTATTTTTCGTCAGTATTTTCAATCCTTTGGTTAGCGTCGATATAAAAAACGTGTCTCAAAGTGAACAGAGGTACCCGAACTTTATGAGCATAAAATTGTACAGCACCAATTTCAGATGTTCGGTATAAAATGAACGTGTCGTACAAACACGAAAAGTGCTTTAACTTTAACTCGCGTGAATTTGCTTTTTGCCGTAAAATTTAATGAAATAACGTCCGTGATTGAGCACGGAATTTAAATTACTAATGGGCGACACGAAAATTTCCAAACATTTTTGACATTGTATCGCACAGTCGAGAGTCCACTGGTTATTTCGACTAACCTGGCCAATGGAATACACGCGTTTAGTCCTCGAAACTTGTACCCACCTCAAACCCAATCAACGTTAATCAGATGTCGCGCGCGAAACTCGCTCTTCGACGCTGCCCACAATACCATACGGGCTGCTTGGCGTTTCGTCGGTTCCCTTGCAACCCGACCGAACCTTTTTCTCTTATATACCTACAGAAACAGCACATGGCATAGTCGACGGTGAAAACGCGAGACGCGAAACACCTGTTTCTCTCTGTCGGTTTCTCGCAGTTTCTAACTTACGAGAGAGCCGCGAGAAAATTTGCGGTGCTATCGCGGGTCCGGCATCGATTGCTCAGCACCGAGGAGGAACCCGCGATCTCGAATTCCATTCGCCTCTCATTCTCCGTGTCCCTCTCGTTCCGTCTCTTTTGGTCCCTCGCTCTTTTCTCCGTCTCTTGCATCCGCGTTAGGACACATTAGCATGCCAGTATTTTGCTCAACGGGTTTTTTGTACCACAATATTACTACACGAGGGTAGCGCGCTCGCGCGGAGGACGAATAAATTACGATATTTAATACAATTTGGGTAAGCAGGTATTCCCGGGGCAAACACAGCCCGGCAGGCAGGCAGCCTGGCAGCCTGCCAGCCTGGCAGACGGGGCACCAGCGGCACAAACACGGACAGGGGGCTCCACCCTCCGGCGCGCGCACACACATGAACACAGAAACGAACACGAACACACCTGACACACGACTCGACGAGTACTCAGCTCGCTGCGGCGGAGCGTTCGTGTTCAGAAAAGGTTTTAGAGGTCGTTCGATTTCAAGGATTGTGAGTCATAGCAGAAGGAAACTTGTCTCTCGCGCTCTCTCTCTATCTCTTTCTCTTTGTATCTTTCTCGTCTCGCACATAATCACCCGCGTCCTTCTCGTTCCCCTGTCGCCCCACTCTCTCTCTCTCGCTCTCTCTGTGACGCTCGAGCGCACGTTGCGTGCCTCGCCGATTTCCCAGCGCGCGGATAAACGCATTTCAATACACGGACAGGGCTCTTTAGACTCTGGCGCCTGCGAGGGCCTCGCCGAGCTCACTCGACGAGGATGGTAATTGGCGTACACGTTGAAATTTCCAAACTCCCAGGAGAATTCTCTCGCGGGTTCTCTCACTGTTGTTGCGCGCGTCGGTCTCTCTCGGCTCGTCGTTCCGAGCTCTCGAGCTCCCGAGTACCGACACTCGGCGACAGCACTCGCCGAGTGTTGCACAAACGCGCGCAGCCCGAGATCTCGGTGCCAAGTGCGCGGGCGAAACGAGCCGCGGACGCCGCGCGGCGAGTAACGCGGAAAGGATGACTCGAAGAATGATGAAGGGTAAAAGGGCGTCATGTACGGTTCGGTCAGTCCGGATGAAGACTTAACTCATCACCGGAGTCCGCTGTTCGCGATGCTGTCAGCCGCGTGGTATATCCGGCTCTCTCTGTCGCTCGCCGTGGACGAAAACGCAGCAGCAGCGAGAAACAAGCGGGCTGCGAGCTGAACGCGGCTTCAGCGCGCGCGGTGTCGGCTCGTTGGCCGCGCGGCGAGTCGAGTTCTCCGGCGTTGATTGTGAGCCGGACGAGAATGTTTTCTCGCTCGGGCGAGCGAGCGAGATCGCGCACGCGAGTCCGTCCGTCCGTCCGTCCGTCCGTTCAGGCGCGCTGTTGCTTCTGCCGCGAGGATGAGGAAGAAGAAGGCGAGAGGAAGGCGAGAGGAGGGCGAGCGATGAGGGACGCGGGCGGAGGCAAAGGAGGCAGAAGGAGGCAGAAGAGGAGGCAGAAGGCAGCAGGCGCTGCTGCGCTGCTCGCAGCGCAGCGGCCGCGGCGGCGGCGGCGGCGGCGGCAGGGCGAGGGCGTCGGACAGCGGCGGAGCGGTAATTTACGAGGTATCGAAGACCTTGTACACTCCCACCCGCCAACGAGGCAGCCTCGCCCCGCGGAATCCAGTCTTAGCCTTAACTCACCCGATGCCTCCTTTCCCATGCCTACTTTCGGGCCCTCTCCCCCCTCTCGCTCGCTCGCTCCTCCGGTACGCGAGGAGAGCGAGCGCGCGCGCGTACGCTTCACCCTTACACGTGCCTCCGCCATTTACCATTTTCTTATGCCCACAGAGACGAGATGAGGCGTCTCGAAACGGGGGAGAGAGCCGGACTACCGACGCCGCTCGAACCGCCACGCCGCCACCGGCTCCTCGGGCTCGCCTTCCCCCCGCGAAACGTGATTCACGTTATTCCCCCGAGTACAATGAGCCGGAGCCGGTTTTAATAGAATTCGTTTTTTTTTTTTTTTTCCTCGCTATTTCGCTAACGACCCTCCCGCCTCCCCGGTATATACACTCGGCCTACGATCTTTTCTCGCGCCAGTCAGAAAATCACCGGCTCGTGTGTGCTTGAGTGGCTACAGGCCGATTCACAATGATTTCGCGGGGTTTGTGCTGGCCAGGTGGTAGCCGCATGGTTGTATCTTGAGTCAAGTCCGCTAGCTGTTTAGATCAATTTTCGGAATGATTGTTCCGTGGCGAAGATTATAGAAAATTAAAGAAAACAACGAAAAAAAAAAAAAATCTGGATTACCCTGTACAACGTACATAGAAGCACGAACATATATGTATGTGCGGTAGCGTTATAGCGAAGTAGCGATATTTTGATAGCGCGCCACATCGACCGTTTGATCGATAGGACGATTCAATTAAACGATTCTCGCGAGAGCGCGAGTGAATGAATAGAGCGCCGCTTGCGCGCGCGCGCCCGACTCGGTATTAGCGTACGTCATCTTAATATCTCAATCGCCGCTCGATTGCCCCGGCGCGCCGCGGTCCATTAGCGAGCGAGTGTGAGTACGACTTTCCCCGTACGTTCCAGAGCGCGCGCGCGCGGGAGATACGGTTAAAGTTCAGACGCGTGCGCGTCGACGGCGCGGCGGCTGCAGCGGCGGTGGTGGCGAGAGGTGCCACCCGCGTCGCGCTCGGTTTTATACGCGCGCGCATCTCAAACGGACAATAAACACCGTGCGGATGAAATAAATGTCCGTTTCGGGCGCCTCGGCGATACTGCGACGGCGAAAGATTCTCGCGAGGCGTTCGCTCGCGATATACTCGCAAGGCGGCGGTGGGAATAAGACGCGCGCACGATGAACGCGACCGCGCGGCGTTGCACGCGGTATATGGCGGGTACACAGCGTTGACGCGCGGCGCGTGCCTGCGCCGTGTAATCTAAATATCATCAACGAGCGTTACTAAATGGAAAGTAATACACATCGCGGTCCGCGGGCACGTCCCGTGTATACGCGGGGTACGCGATACGTACTACACGAGGGATACACCTTACCGAGCGAGCGGAGGAGCCGCGCGCGTCGAGCGGAGTATTATAAGCCGCCCGGCAAGAGCGAGAGACACGCCTCGCGCGAGAATAACGATATATTATTTACCGTTCGCAATGCATCACTTTCAAACGACTTTTTCCTCTACAATTACGTAACGAGAAAATGTTTAATGGTTTCACTGAAAATGACTAATAAGCCGTCAACACTGCAACATATTATTTATGATTTTCATAAATCACCGTGTCCCCTTATTTACACGCAGACAGACGCGCGTACGGATTGCATATGCAGACACGTATGGACGCATGAAGATGCACGTGTGGACTTCGTACAGACAGATATTCGCAGGCGCATGCAGAGACATACGAACACGTACGGACACACACACGCTCGTCGTGCCTGTGAAGTACGTACACGCCAATCGGTGTACACATAATACGTAGTGAATTGCTTCTGCCGTAATATTAACTTTATTAAATACTAGGAACAATAACGCGCGCTCATGCGCGCCGAACGGAGTTAGTAAGCGTAGGAGAAACCTTGCGATTTCTGACGAAAAAAAAAAAATTCGATTTCGTAAAGTCTGAAAACCCTATCCGATTGCAAATTTTGCACTGATTCCAAATGTGACAGGTGTTTGCCCGAAAATTCGAGGAGAAAAATGCGAAAAACGATTTTTTTCTGAAAAACTGACAAATTTCGCGATATTAAACATCAAACTGCTGCCGGTTTGCCAACGACCAATCAGATGCTGAATAAATCGACAACAATGATTCTTCACGAACCTTTTAATAGAGGACTAGGCTAATCACACGCGCTGGCGCGCGTGCCCGAGGTACCTTTGCGCTGCTGCGCTCTTATAAAGCTTTAAAAGAGTAAATCGCAATTAAAAAAACCCTTGTTTAGATGATTTAAAAAAAAAGAAATTTGTCGTTTTGCTTGTCAGAAATCGTAGATCTGGCCACCGGGCCGAAAACCGCCCAAATCGGGGTCACGAAATTTATTTTTTCAAAATATCGACTTTTAACCTATACCATCATTCTCAAGTCGCATATTCTACCCCTGAAAACACCGGTTACGACCCTTTTTTAATTGAGTTTGAAAAAAAAAAAAAATGTTGGCCGAACAGTTTGTCAAAAATCGTAGATCTGACCACCGGGCCGAAAACCGCCCAAATCGGGGTCACGAAATTTATTTTTTCAAAATATCGACTTTTAACCTATATCATCGTTCTCAAGTCGCATATTCTACCCCTGAAAACACTGGTTACAACCCTTTTTTAGCTGATTTTGAAAAAAAAAATTTGTTGCCGGACTGTTTGTCAAAAATCGTAGATCTGGCTACCGGGCCGAAAACCGCCCAAATCGGGGTCACGAAATTTATTTTTTCAAAATATCGACTTTTAACCTATACCATCGTTCTCAAGTCGCATATTCTACCCCTGAAAACACCGGTTACGACCCTTTTTTAATTGAGTTTGAAAAAAAAAAATGTTGGCCGAACAGTTTGTCAAAAATCGTAGATCTGACCACCGGGCCGAAAACCGCCCAAATCGGGGTCACGAAATTTATTTTTTCAAAATATCGACTTTTAACCTATATCATCGTTCTCAAGTCGCATATTCTACCCCTGAAAACACTGGTTACAACCCTTTTTTAGCTGATTTTGAAAAAAAAAAAAAAAAAAAATTTGGCCGAACAGTTTGTCAAAAATCGTAGATCTGGCCATCGGGCCAAAAACTGCCCAAATCGGGGTCACCGTAGGTTAAACAGTGCTGCAGCGCTCATTACGACAAACTGTCAAATCTCGCGCTGTTAAACAAAAACTGTCGGTTGTCACGGCCCTCGACCAATTGGAGGCCGAGTTATATCGACAACAATAGTTGCTCACGCACTTTTTGATAGAGGATAAGATACGCCGCGCACGTGTGTGCACACACCCGTCGTCGCTCAGCTCTCCTCGCTAATACTCGATAAGAATTATTGGTCATCGTCGATGTGCGCGAATGTAAAAACAGGGCTCCGATTCTGTCCTTCGTCGTCGTTTTGTTTCTTGCTTTTTCCTCGTTTGTTTTTTTTTCTTCTTTCGGGCGCTTCGCACTGGAAATATGATCGGGCCATCTCGCTTCCCTCGTTGTGCCGCGGCGGCGGCCGTCGCCGCGCTTCCCCTCTCTCGGAGCGTGTATACGCGCTCGCGCGCGCGGGTTTCATAAAACCTTTGCATCTCCGCATGTCCGGAATGCAATCATCCTTGCGCGGGTTTGTTGCGCGCGGAGTACGAAAGTCCGGTTTGGTCGGTCGAGAGAGGGGCCGGCTCCGCGCGAGCGAGAGACGACGAGGCTCGCGGGCAGATTCTGCGTTGCTCCTATGGCTCGTCGAGTCGCCGCGCGGCGATTCCCAACCGCGCGTCGGCTGTTGCTCCTGTTGCCTTCTGCCTCTTGTACCGCTTGCTGGCTGCTTGCCGCCCGAACACTCCGCGCATAGTCTTCTCTATTCTGTCTCGGGTTAAGACAGAAACAGAGAGAGAGGGACGAATCGTACACAGCCGGCGACGGTCGATTTCGACGACGCGCAAAGTACACTTTGCGCGAACGAAGCGAGCGAGTTTGGCGAGGGCTTTAACTTACTCATTATTATCTAGTCCCATGTGCTATCGCGATTGCGCGTACACACCGCGTTTAATCGGATGCGACCGAGGAAGGGGAAGCAGCGAGGGTAGAGCAGCAGCGGCAGCAGCAGGGAGTGGGGACAGGGGGCAGGGGCGCGGGGGGTGGGTCGGCGGAAGTTGTTGCGATAATCAACAGGGAGCGTGGAAATGGTGTGGCTGGCAGGACGTTCAGCTGCGGGACAGCTCGGATCGGTTCGCCGGAGGCCGCGACGCTCTCGGTTTATGCCGAGCCAATGCTGCGCGCGCGGGGACCCATAGTCTGCACTCTGCGCGCGCACGCGGGATGCAGTTTGCCCTCGGGTTAGCCAGGGTGTTTGCCTTTCGCGTTAATTGCCACGATGAACTTTCCACTCACGCGAAACCGTCAAATTAGTTTGTCTTTGGGCCCCGCGAAGTAAAGGGAAAGTGGCGGTGGTGATGGTGAGCGCACCGACGGTTGGGAGAAGAAAGGGAGCGCGAGAGCGCGGTGAACACACACGCGCACACACGCACACGCCGCGGTGGATGCGAGGCGCTCGTGTACGTGCGACGAGAGCGAGTCCATTGCTCCGGGGATCCGGCGGAGTAACCGATGCCGTGCCGCACAATAGGAAACGTCGAGGCAGCGCCGAGCAGCTCCGCCGAGCAAGCTGGTCTCGCCGTTGCCGCGCTGTACAGCTACACGGGCCGCCGCCGCCGCCGCCGCCGCTCGGACTGCACCGACCGCGCGCAAAAACCATTGCCGCCGACGAGTTCCCGAGCTACTCATTTCTCGGGCGGTCTCGGCCGTTTTGGGCTTTCGATTGCAATAGCAAGCGAAAATCAGTGATACACGCCGAGAGCCGGCAATGTTCTAATAAACCTGTAACATACAAAATTCCGCCATCTTCGGAAAGTCAAAAGTGTCGAGAACCAACACCAATCGAAAAACCACACCAGTTGCCATCGATATACCGAATTTTCAACAGTGTTTATCTCAATTTTGCCCAGAAATCCGTATGTATTTATCTATCTATCGCTCTACGGTATTCAATTTTATTCGAGGACCTAGCCCCGGTGGTGTGTGTCGCACGCGCGCGCTTCGCACACGGAAATCCTCGTCGCGAAGGAAATAAAATAAAAATGTCGCGTTGCTTCTGTGATAGATTTACGGGAATTCTCGAGATTGTTGTACGTCGTCAAAGAGCCAAGAGGAAGAAGCCGGGTTATACTTGGGGGAAGGGTCCGGCGAACCTGTCACCGTGGAACACCTTGTTAGCCATTAATTATTCGTGAATTTGGCGCTGGAAATGTCGGAAAGCCGGCTGCTCGGCGCGCGCGACAGCTCCAACAAGCGTATCGAGCCGCGCGGCGCTGTTGCCATACCTTTTCTTTCTTTACCCCAGGAGTTGCGGGCGAGTTGTACGTGCCGGTGCTCCCGACTGCCGTCCGCTGTCGCTGCCGCTGTTCCGTGCAGGTACTACCTTCTACCTTCGTGCCCTCGCCACGACTCTCCTGCCTGCTTGCCTGCCTGCCTGCCTGCCCGCTGCCTGCCTCTCCGTCTCTCCGTCTCCTTCCCTCCAAGCGAGCCAACCTATCCGCGACATGTAAACCTACATGCACGAGACAATTCCATTTTGCGAGCCAATCTATTGCACGGTAGGCCAGCAGGTAGGGACATTACAGTTGCGTGTCTCATTGTTGCACATATGATTGAGCTATTTGCACGACATTCGACCACATTTTTTACGGCATTTTTATACTTTTTATCTGGGTCTGTCCGAGGTATCCAGTTACAACGGAGACACTTTATCCTCGACCTCGTGTAGCATTGTTTTCCGACTCGATTGCGACGCGCGAGTGCTGAAATTGAACCGAAAGGTATTGTCACCGGTTTTACCACTTTCAACCTGGTGACACTATTTTATTTATCGGTACTAGTGGCTTTCGTACGCTTCGAGGTTGTTAACTGTGCATAATTCCCGACGCGTTAAAACCCGCGTTGCGTGCGGATCGAGAAAAATGTATCTCCGCGAAATGCTGACCGCGACTTCCAACAGGTTTTTCGAACGCTCGTTGCGAGAAAACAAGATCGAACCACCGTGCAATTTTCGTACACGCGACCGATCACGCGACCGATAGCAGATCTGCAAGTCAACGAATATTCCCCGTCCGCGTCATATAGAAATCTATCGCGATAACCCCGATATCCGGACTATAAAATATCTTGCACCTTTGGCAGTGGCTAATTGCGAATCAACTGCATCCAGTCGATCGTCGCGTTCGATCGACGGCCCCGTTCGACGACGTTGCGCAAACGACCGCCGGGGAATTCAGCGCCGCACTTATTATAGAAATAATCGCGGCCTGTGGTGGAAGCTGCTGCGGGCCGGTGGACGAAAAATAATGAGCCGCGTAATTGCAGCACGAGAAATTCGCACGCTGCGCAGCGACTCATTGACGTTGTCACGTTAGCACGTTGCCGAGTAACAACCACCGTGAACCGGCACGGCGAACGCCTTTCTATAACACCCAACTCTATTCTCGTAAAGTCCGCCTGCACCGTGAATGTGCGCCAGAGGACGTTACACGCTGTATGGATATATACAGAGATAGTATAGGCAGGTAGGGAACTATATTGCATTCCGAGGGACGAGAAGCGATAGCGGAGGCTTTGCGAGGGCATAACGAGCACCGAGAGTCACGGTCATGGACCAACGTTGCTTTTATATACGTATATATACAAACACGTGCGCGGACTGCCGGCTAATTAGATGAAAAAGGCCATGGAATTCTATTGTTAACTCGGTGAAAAGACGAGATTGTCGTTTACCAATATATTAAAATAAAAAATAATACCGTAGTTCATACTGTGGTGGCTGCTGCTGCTGCGGCGGTGGCTGTGCTACATGCCATACAATTATACAAAGATACCCAAGAGTGTTTTCGCTAAATTTGAGATAAGGAAGCCGTGCCCAGAGGCAAAGGGGTTCGACAACCTCCGAGGCTCTTTTTTCGCTTCTATTTTTTTTCGTTTCATGTGATGAAGCACGTGACCCGAGGAGTCGCATGAGAGGGGGTGACGAGAGTTGCGGCGCGACTCTCGTCGAGTGCAACGGGGAATCGAGTGGAGAACGCGAGCTAAGCCGAGCTGAGCCGAGTCCTGCGCCGTTGCAGGGAGAGAAACCGGGTGCGACGCGACGTTCCCCGCGCCGTCACCGCCGCCGCTGCCCACCACCGTCGCTGCCTCCACCGCGACCAACCAATAAACTGTACCTGGCTATTGTTTTATAAATCGTAAAATTTAATAGCTTCGCGCGCGCGCGATGCGTTAGGCTCTCGCGCGACATCGTCGCGGGTATACCGTTAGGTCGTCTCCCGCCGCACAACGTCCGCTGGGATGTGCGTATTATGCGGCCTCCTCGGCGTCGAATGCATATACGCGCCGTGTTTCGCGACGCGTCCTCGTCGCCGCCTTCGACGATGCGCATCTATTTTATGCGCGGCGAAATTCGTCGAATCGTCGAGGCGCGGACGAAAAAAAAAAAAAAAACAACAACAACAACGTTAATTAAAAAACGGGCGTTAATAGGTAATTCGTATCGATGTCAGCGCCGCCGATGCCGTATTCCCGCGCCTGTCTCTCGACACCTTAACGCTCCAACGCTCTTAGTGACTTAGCCGGCTGGCCGCCGCTGCCGCTGGGTTTACTAATGCTGGGTGCACGCGCGCGCGCACGTAGCGCTTGGAAAAGGGCAGCACACCGGGCGGCGTTTATCTAATCTCGCGCGCGCCGCGTACGCCGCCTCCACTTTATACACACGGTTAGTTCGCCCAGTGGTTCACCTCGAATTTCAATTGCTAATTTTCCTCCGCGCGCGCTCGCGGATGACGATAAATATATCGGGCACTTAACGCGAGTGCATAATACCATAGTTTCAACGACTATTTCCCGCCTCACTTTCCCCCGTGTGCGAGTCGCGCGCGCGAGCACACGCGGGGGCCCCGAGGATTGCATTCTACTCCGTGTGCAAGCCGCATTTACGCGAGAGGCTGCTGCGCACCGAGACGTCGCGCGAATTAGAATCTCAACGCGGCGTTATAGTTTCGAGCCAACACGGCGGGTTGGCGCTCCTCGCAATCGCGATGTCGTGAGGTCGAGCGAGGCGTACGTATATTATATACATATATTGTATATATATGGTTACAGAGTTATCCGTATATATATGTATATATATATGCATATACATGTGCATATATCGGTACCTCGCGTTGTAGCTGGCAGAGGTTCTCGAATAATAATCGTGGGCCGCTTGTAGCAATAACGATGTGGAATAAAAAAGGAGCAGCGAGCCGAAAGCCGATTGCCCGTCGGTATTTTTTGATCTCGCGCGAGCGCGAGAGAGAGAGACGGAGATGGGCGCGGGTAGCGCGAGAGCGACGTAAGAGCGAGCGAGCGAGGGGCCGGGTGGGGCGCGCGAGGAGATGAGGAAGGGCCGCGAGAGTGTGTGCCATCATAACGTGAGATTGGCCCGGGCGAATGCGCTCGCTAGCGCCCGGGCCCCGGTCTGTGTATCGTGTGTCAATACTTTTTCCTTTCGTTCTGTATGTAAATCCGCGGGCCGCGCGGGGACCGAGCGGGCGCGAGCGCGCGAGCGCGAGGGCAGCATCAATCAATGGCAGACGGCAGCTGATTAAAAATTGCGCAACAGCATGAATTATTAATGCGACAATAAACGTGCAAATTCCGGGGCGTTACGGGCCCTTGTTTCCCGTAACTCTTTCGCGTTGTCGGACAACGAGTCGCGCGCGCGGGGGACGACGGACGACCGCGACTCGGCGAGATCGGCGTCTCGCGGTGGCTCTGCCCTCTTTCGTCGGGGATCCCCGGGACTATCGGGCTGTCGTCGCCAATCGGGGAACTCGATCAGCGCTCTCTGTAGATTCTCCGTATTGGGTGCTTTGCACTGAGAGAAGAGTTCGTCAACAGTTAACAAATGCAGTGTTAAATATGGCGAAATGAACCATTTGGTTATTATTACTAAATCTTAGTTGAGCCAAATAAGATTTGTTAACTAGGAATAAATGTAACCGAGCTTCATTTGGAGCAACTGAACGTTATTTAGCTCAACCAAGATTTGGCAATAATAACTAAATGGTTCATTTCGCCATATTTAACACTGCATTTGTTAGCTGTTAACAAACTCTTCTCTCAGTGTGGGAAACACGCGCCCCTGTCGAATCAACTTTACGCCCCTCGCCCGCATATTCTTGGCTCACCGAGCGCGATTAAAAAAATACATGAGAGGTGATACATGGTTTTTGCATACAACGCGAATATACATATTACCGCCGAAAAGTCGCAAAGAAGAAGAGGATGTAAAGTTGAACCAAAAACGTACAATGGAGGTTAGGTTGGTTTCCGGCTGGAGCTGCCGCGGCGAATTCCCCGTGCGCGCTAATGGAGTAATCATATTCAATCGCACGACTTCTATCACGACTACGAGGATCCCCGGGTGCGAAAGCGCGTCCGGGCGTGTAGCATACACGCGGCGCGGCGCACCCGGCAACTTGCGAGCGAATAACTTCATTTCTCTTAAATGGAGTATAATTTAGAGTTGACTCCGCGCGCTAGTTATCAATGCCGGTGGGTTTGGCCGAAACGTGACTGACGCGGAAAGCCCCTCCCGTCCTCCTCCCGGCCAAAGTCCCAACTAAAGGGAACAATTTTCTCGATCCGGCGTGTATCTCGCGACGCGTGTACATAATAATATCGCCAAGTGCATACAGTAGCGAGCGACGCGCCGAGCGCTCGCGGGGAACCGGAGCGAGGCGTGCGCGCGCGCATGCGCGTCGACCGAAGGGCGCACAAGTGCGGGAGAACGAGAACGCGCCGTTGCACAACTGTAACCACCACCGCGCGCTCGGCCCCGGCACACACGCGGCGGGGACAGCGGCAAGGGAGAAGGAGAGAGAGAGAGTTCAAGACCCGTAATTAGCCTTGTCCGAGGATGCAAATTAACTCGGGGACTGCCGCCCGCGCGCGCGACTTTATTCCATTTCGTCCTCTCTCAGTGCCGTCTCGCTCGGGCACTCGCGCACCTCGCACGTTCGATCCTTGGCGCGTCCGCACCGCGCCGCGCGCGGCGAGTCTCTGCTTCCCGTATCGCCGACACCACCGCCGCCGCCGCGCCAAGCAAAGCAAAGCGCGTTCAACGAACCGATTGCTCCGACACGATTTCAATTATCAATCTCGCGTCTACCCTCGTTACGCCGCGCCATAAATTCGCGTCAACCGCCGGGTATCAACTTTAAACGGCAAACCCGACACTGTCGCGGCGTCGCACGTGCGATCTAGGAATGAAATGTATATAGAGCCACTCGAAATCCACTTAATTGCATTCCTATGTCGTGCTTTTTTGTCGACCTTTTATTTTTCGTTGTTTTTTTTATTTGATTTTTTTCAATACAATCATATTGATGCTCGTGATCTCGGGGAAAAAAGCAGCCGCGATATGCATCGCGCGTGGCTTTTAAAAGCAGCTTGGAAAATGGTATTAACATAAATGCATTCGGATTTGCATTTTACATTAATGCGGGCGTGGCTGCGGTGACCGGTGGCTATTAAATGTTCGACACGGGGAGAGAGAAGATATATATATATATAGAGAGAGAGAGAGAGAGAGAAAAATGGGACGAGAAAATTATGGGGCAATAAAAATAGGAAAGATAGATAGAGGCATGCGGATGAGAATCGATGTTGCGAATGAAGAAGTAATGCGGAAATGAAAATATCGAGCGTGCGCGAGGAATTGAAGAATTGCGGCGGTCGATCGCGGAGCTTGATCGTTTTTTTAGGAGACCAAAAATAAAAATTAAATCAGACGGTTTGATAATAAGAAAAAATACCCGATTTTTCGGCTGAGTATACAAGGGCACTTGGGTATTTAAACCTGCGTATCCAACGTAGAACCAGTCCACGAAATTTTTTCTTTCCGTTTCTACTCCGCGCATTAACATATAAAGAGGCTACAGCCGGACGTGTCATGCGATGAAAATGCTTTTAAGCGATCATTCGAGTATATCAGCACCTGCGCGAAATGATATATTGCGCGTGTGTATTTTTTTGTTCCCAGCCATCGCGCCGTTGACGTCGGCGGCGCCACGCGGTAAGCGGCGTCTGTCAATCGTCGATTCTGACGTATATGTGTTTTGCAATATTCACAGCGGCGCTGAGTGAGTCTCGGTAGTGTGAATAATGATTACAATGAATAAATCGAGCGGTAAATCCGCTCATCGCGATGTCTGGAAATACCTCCCTGCTTTCACCTCCCCCCCGCGCACTACACAGGATTGGAAAATATAGTGTGTGTGTGTGTGTGTGTGTTTGTCTGTTTGTGCGACGCAGCGTCACGTGAAGCGGCCACCGCGTATCTCCCGGCGAGATGGTGTCGAGGTAGTAGGCGAGCGAGAGACTCCGTGCGCGACGACGCGTGTGCGACCGCGGGGCAACACCGGTTTCCTCGAGTGTCGCGGCGCGCCGCACTATCGCCACCCGACATTCGTTCCTATGGATTCGGTCGGGGCGGTCGGTGTGCAATCTTCATCGACCGCTTGGCAGCCTCGTAAAAGTTAATTAATTAGACGAGGGAGAGGGACGAGCGGCCGCCGGATAAGAATGAGATAAAACGGAATTGCGTCGCCGTTCCCGGTGAACGCCGCGCAGGCGTTCGGCATCCCGTGTGGCTGCCGCACGCGGAATAGGGAAGCGCTCCCGGGGTTTTCTTGTCATATCGGTCTCTCGGTCATTCGAGACGACGGACGTTCTCCCTCTCCGAGCAGAAAAAAAAAACATACAAAAAAACAAAAAGAAAAAAAATCTTAATCAACTAGCGGAATTGTGTGGTTCGACCAGAACGAGGGCGTCGATTAATTGGCCGAGCTTTCGATATCGTCCAATTGTTTTTTCATTGCTGTTTTTTTAGTCAATTCTGTTATTGGACTTCGTCGCTTCCGCAATTGATGCGGCATGTATATAAATATATTACATATACCTATGTGCGTGTGTGTGTGTGTGTGTACCGACTTCACTTTGCATTCATCACAGCGTTGAGGAATGTGGTTCGGCGACTTCGACCACCCAACTTTTATAACGAAAAACAGGAACAAATAATAAAACCGAAAAAAATGCGCTCCCGGCAATTTGCATATTAAATATATTGTACGACGAATAAACGAGGAATACCCATTACAAAGTAACGAGTGAGTCGCGGTAGCGTTGCGCGTGCAAAGAGAAGCGGAGAGGAGTCCGTCCCCGGGTGATTATATTCGAATCTCAAATGGTTCTCGCGCGAGCCTCCCACACGAGCGGTAGTCCCAGGGACCGGGTAATGTCCACCCGGGTAATGTACCGCCAACCCCGCTGCTCGGTTAAATATCAGACCGAGGAAACGATGTGACCCGTCGAACGTGAAATCCGAGTGCACGCAGGCGCATCGTTGGGAAGGAACGCGCGACGTTTCGACCGACGTCCTAAGGACGCGGCGCGGGGAAAAATAAATAGAACGAGAAAAAAAAAAACGAGAAAGTGGTGCGGCGATAACGCGTAGGTGTCAAAGTAGTAACCGTGGGCTCGGGGGCCACCGTGGCAACCTGTTGCCGCGCGCGGGACGCGTGAGGCGCGAGAACGAACGTGAATTCTTAGAACGAGGGAGCGACGGACACGCGATATGCGAGTCGCGCCGCGCGACTCGCATGACCATTCTTCGCGCTGCGTAATTTACGAAATTTACTCCCCGAATGACAATGCGTCTGGCCGCGAGCTCGCAGGAAGGAGACAACCGGAACGCGCGGAGGGAGACACCCTGAGCTGGAGGAGCCGGCGCGCCAGCCGAGTAATTGAACGTTAAGCGACAGCGTGCGTATGCGCAACCGTAATTTTTTCGCGAGGTCATTTTTCCGCAGGTCTACCACCCCAATTTTATTTTATTTTTCTTTCTTATATTATTCATATTTCAATATATAGGAAAATATATTTTTTCATGCAGTGTTTTCCCAGGGAAGCTGCGTAACATTTAACCTATTAATTACGGTGGCTCTGTAGCGCTGCGCACAAAGCTTCGTTATATTCCGCTGAACCGTTATACCGGGTCTCGTTTGTGTCGGTCTATATCGTCCGTGTGTAGATATATACATATGGACACAGCGCAGCCAATGGCAAAGTCGCGCGACGAGGACTTATCGAGTGTCACCGCGTCGCTCGGTCCGCGTCTTCGCGTGTCTCCCGCAAATAAACTGCGCGGTGGAACGACCGCGGAATACAATAAGAGCGATGAGCCGCATGCGCGCGCGCGATCTAATATTCGCCGCGACAAAAGAGGCCGAGATCATTAATCATTCCGCAGCGACAAAATCGAAAAGGCGTCCGCGCTGGCGCACCGCGCGACGCTAGTCGCTAGTCGCTGGAGTCGCTAGTCCAGTGTGCATGTGGCGCGGCGCGGGCTTCAATAGTGCGCACGCGGCGTGCGCGCGCGAAAGGTTGCTGGGAATGGGCAGGTCGTTGGCAAGCGATTTGTGCGGTCTTCGCGTAACTTTATGTAAGCCGTAAGGTCAATGGCGAAAGGACTGGCGGAAATACGCGCCGCGCTACCAGGGTCAATGCACCGCGATGAAAAGAGAAACGAGAGACAGAAAGAGGGAGAGAGAGAGAGAGCAGCAGCAGTATTCCTAGGGGCACTCGCCGCGCGCGCGGTTGCCGCTCGTCGGACATCGATCGTCGTGAGAGAGGCGCGAGAGAGATACGGAAAATCCCACAACCGCGACGTGGAGCGAAGACGTCGCGATCTTTCCGTAACCGCTGGAATCCATAAATCAGTGCTGCTTAATGCTGTCCGTTTTAGGTGAGACTCCCCTGATCGCTGCTGGGTAATCACGGTCGAGGGCGACGGCAGAGAGCTGGCTCGGTCTCTGTTCGCGTTTGTTGCGAATTAAATAAGATTCTGCGAGTTGAAACTATGCGAATCTTTATAAGATCGATTGTTAAGCGCTATGAGTAACGTGTCACAAGAACTATCGCAACTGATGCGCACGGTACACTTAGACCCAGAGTACGAAACGCACGTCTCTATCGCCGTCGAGTCCCGGGCCGTGTCGCTCTTGCCCCTCGAGAGACTTTGGGAGGTCGCGCGTTATTCTCTTCTTTATACTTCCTGCTCCTCATCGATTGGGCGTGACGAGCAAACTTCAGCGCGCTGTCCGTCCTTCGTGGCTCGCTCTCCCTCGACTCGCGCCCGGCTCTTCTTTCCCTCCACGCTCGTCCGGTCACCCTGGGAGCGCGAGAGTTTCTACTCTCGTCGTCGTCGTCGTCGTCGTCTCTCTTTCCCGGGTTCCTCCCGCGAGACCTGCAGCACACCGGAAGATTGCCAGACACTCCGGGATTGTAAAGTTTCGATTCTTCGAACCCTCCGACCATTAAAACTAAATGCCGAAGCGCAGCGCGCCCGATGCACTTCATTAACGATTTATTTACCGAGTACTCTGTTGGACTCCATTAACCCGACTCATTGTTGCCCCGCGCGATCTCGTTTCAACGGCGGAAATTGCGTCGTCAATCATTTCCCCGGCGGGAATACGCGGCGACTAACGCGCGCCGTTCGCGCTTTAATTATCTTAAGCGCACTGCGCTTTGTAGCACATTTTGTCTCGGGCGATTCACGTGAGACCGGCTTCGACGGAAAAAATATGTGCACCTGATGTGCGAACGCAAATAGCCGTAATCCTTCCTACCATTTATTATACTTTATCTCAATCGTCTTACTGCCATCACTGTCATTAGTATCATCATCGCGTTACCGCGAAATGAACGTAAAAGTCTAATACGGTTTCAGCATTGTTAGGAACTTTAATCGCTGGATGCAAGAGTCTTTGGTTTAAATAAACTAGAAATTCTCTGTGAAAATGTTCGTCGTCGTTTATTAAAATTCTGCGTGGTGCTCGCTTCGCGCGATCGGGTCGAACTGACGAGAGCGTCTCGGAGTAACCGTCGTTACAATTCGGCGGCAATACACTTAATATACGTATACATGTATAGGCGAGGATTATCCGCAGACACACACAAAGGCTCGACACTCGCCGCGTGAGCCACGACGGCCGTTATATTATACTCGAGTATTACAGCATCGAAAACACAATTAATTCACTGAACTCAACTATCTCCTCAAAAGCGTCTAATTGAAACGTCCCTACACTTCGCTACCTGTGCCACCTTGATCCGCGTCCCGCGCGAGGGTAAAACGAGCCACCGTAGTGGTCCATCCTTTATAAAACCCCGCAGCTACTGCTCAAACATCAACGAACCAGTTTTCATGCCTCCTTAAAAACCGACGGTGTGACCATTAATACAGTCTGTTTATCGCGCAACCGACGCCAGCATCGCGTCTCCTCACTTTTTTTTTCTACCCCTCCCCCCTCAACCTCCTGCGCCAATTACTTCAATAATATTAACCCTAATTGGTGGGAATGTTAAGTCACCCGTGCTGCGCGTCCCGAGCCCAGTAAACAGATAGTTAACTCCGACTAGCGCGCCGAGGGGCGCTCTCGGTGCCGCGGCGCGCGCATTGTCTCGTAACACGTAAATTACGGCGAAGAACGAGGTGGAGCAGCTCCGGCTGCGGCCGTGGCGGCGCAACGGCAGCGGCAGATTCGCGAGAGAGTTATCTCGTCCCCGCCTTCCGGCCGGTCTTCTCGCACCCCTCGACTCGGTTAACGCCGCGCGCCGAGGGAGCGAGAGAGGATCGCTCTCGCGCAAGGCGCTAATACCCGCGTTGGCAGATTATGTTTGCCCGTAATGCGCGGAACGAGGCAAGTACCGCGGTGGGGGGGGGGGGGGGGGGGGAGAAGGGGGTGAGGTGAATGCGAGGCGCGGTGAGGTGGGGCGAGCCGAGGAGGTGAGGTAGGATGATGGGTTGGGTAGGAGAGTGAGGAGTGAGCCGCGCTGCAACTCCGCGAACAATAACTGTCTTTCACGCTGTATACTCACGCGTTACGTGCGTGCGTGATACGTGCGTGGCGTGATGCATGCACGAGTGCGCGGTGCCTGCTCGGCGTGGCGTGCGTGCAGAGTGATTGGCGAAGATGCCCCGGCTGCTGCCGCCGCTGCTGTGGTGCTTCGCATCACCGGATTCAAATATGTGTTACTCGCGGGGATAGAGGCGACTGGACAGGAAGAGGTAGAGACAACCGGAGCATATAGAATCAAAAGTGGACCAGGAGGAAGAGTGAATATACTCTCGAAGGTGGGGGTTACGACGGAGACGAGGACGGAGCGATCGGAATCCGAGAGTCGGCCCGTTGAGGCTCTCGAGCTCCGTCTAGGGTGAGAGACCGCGAACCATACGACGGGGCGACGCGCCGAGGAGCGAGGGACGACGCCGAGAGCGCGTCGTGTAGGCAGCGAGCGCGCGTGACGGGGGAGAAAGAGACGAGGGGAGGCTGCGGATAAAATATGTGGAAAGAAACGCCGTACATTGGTACAGCCAACGGGTATCGAGAGACGGAGAAAGACGCGAGCGCGGGCGCGCGCGCGCATAGAGGCGCGGTACGAGGCTGGCGACGGGGGGGGGGGGGGGGGGGGGAGAACGAGCGAAAGAAGATTTCTTCTCTCTGCTGGTTTCTCTCTTTCTCTCGCTTGCACCCCTCGAAGCTCGAGGCAGGTTCTCAGAAGCTACCGGTGCCGGTGGAATCCGCGCAAGCGTGGAGCCCCTGGATTATACTGCCAAAGGGTATATTTATCGGGCGAGAATGTATGCAGAAGCGCGGACATTGCTACAAAGGGACCGCGCGCGCTCCTTTCGATTTAGCCTTGACGCAACTGCGAGGAGCCTGGACGACTCTGAGCAACCGAGATTCGAGCGAGAGCTCTCCGCGTAGGCTCGGCGTGTTGGGCTCTGCTGCTGCTGCTGCTGCTGCTGCTGTTGGTGGCGGTTCTACCGGTGATGCCGCTGGTGCTTCTGACCAGAGCCAGCGAGAGCGATCCGGCTTGCGGCTCGAGAGAGCGCCCGTGGACCGGCGCGTTCGGCAGAACTCGCGCGACTCCTCTCCGTTCGCTTCACTCTCTCGTCGCCGGCTGCTGCTGCGGCCGCTGCTCTTCGGGCTCGCGGCAACCCGAGAGTGCGGAGTAATGGATCGCCCAACTTTTGCTGCCGCGCGTGTTGCACTTATTCTCGTCGCTGCGCGTCCTCCGGAGTCCTCCGGAGTCCGCGTTCTCCTCTACCCCTCCTCCTCGTCCACTGGCTTCTCTCTTCCCTTTTCTCGTCCGAAACGACCCGGTGAACGATCTCCCTTCCCTATCCCTTTGCTCTCCCGTTGCTGGCCGATGCCGTGGCGGCTGCAGCTGCTGCCGGCGCTGTTGCCCGCTGATAGCTGTAAGGACGGCGGTACCGATCGGTCCGTCGACAGCCGACTCACACCCTCTTCTGCATATCCACCTCAATCGCCGTCTGCCCCCTCGATACCGCGACGACGATACCGCGAGCGAGCGGGAGAGAGATGGAGAGGGTGAGAAAGGGAGAAAGATTAAGAGAGAGAAAGAGAAAGAGAAAGAGAAAGACAAGAGTCACCTTCAGCCACTTCAAACGTCGATATTATTGCGTCTATGCTTACGGAGTCATACAAGACGTCTTTGGTGTAACGTCCTAGTCTTAATTAATTACACGTAACGGCAATTGCAACGTTTGGTCTGTCGATAAAATCGGATATTGCACATGTCCATATGAGTCTCAAATTGGCCATATGTAGGTTCTCATAGGTTCTAGTTGAAATTTTCTCCGATACGTCCTGAGGGTCTGATTGATCCGGCGCATCGTCGTACCGACTAAGAAGCCTGCAGGCGCTCTGTAAAAAGGTTCCTGATACCAAGGCCGAGTTTTCCGACGCAACTGAAGAAAAAAAAGCCCTCTCGCTGTACAGCCATTCGTAAGCGTTGTCCCGACACGGGGTACGAAGGGAGCATCTCCCACTTTGCGGACGCCGAGCGCCGACGACGACGACAACAACGAAGACGAAGGGAAAAGAGTTCAGGTGGATGTGCATTTTTATTTCGGCCGAATAAGTGTTTATCGGCGAGCGATCAGAGACGCTTCTCGTTGGATTCCGCGCAAGACGCAAGTGGCATCGAGTACATCATCGTAACGCCGCCGTCGTCGCCGCTGCCGCAGCGGCAGAACCAACAGCGGCGGCAGCAGGGATCGCTTCGTATTCGGAAAGAATTTCTTGCCGTGTCCATCTCCGGACGAACAGGTTTAAGAGACGTTACCGCGGTTCCGTAACGGCCGCGTCCGACCCGCGACGCGGGACCAACGACGTCGCGACTGCGGGAGAACGAGAGGCGCGCGGCGAGACGGAGAGGACAAAAGAAAAACTCGATCGGGAAAAGGCAGCGGCAGCAACGGCAACAGCAACAGCCACAGCATCGCATCCACTAAGAGCAGAGCACAGAAAAACGGCCCTCGGCCAAGCGCGCTTTTTGCTCAATTTTTATTCCGCCGGATGTGGGCGGTGCGCAAGGTGCCTAGACGGGAGTCAGCGGGCGATTCGAGTTTATTCATGAACCCGTGAAATAAATGTACGTCCTATATGGCGCACAGCACACACACACACACACACACACACACACACACACACACAGAAGGGTGTAGCGCGGATATCGCTGCGTACGGCGCGGAAGTCTAGCTGGCGGTGAGAGTAGGGGGCGCCCTAGACACCGAAGACTACTCGGCGCTTATTTATCGCTATTTCCTTCCTAGATCATTCACCGGATAGCTCCGCTTCGACCTCCTCAACCTCCTCGACCTCCTTCCCCCCGCTTCCTCCGTTGGCGCGGTTGTTTTTTTCCCTTCCTTTCGCCGGTCTATTGACTCCGTTTACCCGACACAACACGTCCAGTTGGAATCGTCGGCACGCGTCGTTGGCTTCAATCTCCTCTTACCCGGGACCCACTCGAGTCTGTCCGACTGTGCATGTTGTGTCCATTAACATATACGACCGCTTCTTTCGCTGTCTCCTGGCGTATGCCTATTCTTTTAATTCCCCGACAGCCGCATTTATTCACAGCACATTTACCGGTGTACGACACAAACGCGTCCTGCTATCGCCAGATGGACGGACAATTCCGAGTGCTAGGCGCGCAATGGTTGTTGGTTTGTTGGTTGGTTCGTCTGTTCATGTGTGTGTACGTGTGCGTCTTCGTGTACCTTGTCGAGTCAGACGCTATGCCTGGACGAGAGACGCGCGCGCGCGCGGCAATGTCCGAGAACTGGCTGGGTCTAAAACCGCACATGCAACCTGGTACCTGGTGCGTATGATGTATTGTCGAGCAAGCTCGTCGCCGACACACCCGTTAGCCTTACGACCGCGAAACGTCCGAGGATTATGCGCACACGCACACGCGAACCTGCAACATATCCGCGAAGGAGTGTGTGACGTATCCTGCCTGTGAACGGCGGCGACGCATCTAACCTGTGTATAGCGGCGACGTGTCCAACCTCTATACGCTCTACCTGTGCATGAACTACCATCACTAAGCTATTTTGGGGCGAAGCAGCCTTCATGAATTAAAAAAAAACTAGGAAGCAAATATGCGCGCTCCTGTGTGGGACCGGAGGTTAAGCATCGCTGTAGCGCGCTCATTACGACAAAGACGACGATAATGCGCTGCTTTGTCCGTCTAGTCGCCCAAGCTGATTCAGTTTGCCAACAAGTGAATAAGCCGCGTGTATATTTCGCGCACTCAGCGGTCTCGGCTGTGGCGGCAGCTTCCAACTCCGGCCGGTCGCGTAACCGTAATCTTCGAGACGCGCGCGCCGTGTGTGAGAAGCGCGTCCGGCAATCAACGTGATTAATCAGATTGACGATGAGCCGCTATTGCGGAATTACCGCGAGGGCTGTTTCGGTTAATACCCGTTAACCCTCTATTAGGGAATCCGGCGCTGCGCAATCTGCCGTATATCACACATACGTATACGCACACGGATGCACCGGCGCGACGTGTAACGCCGCCTTGACTGGTACACACGACTGCCGGTCGATCGAGAGCTTCGCTCGTCCTCTTCTCAGCGCTCGCGCGCGTTAACTTGCATTTGGCGTGCTCGCGAGTGAGTTCACGTACGTGCTGCGCTCTGTCGTTTCTCCTTCTCTCGCGCACGCACGGCGCAGCACCGCGTAATCTCGCTGGGAATCGCAGACGGCCGCGAGCAATCAGCCCGATTAATCAGATTAACGACGCGTCCTGGTGGTTCGTCCCGAATTTCGTGAGAGTTTGCGTCACTGGCAGCAGCGGCCGCCGCACCGACGCGGCCCCGAATCTTGGACGCACCAGCGCACGGTTCGCGCGTCCACGGCGCGACCGTTAATCGGGGCTTCTCGATCACGGACGCTAATTGAAAGCGCTTACCGCCCGGAATCGCGCGCTCTTCATTGACGACGGAAAAAACTCTTTTCGCGACTATTTCATGTCCCCGCGCTCTTGCGGTGGCAAGACGATTTTTCTGTACGGTAAACTGACGACGCGATCGGTTTTGAGAGTCGTTATCCAGTTCTACCGTGGTATCCATCCAAAAATATTTAGCAAGTTTCTTTATCAGTACGGTCAGTACATCGCCGGATAGTTATTCAATTTCAAGATTATTCAGCCGATGGCACCATCAGCATCGGTACCAGCTGCGTAGTTTCTGTGAAGTGTCTGCATCAAAATCTGCGACTTGGAAATCTTGCCGAGCACTAGACTCAATCCGGTATACCACAGCCAACTTTCTACACGGAATTTAGGCAAATTTCACTTTAATTCTAAATTCAGTGCAGTGCCACTCGGCGTACGGTCGCTCCTGCATAATTCATAGTCGTCATTACCACACAACGCGCGTGCACGTCCGCATAAAGATATCCGCGAATGCGCCGGTTGAAAAATAAACGAAAAAATAAAAATAAAAATAAAACAAGATATAAATAAACTTAATATATATTATGTTAAATAAATTCGTGATCAAAAGATGTCTCCAGGGTTGGCAACGTGACGCGGCTCGGTCGCCTGTTCCCGCTGCTGCTCAAGACGCGACGGCGGTTGCGAATCAAGATGGTCCGAGCGAGGGCCGCCCAGGCGCATTATGTATGGAATATGAATATAGCGACCGCGAATGCGCGAGTTCGTGATTTCGTTTTCTTCCCGAAGGGGATTTTCAGCGAGAGCGTGAGCGGGCCACGATCGCCATGTTTTATCCGGGCGCATACAGACACACGGAAACATATACGGACAATCGGAAGGGGGCGCACTCGTTGCTGTTGTGTGAGCTATGCGCGGCCACGGATATCGGTCTCGCTTGCGCGCAACCTAACGCATACTCGTGTACTAGGTACACGGAGTTAGTCTCCGTACTCGATCTAAGAGATGCAACAGCAGCTGTAACAGCGGCAGCGGCAGCAGCAGCGGCAGCACAAGCCGAATCGTCCACGCGAGAGTTAGCTGCCGTTGCTGTGGCGGCTGCTGTTGGTACACGACGCTGTGTGTCCCGATGGGACCCCCGGTTGAATCTCTTGTGAAAGGGAAAGCCCACAGCGAGTAAGATAGCGCGAGTCGACGCTGCTGCCGCTGCTGCTGCTGCTGCTGCTGCTGCTGCTGCTGCTGCTGCTCTCCGCGTGCAACGGGCCTCCGTGTGTAGATAGACATTGGGAAACGGGGGCGGCAGGGGGGGGGGGGGGGTCTATACCGGCTCCGGTGCAGCAGACGCGCGAACTCCGCGAGCGTGCACGGAGAGACCACGGGAAAGAGAGAGATTATCTTGATATCGAATACCACGAATTGCACTCTGCTCTCCTCTCTGCGGTAACTGCTGCAACAACGCCGGTCGCGCGAGCGCGCGTCTCTCGCCGCGCGTCCCCGGCGTCTCGCTCCATTAAATGCTCGCGCAGAAGTACGATCGAACGTAAAATCGTATTGTCTTTTCACTCGATATACCGTCGCCCCGGCGTGCGGGGAGTCCGCACTCTCTCTCTCTCTCTCTCTCATCTCTCTCTCCTTGCGTTGTATCGACAAGCATTCGAACGCCCACCGAGCGAGCTTCGGCGTTCCCAGTAGACCTATCCAACAAGGAGCATTACCATGTAATTTCCCGCTCCGCGTCGTGGATTATACAAACCAAAGGAATCGCCCGCTCGCGTCTCTTTCTCTCTTTCTTTCGCTCTCTTTTCGTCTCTCCCGCTGCGCTCGATCTCTCTCTGCCGGCGGTGGCTGAGCTTCTCTCTCTCTCTCCCCCTCCCCTCCTTTCTCTTGGCTCTTCTCTCTCCCCCCTCTCTCTCCCTCTCGGTCTCCGCGTCTTTCTGCTGCGATTCCGCGACAGCAACCCGTCGTGTCTCGCGCCCGCTGACTTAATGTATTCAGGCCGTTCAGTCATTCCAACGCCGCCGCCGCCGCCGTTAGAGCGTGGGTGACGCGACGATCGACTTTCATTGTTCCGACTTGCTCCATTCTCCCCGAGATATCCCATCGTTCTCTATAATTATTCCCCACGGCTTTGTAGTGGGACTTTCGCGTTTCTCACTCTCTCCCGATCTTGATCTCCGTCTTTATCTTCCTCCCTCCGTCTTTCTCTCGAAACCGCGCGGCTGACAGCCTCTCGACGCTCTCGTGCGATCGACGCCAGTTCCGCGTTTCATAACCTCGCGCCAATGGTTTCCCGACATTCCGCGCCACTAGCGATGTACCACCCGAGTCACTCGCGCCACCCTGTGACTCGTTAGCGCGCCGCGAGTCCGAAGCAGTTCGAAGGGTTTGTGCGTCGCCGGAGTTTCCGGCTCTGATGTGTACCTATATATTTTGTTGGGGGTGAAAAAAATGCAACGACGTAAAATTGTAGAAATTTCCCCATGACTCGCAGATTATCTTTGTCGTCGTCTTCGTGCTCGCTGAAAATGCGCTTCTCGTCACGCCGCGATCCTCACAATGAAAACACGCGCGACCGTCGCAGCCGACGTTGCGACACGCGCGACGTTTCGAGCTTTCTCATCGAACTGTGTGCACCCGTGGGGCGCATATCGTGCACACGTGATCATAATAAGGTCGCGGCTGCTGTGTTTACTAATACGAAATGACCATTCGACATTAATCAACCGATTGGCGAATAACAACGCGATCACGAGTTATATTTTCTCGTGTCCCGGTTTAAATGTATATTTTGTTTTTCCACTCTCTTGTATCGACTCGTGATTCGCACGGCGGTAATATGCAAATCAGCGAGCTCGCTTCTTCTGCACAGCTTGATACCTCGATTTACAATAGACATATCGTTTATTTTTTTTAATTTTTTTTTCTTTTGCTACAAACAAAATGTCCTCGACTCCCGTTGTCTATTCTACCTAACGGCCATCCATTAATTCTCATGAATAAATGTGCACGCAATCTAATATGCTGGAAAGGCCAATTCGGGCCATATGGCGAGACGAGGGTGAGGGGAGGGATTCAACCTTTCGTCGAGCGGAGAGAACAATCTGCGGAAAGGTTCGGTGCGTATTATTGCGATGCTCCGAGTGGTCTGTGTACACACGGAAGACGTACGCCGACTCAATTTCTCGCGCAGTGCGCGCGCGGATATTCGATACACCGATGCAGCCGCGGCGCTCGATCCCGCAAACGAACGAACGAACGAATGAATATGCAACATCGAGCGTCTCGGGACGCGAAACTACCACTCGATCCTGCCTATTCGCGGCGGGGTAATAGGGAAGCCGGGGGAAAAGCCGTGGCCCGCGATGCAGCATGCGCGTCTGCTGCCGCGTGTTTCCTTATTGCCCGATCGATGGATATTGACCGCATGCATCTTTTCGAGATTTGCATTCCCAACACGCGTGCCAATCGGGACAACCTCGATACACGCGCAGCGAGATCGAGAGAAAGACGTAGCGGGGGAGGGAACCGGGCGATTCTGCCTAATTGCGATCATAATTTTCCGCTCCGGTGGTCGCCCACGATCCGCTCGCGAATCATTACTTCCGATGGATGCTGAGAGTCGCGATTGAATTCCGAGCGCGACTCTGATGGTTACATTGTTGCGACGCAAGTGTGTAATCACCGAGCGTGCAGTTGTGCTTACGATAATTTGATTGAATAACAGGTTAACAATGATTTTTTTTGCTCCACCATGATCGTCAACATGTGGTTCGTAATAGAGGCGCGCCTGAAAAAACCTTTGCCCCTTTGCGGCGCTTACAATACGAACACCGACAATGCGAGTTGCAACATTACGAGCGGTACTGATTCCATTTTCTCATGGCAGGTTGATCGTTAAATTGTCGTGTCGTGCACGAAGTCAAATAACTTTTTGTTTTCTTTTTTTTCTTCGATCCATCCAATATGTGTCGTCAATCGAATCGGGTAAATAAGAGTAGCGCCGTTGACTAGAGAAATTAGGGAAGTTAGTAGCAAAAGCCCCAGCGTACTTCCTTCTGCGTTTTCCCAGCACGTGCGATGCTCGCGCAAATCGCGACGCGGAGACGTCTCAATGAGTCGCCCGATATGATCTGCGCCGATGAAACCGCCGTAAACCCGTGGCGATCTTTGATATCCCGTAATGTGTCCCGACGATTCAACTAGGTATAATAGGCCGAATCGTCGTGAATCATCGGAGCCGAAGCCGCGGCCGGTTATATACCTACGCGCGCGTTATGCGCATCGCAAACGAGGCAGAGCGCGCGCGCGCGCGGGGCTTTACGGGCGCCTCGTTATCCCGGCCTCTCGGCCGCAGATTCAATGACCGTGTGCCAGCGTGAATGCCCGTACTACCGAACGGCGATAGTAACGATTATCGTGTAGCCGCGCGCCGTGCGGCCGCCGCTGAATCTTCTTCCTCCCCTCTCCCCCTCCCTCCACTCCCATTCCTCCCTCGTGCTCTCTTTCGCTCCCCGCTCGGGACTTACGGTAATACTCGAAAGCTTTTCTCATCGGGAGAGGAAGATCCGCTCGGTGTGTGCTGCTTGTAAGGTAAATATAGCAGCGCGGCAGTCTCGGCGCTGTCATCGTCGAGCGGCGAGTTTAAATGCCTCTCGAACTCCGCTTGGCGTACTCCTGGCGAGCGCTCGTATGCGCCGTACAGTCCGGATACGGCTGGATCGTACCCGGTCTGGAAATGCTCCGCCTTTGGCCAGTCCGACTCGTAGCCAACGCACCCGTCGGATCCAGCGTATAATACCCAACGTACTCAACGTACGCAACGTACACACAAAGTACGCGCGATATTTCAATGAGCTCGTAATCTTATTTCTCGAGACGTTATACGAACCTTGAGCGTACGGACGCCCTTCTCGAGCCTCTCGGCAAATGTTGTGGGAGTGGTCATATATCACAACGCGCGCGCGTCCCACTGCGAATGAGGCGAATCTGAATCACACTGCGCGCGAGGTACCTCTGGTACATATGTGCATATAGGTATGTACGCAGGAGTGCGGCGAAAGAGGGCAGCAGCAGAAGCGTAGCCAAAAGCAATAGGAAAAGAGGCCGGCTACACGCGGAGAGCGACCGGCATTTAAGTGCGTACGTAAGAGCGGCAAGAGAGCTTCTGAGTTCTCTGACCGAGCTTCTTTGTCCTCGCGTGACATTACAATCGTCGTCGTCGTCGACGTCGCAGTTACAGCTACAGTCGCAGTCGCAGTCTCAGTCGCAGTTGCGCGCTCTTCATCGTCCTTACGCTATGTTTCTGTCTCGTCGCTGAGCACTGGACTAAAGCCTGGTACAGGATATATCAAATGGCGCGTACAACGCACACAACTTGTGCTTTGTGCACAAGTCCAGAATTACCATTGGCGAACTTCCGGCTGAATTCGATCGAATGTATTTTTTTCGCCGGACCGACGCAGTCTCCGGCAGCCGCAAGCGCGGCGATGGCGGCGGCGCCGCCCGACTGCGATACAAGTCCGTTCGTGTAACGGACTTTGTATTGCAGTGCGGATCGACTCGGCGTGCCGCGCGGAGAGCGCGATCGAGTTTCCGGGGCGCGCTTGCCTAGCATTTGCAGTGAGGGGCGGGGAGGAGGGCAAGACAGTCGCGGAATGGAGAACACTCGTCTACCGTATTCCGTTTTGTTCCGTTCCTACGATTTTACTCTAGCGGTACTCGCGGTGCGCATCGTCTTCTCGAGGTCTCGCGAGTACCGCGAGTCTGAATTGCCGGGAACGCGTGCCGACGACGTGTTCACGCGGTACGTATATACAGCGCTCGCTGAAAGAGAGCTGCTGAGAGCATCGATGATGAGCTTCGATATGCACCGCGCGTCGATGTTCTCGAAACGATTCTACGCCCGCTACTTTCTTCTTCTTTTTCTTCCTCTTCCCGTTCTTCGCGTTTCTCTTGTTATTCGCGCTCTTCGCATCTCCCTCCTCGAATATAATTCAACATCAGCCTTTGCCCTCGCCGCGGCTCGCCCCGCGCGCTCGCCATCGCCATGACGTTTTGCCCACGTCACTTCGACGCGCCTCGTCTTTCCGTCTCATCTCCACGTCCCGCTCGTTCCGCCTCCCTGCTGGAACTCGGAAGATTTCATACGAAAAGCGCGCGCGGAATCGCTGGTTTCGCGACGTCGACTCGCGTCCAACGGACGCGTTGTAAAAGGAAATTCTCATCGGCGCGTGGCCAATAAAGTTAAATCATCTTCGCCGTGCGAAATAACCCACGAACGGGCGATATGGTAATTCCCCATTTATTTCGCATCGTCGCATCGTTCGTCTAACGGAAATGAACATGTTTGGAATTAACGACGTATAAATATAGCCGCGTGATTTCGTATTTCTGTAATCGTTGTCGTCGCTCATTCGTCCCGCGCGCGAACGATCGAATATAGAGTCGGGAGATGGATAATTCGCCACTTCATTTCAATATTTTAGTGCCTCGCGCGCGCCCGATTCGCCCGAGAGGTACACGCGGCGAGAACGACGTTGACGGAATAATTAAATTGACGCGCCACGGTATATCACGTCCTACTCGCGCGGGCAGAGCGCGCGCGACGTCACGCGATCGCGTACGCGCGCGGTGTCCGCGGAATAACGATCGTAAATTAATGAGAGAAGCGCGCGTGGACTGCAGAGGAGAGTAAACGCTGTTCGAAGAGGACGACGTCGTCGTCGTCATCGTCGTCGAGAGGCGAACAAGTATAAAACGATCCGAATCACGGAATCGCGGGGTGCGCTCGGCCTTGCGTAACGCTGTATTACCATTTTACGATTTTATTTGCATAGAAATTCGTCGGATCGCGCGGTCCATTGTAAACAGCGGGGCATTGCCGATAATTTATGAGAAGCCCCGGGTCGGTCCCTTGCTGCCCTCGTCTATCGTATTTGCGTTTTTCCCTCCGCGCGCCGCGTTGGCTGTATTGCAGAAACAACGTGCGCAGCCAGCGAGCTCTCCGAGAGAGCAGCCTCACGATCGCGGAGAGCCTCGATCGAAGCATCGAAGCCAAACCAAGCAGCGGATCGAGGGCCCCGCGGGGCCTTCGATATTACCAATAATTGCCAGCTCGAAAGGTTATCCGAGGAAAGCGCGCGAGCGCAGCGCAAACTCCCTGGCGTCGCCGTGACCGATAACTTATGAACTCCGGCGGCATCGGCTCCGTTCGATACTCTCGCGCGCGCGTTCCACGTGCCTTTCCGCCACTCGTGTCGCGACGAGCGCGCAAATAACGCACGACACGTCGCCGCGAACACACGTCCGCTGTATTCTCACCTGGTGCTGCTGCGGCGAACTCACGGGTGACACGATACGACCGACCGAGCGAACATCCACGGATCCATCGATACGAACAATATGAACTGCCTGCCTTCTGTTGGCCGTGTACACGGTGGATCGTACGATACGACATTCCGCGGTGAGAGAGTCGCGCGGCGCTCGCGGCGCAGAGCTCGTGGCCTGGGGGCAAGGCGCGCTCGGCGCTCGCCAAGGGAAGCTTTCGACATTTATATATTTTCTCGCGAACGTCGTAACGTTAATATGTTTATTTTCTCCTCGAATTTTCACCATTATCGTCGATTTATTCGGCCTCTGATTGGTCGTTGAGAAACAACGGCAGTTCGTTTTTTATAATATCGCAAAATTTGGCAGTTTGTCAGAAAAACAATTGTTTTTTGCTTTTTTTTCTCCACGAATTATCGATTTTTCGGGCAAACACCCGTGATTTTTGGAATCAGCGGAAAATTTCCCATCGGATAGGGTTTTAAAACTTCTTTAAATCGAGAATTTTTTTTTTTCGTCAAAAAACGGCAAGGTAGCCCTTCTAAAAATTTGCGATTTTTGAGGGTCAACTCAAAAAATCTGCAAAAAATCGAAAAATCGAGATATCGCGTTCCGCCTGGCGGCATTCTCTTCCTTGAAAGGTTATCTTTCGAATGCAAAAAGAAAATCCAGATTCCATTCATTCAAAAGAAAAAAAAATGACATCGATTTTAGAAGAGAAAAACTACTTTTCACATTTTTCTCCTCGAATTTTCGATTTTTCGGGCAAACACCGTAACTAATCTTCGTTCGCGCGCGCGAGCGCGCGTCGATGTTCCTATATATTTGAAAAATAGAAGCGTCGCGTATACGCATAACGCCGGTAGCCGCGAGGCTCGGGGAAAAAGAAGAGAAAATATATGAGTCGGGCGAGAAGCTCTTTTCGCTCCCCAGGCTCTTTACGCGGTTTTTTCCGTGCACTTGGACCGCGGCACGTTCGACGCGGGTCTGATGCGCGCGCAGTTGCGTCGCGCCGCATAACCCGACGTGCGTATTCTCGCTCGCGCATCGGTATCGAATTATGTATTCACTCGCAATTTCACGTGTGCATCCGCATGTCGTTGGCGTGCAATCCACACGGTCCCGTATGTCTGTATACCTTATATACACACACACACACACACAGGTTGTGTGCATCGCTGTGGCACGACCGGTGCACGGCGATGCAGCGTGTATATTCCTATATAGACACTGCTGTATTGCTGTATTGCCCCGCACGCGACGGCGGTGGTGGGGCTTGCGGAGAGAAGAAGTTCGAGTTGGTACGCCTCTCGGTTCTCGAGACTCTCTCAGCAGCGCTCGCGCTCCGCGAACTCAACGGAGCCTCTCGGCGGCTCTCTTTCTCTCCCCGTGGAGGATTACATTATAAAAAGGTGCTGTGTGTGCACAGCGGTGAGCCTCACGGCGAGGCTGTACCTACTTACCGCGCGCGGCGGGGATGAGGGCCGCCGAGAGAACTCCGCGCGCTCGCGTACCTGAAATGAAAGTGCCAAAGGATTGGCGAAACATGTGCGCGCGCGCGCGAGATCCGCGAAAGGAGCGTTCAACGCGGCGTGCGGCTGCTCTCCGCGTTCGCCGCGGAAACGCTACGCGCGCTCGGAACGATGCCGCGCGCGAATACGTATAATATTCCATCTCAATGACTCGGAATTTCTACGCTCCAGATATGTTGCGCTTCGCGCGCCGCGTCGTGCGAGCTTTTACGCTCTCGCGACGATGTTCCCACTCGTCGGGTTATTTATTCGTCAACCTTTTAGTCCGAGAAGTTCGCGGTGCATGCACGCGACGTACGTTTCATCGCGGAAGTTTGTGGAAAATTATGCGGGTACTTTTGCGCGCTTCGCTGCACGATTTTTTGGTTGTACATAAGAAAAAATTTCTTACGCATCTTCGCTCGCGTCGAAAAAATTATGCAGCAGCTTCGCGACTGCATTGCAAGTCCGACAGTGCAGAAATGTTTCTCCCACGAAAAGCCTGGACTTGACGAATCTCTCAATTGCAGAGCATTCGATAATTACACCTTCATGCGGAAACTACGAACCGCTCGGACGTTCCCCAACAGCTTTAAATTTGCCCCACGCCCTCGCGGCGATGTATGCAAATACGCGGTGATTCCGTATTTGACTCCGGCGAGTTTTTACGTCCGGATAATGCGTTATACCCGGAGATTTATTATTGTGGGAATGGACTCCGAGGGAACTCGTCGAGGAAGTGCAAGAAAAATCGTTATGTTAAGTTTCCTCGAGGTACATTTAGACGCCGAGTAAATTCTGGTGTGTTTTTTCTTCCTAACACCGAAGATGATAATAAAAGCAATGTTGCTGATAGCATCGAAACGATGTTCCGACATATTAAATAGTCGGTGATAGGATCGGCCTCGAGGATCAAGGACGAGATCGACCCGCGTGTAATTATAAATTACACGCTCTGATTACATTGCGCTGCTCTCCGAATAGTCGATAAATTTATTACAGACAGAGACGCTCCAAACGTGTCTAGAAATTCTTTCCCCCCGCGTGTCGACCGCGCGCGAATTTCGAAGACGCGTTAATGAACTTATAACTCGCCGATAATCGAGTGAATTGCGCAACAGTCGCGTGTGCCGACGTTCGAGGAGCCGCTGGATGAATAAGACGAGGTGCGGGGGCGGCGAGGCGGTTGAAGGGGGTGTAGGAAGGGGGAGACGTTTGAAGCGCAGTGACGGCTTTGGCGTCGGCGTCGGCGCAGCTCGCTCACTCGCTCGCCAAAGCGCGCTCCGGCGTTCATATATCAAACCGTGGGTTGGCAATACATACCGAATTTGTTGACATTCGTATAATACACATTTCATTTGTGTAATTAAGGAGGTGATGTATGGTTACATTTGCGAGCGAACGGAAACCCATTCATATTGCGAACACTCGGCACTCGACAATTACTCATAAGCGATACATATCGCATGAGATTCGAGCGAAGGGGGCAAACTAAATGCGTTTCTTGGCGGAGTCGGAGGAGGACCCTGCTGTTGCCGCTGCTGGTGCCGGCGCGCTCGTTGGCTTCTTACCTTCTTTCACCGAGTCTGTTCACGTTGGTTTCTCGGGGGGCCCTTTCTCACTCATTCTATCCGCTCGCGAGTCGAGAGCCGTGAGCCGCGGGTATTCCTCGCGAGCTGCACACAACGAATAACCCACACGCACTCGCTCGGCGGCGGCGGCGGCGGCGACTCGGAGAGCCAGTTGCCGAGAGTCGAGCCGAGAGAGTCGAGAGTGGTCGCGGACTTTCGAGGAGACTGAGAGACCGAGGGAGAAGCGTGCGAGAGGGAGAGAGAAAAATAAAGAGACGGGGGCCCCGGTGCCGCGTACATAACGGATGTCATGCTCGGTTCATCCGACCGCGGGTATTTGTAAGTTGAAAATTATTCGCCGACCACTTTTGCGCGGCCGGGACTCCCGGGCGATTGACTCGTTCGCGATGGCGCGGCGCGGCGGCGAACCTCACGCTCGCTCGCTCGCCTCGTAACGGAATTGCGAATCCGCCGCGGACGCGCCGAGGAGCAGGGAGCCCCAATTGCACACACGCGAATATATCCACGCGCTTGACGCTCCTTTCGTCGGGTTCGCGTCCACTTCGTTTTGCACGTAACACTTATACGCGCGCCTTCCACGATCCCGAGTGATAAGCACCGCTCCTCCTCGCATCGCCATCGTTGTACGTGACTCGCGCGCGTTTTGCCGGCAACGGACGCGCTGCCGTCCGTTCAGTCGGGAACTCACACGCACTTCGGTCGCGTGTAATGTTCCCGTGCGTTCAGCTGTCATTGGTCGGACAGGAGTTTCGATTTTCAAGGCTGTTTACGCATCATTTTTGGGAAGATCCAAAAATATCGTCGACTATTCGACGAATCGGTAACATCGAATGAATGAATAAATAAATAAGTAAGAACATAAATACACCTACGGAAAAAATTCGGTTGAATCAACTTATCAAACGTATCTCGAATCATCGCATCGACATTTTTCGTCCCATCCCGAAGCCACGTTTAACACGGCAATCTCGAACGATCGCAGGCCGAACAAATAAATTCTCAGTCCCAAGTAAATATTTATCCACCGTGCCACCAGCGTGAACGACGTGCGTTAATCCGATCAGTCGGCGTTTAACGCGCGTTTCTCGTCACGCAATTACTCAATTTCCGAGCAACAACGCGATCATACCGACGAAGCCGCTGCCGCGCGCTAATAAGATAATCGCGCAATTGTCCCGCTCGCAGGCGGAACGCGCGCGAGATTTCGCTGGAATTCGCACGCCCGACGCGCGTGCAACCGGAGACAACGTAAGTGCGCGCCGCGAGGCCGATGTGAGAAGTCGCAACGTATCGGCGATCGATGTGTCCAAAGTTTTTTGACTCTCGTCGCCGGTTTCTCGAGTTGAGTCATATTGAGTCGAGTCCGTTGCATCGTGTGGGGCTCCGAGCGAAATTGTTGCAATTTTCTCGTGTCGTACGTACGACTCGCCGAAACAAGAGAACAAGCGTCTCCTGGGGAAACCGACGCGTTTCACTCTCCCGAGTTCACTCGGGCTCGTCCGAGTCGCCCGCGAGGCATTCTCGGAAGCAGTCCGCTCGCGAGATATTGCCAATTGTTTCTCACAATTACTTATTACCGATAATTACAACCACGGGCTAATGTCAAGTATCTCTGACCTCCCGGTGCTGGCCAGAGACGAGCTCGTGTTCTCGGTGCTTCTTCACACACGGGCGACGTTCACGTCGGTTGCCCTCGCGATATTTTTTCCACCGAGAAACGTCCGCGCATGCGTGACTGGCAAACCCAAACAACGGGTAAAAAAAAAACGGAACTTCAAGTAATTTAATACAAAGTCGCATCTAGCTGTTCGAAAAAAATGCTGCATCGGCCCCGTCGACGTTGCTCACACACACACACACCGCGGGACCGGTGAGACGTTGCTCGCTTGGATATATTTTTCGTGCGCTCCCCCCGCGGCTAATTGCGGGATGCGAGCAAAACGTGCAGCAAATCGTTCGTCGGTCAAACCCTCGCCTATACAAACACGCGCATCCTCTGCGGTCTCGGCAGCCGCGGAGAGACGAAACTTTCTTGGTTTCACGACGCAAGCGACGACGATTATATATTCTCCGCATCCCGGTGCCACATCCGATTTCGTTGGCGCCGTCGCGTGAAATATCATGATGACGACCGGGCTCTTTCTTCTTCCTCCTCCTCCCGCCCCCCTCCTCCTCCTCCTCGCGAGGCTCAAACGCGAAACGTGAGCAAATTCGTTTTCGATCCGTGTGTCTCCCGGATGAATCTGGCCGGTGATCAGCGGACTGCGCTGCCTCGGTCGGTGGTGGTGGTGGTGGAGAGGGTGAGAAGGAGATTGAGTTTGATAGGAAAGAAAATCGCGCTCGCACGCCGTCGTTAGCTTGTTAACTCGCACGCAATACCTCCAGCTCAAATACCGGATACGCTGTCTTCTCTCTGGGTTTCCCTCGCCTGCCTCGTTGCTCAACTGGCTCGTTGGCCTCTCTCCTCTCTCGCCTCTCCGCTCGCCCGTCCGCTCTGCCTTCGACCTCCCTACCGCTTCTTCTTCTTATTCTTCTTCTTTTTCTTCTTCTGCTTCTTCTCCTCTCTGCGCCTCATCCCTCCTGGCTGGTTAGCCTCCCGCGGCCGGCTGCTCGTGGATCCGAGTGAGCCTGCTGGCTGGATGGCCGACTCGGCTGAGACTCGACGCTGGTTCCGACCGACTCGCAACTCGAGCTCACCTGTGGAGCCCTTCGCGGGTTCTCTCACTCCGCGCCTGTCCCGCCTTCTCGCTCGCTCGCTCAAAACTCTCCGGGGAACCCGCGCGAGATTCGTTAAACTCGCTGTTTTATAAAAAAAAAAAAAAGAAAAGAAAAACGACGGAAAAAAAAATCTCGGCATTTGCGAGGTTCTCGGAAAGCGCACCGTACAAATGAATACCTTACCGAGAAATATTCATCGTTTCGTGGCGGCGTACGTACGGCGCGTCCGCGGGATCCTCGGCGCAATTCCGACGAGGCAATTTTTCGCGGGTTCCGCCTGTGTTGTAATTCATGCGCACTTCGTGTGTACGCGAAATTGTTCACGCTCGAGCGGACCTCTAAGCCGGGTTGATTAGTTATCTGCGAGCCGAGCATTCCTGGCTGCTGTTTTTTTTCGTTTCTGGTATCAAGCTAATTTCACGTCACTCGATCGTAATACAATGTTACACTTTTATTCGCTTCAAAGATTTTATCACAGGTTCCTTCGCATCGATAATTTTTACAAGTTTTTTTGTTTATCTCGAAGGTTTGATACGTTTCGAGTAGTGAATTATTAGCGCTAGTTAAGTCTGCCACAGTCGAGTTGTTTGCAAACTGATTAGCAACGGCCGCCGCGGCGTCGGCTCAAGGCGAGATAGACTCCGCGGCGATCCTTAATCAGCATCCACGCTCGATTCCATGAATCATACATCGCCGGGTTTATATCGCGTCCCGAGCGCGAGAGCAGCAGCGCGGCGAGTCCATCGCACGGCCGGTACCTTTCCGCGTGTATAAACTCGTATAATGTCTCGCGTTTGACTTAGACAATGTAACCAAGCCGCGGCGGTCGAGGATTCGCACCGGCGCGCGCATCTCCTCACCCCGATATAAACTTGGATCGTCGATTGTGCGCGGTCGATCACGCGTCTCGCGGTCACGTTTCTTCGATTTTCTCCCACGACAGAAGAGTCATTCGCGTTCTTCCTGAAAAGAAAAAAAAATCGTATAAATAAAAAACGATAAAAAAATTAGAACGGGAATCTTCGTACAGCGCCACAAGTGGGTGTTGCGTCGGGGGTTTTATCGACGAGTACGATAAAAATACTGGTCCCTCTCGACCCTTCGCGGTGTCGGCGGTGCGCGCTGTTCTCGTCGGTTGCACTTAAGCGGCGCTGCTCAGTGTGCGATGTGTTTGCAAAAGAACATCGAAGTATCGCGATCTAATCGGCGCGCGCTTGTTCGGTGCGCTCGCGCATCGCACGAGAAAACGTTCGCTCTCGTTCGTTCGAGTGGAGAGCGCGCGCGAGTGCGCCCTATGCGCAGCGCAGCGCAGCGCGCGCACTTCGACGGCCGTCTTCCCTCGCGCTCGTTCGTAGAATACATGCGGCGCGCGATGCGCGTGGCAACTAGCAAGTGCCGCGGGGTCTGACTAGGGGTCAAGAGAAGAAGAAGAGAGGCCCGGCAGTCAGGCGAGGCCCGCGAGAACCTCGCGAACCGCTCGCGCGAGGAGCCGCGAGGAACGACGCGAGAAGAAGACGGCGCAACTTATCGACATATACCACGACGCGGGGTTTCTTCGGTCCTCTATTAAAAAGTTCGTGAGCACCCACTGTTGTCGATTTATTTAACATCCGATTGGTCGTTGGGAAACCGGCAGCAGTTCGATGCTTAATATCGCGCAATTTGGCAGTTTGTCGGAAAAAAAATAGTTTTTCGCTTTTTTCTCCTTGAATTTTCGATTTTTCGGCCAAACACCCGTCATTTTTAAAATGGCGATAAATTTCCCATCGGACAGGGTTCTAAAACTTCGTTAAAACGAAAAAATTTCTTTCGCCCAAAAAACGGCAAGGTTATTCGAATTTTTATTTTTTTTTATTCGACAATGGCAATGTACGAATAACAATTCATTTTTACGCAAGGGAGAAGTACCAATTGTACTTATCCCTTGTGCTCTTGCGGCGCAGAAGAGTGAAATGAGAAGCAGATCGATCGCGAAATAAAGCGCGGGACTTCCGATAGCCGCTTGACGAGCCGCTGACACCGCCCGGCGATATTCCAGGGTTCGCTATTTTCCGGTCGTAACCCGATATATCACCCGGCGAGCGTGCGCATTCCGTTACGGCGATAAAAGGAGGGTGACCTCCGGTATGATCTCGTTGACACGGTCGAAGGATCGTCGGGACCGCGCGCCCAGCGCTGACCCTCGTCGTTCGAGTGCAGCAGTTGCCATTATCGCACCCAACGTAACGGCCTCGCGCCTGATGGGCTCGCGAGGAGAAAGAAGCGAGCGAGAGAGAAAGAGAACAAAAAAAAAAACGAGCAGATCTCGCGCCGAGCAGCGATCCAATCGTCGTCCTGGTTTCGCTCTCGGGGGAGAACACGTTCGCCGGTCCGTCGATGTCGCCCCGGACGCTGGTTACACTCGCGCGCTCTCGTATATAACATTTCGCGCCTCTTCGAGTCTGTGTCCGTGTATGTGTGAGTACAACTGCTTCAGTCGCGACACAACACATTGCATATTCGACCAATCAGGGATGACGGGTACAGCGAATAACTCACGAGCAACGAAGTAAAAATAAAAAAAAAATAAAAATACAATAAAATAAATAATGACAAAGAGGTGAGTCGCGTGAATTGCACACGTACTATTGTAAAGTCTGTGCAACGTATAAACATTCCTTCCTCCCACAATTTTCTATCAATTGTACAAGTTAAGTTGACATCTGAATCAGGATAAAAGGATTTCCTGCCATTTTGGGCACATTTCGTTGAATTCCCTCTGCCAACGAGGCGGTTAACCGGTCGTGCTCCGGTTACAGCGTTTCCTGGTTTTAAGCCCCGGTTGTACGCAACCGGTGGTGGCGAAGCAATAATGCAAGCCGATAAAATATAATAAGTTACGATCGATAATGCGTCGGTGGGTGTCGGGCAATGCGAGCCTAGCGCCAAGTGTGCTGTGTGACGCAGTATTGAAAAGCAGTATGTACGATTGCCCTCTCCTTCTCTTCCTCTTCATTCTCCTTCTCCCCCTTCTCCTTCCCTCCGTCCTCATAGTGTGCCGGGGCATCGCGGAAAAGGATAACATGCACGTGGAACGGCTCGGCGATCCGATCGGTGTGCACAGTCTTGTTTCGTTTGCGCCTGTTCGCCCAGCGGAGCGAGTCTCTCGCGTGGTTTTGTGTTGTCAGCAGGACGAAGCGAGAGAGTCTCGCTTTCCCCTCTCTCTCGCTCTCAGCTCGCACGCGAGCACATCGAGTGCGCGTCCTCCGCTTCTGCCTCTGTTCGGTACATCGTGAGCGCCTAACCCCGCTCGTGGCTAACAAGCGCGCGCCCGCGTGACCGCGCTATGTAATCAATCGGCAACGATGAAATGGCAAAATTATTCCTGTCTAGAAATTTCACCGCATCCCGGTATCAGTCCCTCTATCGATCATGCGCGCTATCGGAAATTACAATTTCAACGAGCGCCTCGCGCGCTTCGCTGTTTCTGCGTGCGCCGCAACCTGCAGCTCTCGCGATCCGCGCGCGCGTATCTTCTCGTCGATGAGTTCGCACTGCGCCCTTTACTACAAATTTTAGTCCTAACAATTTTTCCGGATATCGATGGCCTCATAATTGTTATAGCTATTTACTGGAACGCAATGTTTTATTTTTTATTTTTCAAGTTTTTTTATATTTATGGCACGAGTAAGTTTTATTATTTGTCAGTCGTATCTAATCAGCTGAGTGTCAGCACTTACGGTCGGAACAAGATGGCCCAAAATAATGTTTCTCCTTTGGGATATCGGGTTCGCGCAAGGTGGACTTGGCAGTAGGACCTCTACATTCTTTAATTGCAATTAATTTATCAATTACACACAGTCGACGGGATCTTGGCTAATGCTCGCCGCGCAGCTGCGGTTGTGTCCGCCGTCTATGTGTAGTTTTTTACATATTACAAGAGTAACGACCGGGTGTGTACACGGGGCTCTCGTTCCAGCCCGACTTAATTGAGATACGGAGCGCGCGTATATAACGCGGCGCGGCGGAACGCGAGTCTGTCGACGGGGGTTGGTATAGGAGCGGAGCTGCGCGCACCCGAAAAGTGTCCCTCCCTGCGTCTCTCGCCTCTCGAGGCATAACGAGCGCTCGATGTGCGAAAAAAAGATAAAGCTCGAGTGGCGAGAGCCGAGAGAGAGAGAAAAAAAAAGAAGACAACGACGAGTCGATCGGATCGCGGCGCCCGCGTTGTTCGGGCTCTCGCGTTTCGAAGACGTTACAGGCTGGGGCCCGGGTTGTCCGAGGGTCACGTACAGACTGCGAGAAGAAGAAGGGGTCGAAGCCGCGCGGAAGGTGAGGAGAGCGAGGAGAGCGAGGATAGCGAAGAGAGCGAGGAGAGCGAAGAGAGCGAGGAGAGAGAAAGAGAGAGAGCTGAGCCTGTGAGCGCGTGGCCTGACGAGCGTGCGTGAGCGCTCGCGCGAGCGCGATCGTAACCAGAGGGCGAGTGTATCGAAAGAGCAGCAACAACAGCAGCAGCAGCAGCAGCAGCGCGTTTCGCGGCTTCGCCTCTCTCCACTCCGGCAACGACTTTCCGCGAGACTCAACGAGTGAGTTTTGGTCAGGGCAAAAAGAGTCAAGGCAGAGGCAGCTCGCAGCTCATTGCATACCATATTGCTGGGCGGACGAACGAGCAGCAGCAGCAGCTATATATATATATATACACACACATACGTACCCATATTTATATACATATGTTCTGTATTATGGTACGTTAGACCTGTGTACGGCAGACAACGCCGGTATGGCCCAACTCGCTGGAGGCTCTTCGATTCCGTTGGTGAGCACAACGCGAACCAAGTGAGCAAAGCAGGCAAACGCGAGAGGACAGTGAACGCGGCCACTGTGAGCCCCCTTCCCCCTCGAAGCCACGTTACTTTTTCTCTCTCTCTCTCTCTCGCTCTCTTCTCACTCTTCCCGCTTTCGATCGGTTGTATCTCTCGATCGGCAGCACGAATTTTCGCGAGGAGAGCCCCGAGCGCACTGCACCGCGAGTGCACTGAGGTGCAACGTGCGGTGCACAGGGCGCGCGCGCGCGGCACGCCGGTAGGCGGGTGGATAGAGGTTGCTGCTGCTGCTGCTGCTGCTGCTGCTGCTGCTGCTGCTGCTGCTGCTGCCGCCGCTGCTGTTGCTGCATTGTTCCAAAATATACTGCTCGAGGTAGGTGGCGACATATCGCAGAGTCCGCGTGCTGCTGCTGCAGCACCGAGCCCCATAAAGGTCCGCATCGCACATAACGTTCCCTTTCATACACCCTGCGCCATTACACCACAAGCGCGCGTGTGATACCTGTGTGTATGTGTGTGTGTTGTGTCGGGGGCTGTGCAGCCGCGGGCCCGGAGCGTCAGGGACAGCAGCGGCAGCTCACGAGAGAGATCTCGAAACAGAGAAAGTGCTCTAGCGTGCTGCTGCTGCTATTGCTGCTGTTGCAGCGTCGAGCGAAATAGCAGAAGCAGAATGCCCTCGTCCCGACGCCGCGCGCTACACGAACTCTATGAATTCATCAATATATCAAGCATATTGACTCGCAGAGTTCCGGCGCAGGGTGCGCTGTACCCCCGGTGGAATATATATATAATGTCTCTCTCGCTCCATCGTGTCTCGCGCCGTGTATACACAGTCGCTCCGCGGAGACTCGCGCACTCGTACCCCCTTTAGCGGAACTATTTAATTCAGGCTGACTCTCGCGGACTCGAGAGCGCGCTTGCTGCTGCTCACCCGGGCTCCGAGCGCGCACGTATATTCCGCGCGCGCGCGAGTGCCCTCCCTCCTCCCTCGTTCGTGTCGTCTCTCGTGGTGGTTTCCATTGGGGGCCGCCTTGCAATCCTTACAGGGTTATGATCTCACGTGCACGCCATACACCGGGGCCCCCGCGCGCAGCTCGCACACCGCGCAGGCACACGCGAGACCTGCTACTCGCTTGGCTGCTGCTGCCGCTGCGCGGTGATACAAACGCGCTAACTCTCGGGATTCCGAGGTCCCTGGGAGAAGGAGGAGAGGAGGAGGAGGAGGTGAACGAGGGATCTATGCGCGAGCTCCTCTGTATCCGGGGATATAGCGGCTACCGTCATTAACGACAAGGGGGACATAGAGCAGAGCGAGAGAGAGAGAGAGAGAGAGAGAGAGAGAGAGAGAGAGAGAGAGAGAGAGAATGAAAGCACTAGTGACGCGATCGACGAGCATGCTACACAAGCTTTTGCCCCACCGTACGCGACGGTTCTTTATGAATTGTTTGCCGCGAGTCTCTCTCTCACTCACTAACACACACGCACTGTCTCACTCACTCCCTCGCCGCGGGCTTGGATCTCGGGCAGTGCTCCACGAACACACGCGCGCGCACACACACACAGCGAGCATTCGAGCGTTTCGTCCGATGCCTTCGGCTCTGAGGACACTCGCCGTGTGTAGGATCTCTCGCTCTCACTCCACGGTCGACGTTCGGTATCAGCACGAAACGATCGGTAAGTACGGCACGTATCGCGTTACGAAACTGCTTTAATAGAAGTCACTAATCTACTTATGCAGGCCGCACATAGACCCCGCGCACTAACTGCGCGCGCGCATGGCACTCCGGGCCCTACTGGTTCTCTCCATGCGATTCTCATATATACCCAGCGGCCGCCGCCGCCGTCGCCGCCGCCGTTGCCGGTCGATCCGCGTTACCATATCTCGTCGTGCCCCGGACGGAATGATCGCTATTTCGCCGCGGAGATCGCCTATCCGACCGCAAGAATTCGATTTCATTGAGTTCACGTCGTTACAGAGACGACGCCGGTGTGCCGGAGTCCATCGCCGCTGCGACGAGACTTTTCCTCGACGAATTCTGCATTACCGCATTACGATGAGAGATGTTACCGCGGCCTCGTCTCGCGTAGTTCTAATTGGATCGGGGACGAAACGCTGGGAATATATGTCGGCCGCCGATATACCGAGTGCGGAACAGAAATATTCTTGACGCTGGAAAATGGTTTCGGCATGGGAGCAGCAACGAGCGCCGCGCGGATTCGAGATACACCGCAGTTGGAATACGACTCTGGTGCACACCGTACTATTCCAACTGCACCTACGACTCTGTATACCCCCGCGACCTGGTTTATCGCTCGTGTTTCCACCGTCGTGCGCGCAACGCTCAACCCGGACTACACGGTTCCCGGTTCGTTCGGTTCCTCTCTCTCTCTCCACGTTCCAATCCTCCGCAGCTGTTCCACGGTTTCTCCGCAGCCGGCAGATGTTACCCGACGTTCTCGCGGTGCTCGCGCCCGCCGGAAACGGAGCCAATCGACGTTGTACCTCTCGCGCGGGTAACACGCGCGAATTTCCGCTGATTTTTGCGCCTCGATCGTCCACCGCGGATTCCGCGACCTGTTACCCGCGACCTTGAAACCGAGGTCCTCGGAATCCGTTGCGACACATTCCCAAGAGGAAACTTTAGCGTCACGCGAGGTGTGACTGAGACCTGGACCGGAGCTACAGAGAGAAAAAAAACGTTAGAGGGTTTCGGAAGTTATTTCGAGAGAGTGATCACCGAAATTCAGTGTCGCTACATTTTATTGAATTTTAGATCAATGAAGGAAAAGATATTATCTTAAGCTCGAGCAAGCACGAGGTGCGCGGAGACAGGTGGGCGCCGGGGAGCCTGAACGGATGCGCGGGTGGCGGGAAGGGTCTCGGGGTATTGCGATTCAATCGTCGAAAATTCAGGAGCACCGAGGGCGTACTTTACCCGGGTGCCAGATCGTCGTTGATAGGCGCGCACGGAGAGTTCGGGGGTTCCGAGTGCGGAGAGAGCGAGCGAGCGCGCGCGTGGAAATGCTTATGTTGATTTGGTACGAGCCCGCGGTGCCCCGCGGGTATGCAAAGTGGCATTGTAGTGAGACTTAAACACAAAGGTCCATATCTTCAGCAACCCGCGGCGATCACACGATGAGCCTTCCCCCCTCCCCAACCCCAGCCCCTCTCTGCCTCCCTCTTGGGCTCCGGCGACTCGTATAGCCACGAGCGGAATCGCGACACAACAAGTCGCCTCGGAGCAGAGCGCGAGACGGGCAAGGGGGTGGTAGCACGTGCAAAATATGCGCGTGTTTTGCGAGACAATGCGCGAGAACAGGCGCGCAGCCGGTGAATACCGAATCGGGCGCTCGGGTCTGCTCGCGGCCGGACAACACGGACAATCGCTCGGGATGAAGCCGTGAAACGCGACACATTTACAAACGGGAGCACAAGTTCACCGGTCCAATGCTCCCGAGGCTCTCCCGACAAACTACAAGAAACACATATCCCAACATCCAGCCCCTCCTCCGTCTCTCCCGGTTTTCGCTCTTGTTTCCAACAACCACCGCCACCACCACCGCTGTCACCGAGCGTCTCCATTAATACTCCGAGATCCCTTCCGATGAACATATATAACACTAGAGCTGCTGCCGCGTCGTCGCGCGGCCTCGAGGACGTGTGACACGGAAAAGCTGTTTTCTCGCACCGCGTCTAACGAAGTGGCACAAGTGAATGTAATCCGGACGAAGAGGACTTACAACTTCGGCTTCGACATTCACGCTGTCCCGATGCTCATCCGGCAGCGTCCTTTTGTCGTCTCCAACCCCGTCGGATCCGTCTCCGTCCAGCGTCCGAGTCCGAAGGGTTTCTCGTGTTCCCGGAGGATTATGACACCGCACGTGTCGTCGACGTCGAACCCAGAGGAAATCTCAGATTACCCTCTGATCGCAGAGTCATCCGTTCGTTCTTCGTTTTCTCCGAGTAGTTTTTTTTTTTTTTTTTCATCGCTTCACGTTGAACGAACGGAATTGATAGCGTGCAGACAGCAAAGGTTGGCTCGACTCGGTTTTACGACGCCCGACCACGCTACGCTTTTTCCTCTGCTCGGACCTGCGGTGGTTGCTCTTCATCCGCGGCCTTTTCACGGCTGTCGGCGATGATGTGTTTTCAAGCGCGAGAATCGGGCATATTTTTCGAGCGAGAGGCGAGGATTCCGCGCTGCGGATCTGAAATATTCAACTGGATCTATTTGTAATGCGGGCCTCGCGAGAGATGCCCGATAGACAACGGTTTCGAGACTCAGGGCTATCATTAGGAGATCCGACTGGAAGACGAGGCTGCTCCACCTAGTTGGTCTCCTCTCGTCCGGGCTCCAAGCCGGCCTCCTGGTCGAACTCCCAGCAGTCGGACTCCCCAGGAAATCTCAGTTTACCTACCGCACGATTACCCGAGACTCTTCGTCGTTGCGCTGTGAGCATCGGCCGCGCGTATCGGTATTAACGATCAACGGCGCATGGAATCGATCGTCGATATCCACCGTCCGTATCGTGATATCCGTGTATCCTCCTTTGTCAAGTACCCCCGGCCCGCTATCTCTCCCCTCTTCCCAGCCGGTGCAATTCCGCAACGAAGGCCGCGCGCGCCGCGCTTCACCGTTGTTTGAAAACTGCACGTCCACAACGATAATTATGTTCGCTGCCTTCGCTCTCGGTCGAAGCATTATTATTAGTGCCCCCGTCGAGTCATGTGCAAACGTCTTCGGGAAGTCTGGGTTTACGCACCGATTACACGCTGCTCGCGCAGTATTTACCGATCCGCGAGAGCCGATTCCACCGATTCGTATCGCGATCGCATCCGCGAGATTCTTTCCGCTATCGATCCTCCGTGTATTCCAGTAGTCACGTGGCGTACCTATGTTTGATCAGCGCTCTTGAATGACGACGATGTCGGCAGGAATACCGCGGATTATGCGGATACGCCAAAAGACCTCCAACCTGCGCGAAGAAGCGAAGCGTCGGCTTACCCGAACGTCTTGAGCATCCCGAACATATCCCGAACACCTTCAACGTGTCGGGCGAACGTCCCGAGTATATCAGCGGGGGTCGAATGTCAAACGCATAATTTTCATCCAAGTGGCTTGCGCTGCGATGCAAAGCAGTTGGAAAAACGAGAGGCGCGGGTAACGCCTTAAATTTCGCGCCTACCACTGAAAGTGCGCGAGACGACGGGCGTCGTCCCACGCGCAACGCTGCACCGCGGATTTACCTTTGAACCCAGGATGAGACATATCACCTCGAGCCTCCTTCCCGAGAGCTCCGCGGAGACGGTCGGCCGTGTGGCGATCGCGCGCGTGTAACCCTCTCTCGCAATACCGGAATTTCGCCGCCACCGAGAAATGAATTGAGACGGTCGAGGCGATGCGCGGCATGAACGGTGCTGCAAGCCCCCGCCACCGGTTTGGTCGCTCTGTGGGAATGGGCCGAATGGAATTGTGCGAGAATGAGGGTTGCAAGCGAGCCAGCGAGCGCGAACGGCCAATGTCTGTGTTTACCGTGGATCAGCGGAGGCCCCTTGCCGCGATGGGCTCGAGTCTGCAGCGGATAGTAGTAGTAGTAGTAGTAGCAACAGCAACAACTGCTACTACTACTACTACTGGCTGGCTGGCTGGTTGGCTGGCTGGCAACTCTCTTCGCGTTCTCCGGGCTCTCTCCGCGGATCCACCTCTCATCCTCCGACGATCAGTCCCTCTCTTTCTCTCTCTTTCTCTCTACCGGCGACCCGGCCAAGGCTATTATCACAAATTGGCGGATAGCGTTTTCAAGTCGTGATATCGTAAATCCCGCGAGTGCGCCTCGCTATCAGGTCAACATCTCAATACTTAGGCCGTTGGCCACCACACAGCTCAACCATGTTTTCCACCCGCCCTAACCCTCCTTTCCCCCTTTATTCCTTCCCTTCTCTTCTCCCCGTACGTCACCACCTGACTCTGCTGTCTCTCTGTATATCCTTGCTTCCTTTTGCTCCTCGGAGTATAGAGGCTTCTGGCCCTTGCAGAATCCCCCCACCCTATCAGTAAATCTTCATCGTATCTACCTGCTTTAACTTCCCCCCACCCCTCTCCCCCCATAATAAAATCATAACCTTTCGTATGATTTAAGGAGAGGTGAAACGTCCACGAGTCGGATAGCAAATAATTTCCGGAACAATAATTCACGGAAACTAGAGATCAGGAAAAATTATACCTTTATTGCTGTGCCGAGGCGTAATCGGGAGACCTACACATGCAACGCGACTACACGTTAGATCAAGATGGACTCGTGGCTTCGTGTGTCTGGATCGAGTCTGCCGCGGCCACCCAGACGACGCGTTGACAACTTTCCTATCGTATGAATAATGCAAGCCATAACCGTGACTCGCGATCCGATGCATAATCGAAGAATCGAGTGTAGCGAGTGGCAGTGAGGATTGTCGTTGCTGTTGTTGTTAGACGGGTAATCGATTCTTCTCGATCGGTAACGACAATTGGACCTCGCGTCGGACATAATGGCACCAACACACGGTAATGAGAGATACACAATACCCTGTGCATACAACTCCACGCGGTAGAAGGCTACGATTCGAAAGGTTCTCGATCTTCGATCAATCGACCCACGCACTTCTCGATCAATTCCCACGATGACCATGTCATTCCTCATAGCCAGCATTTTGCCTAGCGAACCACGTGGACGCGTGGATCTTTTGCGCCTCTCCTCCGGTTTCGATAATCGAGTTTGCCGTGCCGAGTCCGACTCGTCAATTCCCTGATACACGTGATCGGTCAAATTACCTATCAGCAGTGGCCTTATTGGCCGCGCATTCATCAGCGATCCCGCCACGATGACTCAACTGTCCTTCGGCCACTCGGCAGACCCGACGCTCGTGCAGTCACTGCACAAAAGTCTCCGACATGATCGTTTTTTATTCCGGCGATGCCAAGAGTGCATTTTCCAATAACGATTATCCCCCCGCCGATCTCGCGCGAATCTTACGCACCGGGAGAGTCACTCGCTTGCCGGCTCCACAGATAATCTTTGAGACAAACGCGGAAATACTGCGATCATTGATTGCGGCCGGGTTGAAGATGAAAAAAAACCCGCAGCCAGAACGAACCTCGTGCGAACTCTTTTCGCGCCTGCGTGAAATATATGGGGCGAGTGAGGTTGAGGAATGACGCCTATAGGTGTGGGTATAATCGAGTCTCGCGTTCTCCAATCGTGCTCTCTCTCTCTCTCTCTCTCTCTCTCTCTCTCTCTGCCTCTCCAACTCGCCGGAGTGGACGAAAGCGAGCGCGGGGCTGCTACAAATCTCGCTATTGTTCGCAGAGAGGGTACCCCGAGGAGGCGAGGGTGGGCAGCAGCAGCAGCAGCAGCAGCGCAGCCCACACGCTTGACGCCCACAGTCTGTACATGGCGCGACTTCACTCCATTTGTACGTCACGGATGACATCTCAAAGGTCGTTCGGTCTCCGGTGCGCCGGGTGTACCCGAATGTCCGTTCCGTCTTCTCGCGCTCGCCTGATTGCAGAAGGTTGGCGGCGGGCGTCGTTCGCTCGGAGGCTCGCGAGGATCGGCCACGTTGGTCGTTGTCATGTCGCGGAGACGCGGAGGATGAGAAGGACGAGAGGCCTGAGTACGGAGGTCGAGGGGGGAGCGAGAGGAGAAGGTGGAATAAGCGAGAGGAAAAAACGAACGAGGTGCTTTGAGAAACATGGTTACTGTATCTCAGCGTGCGCGCAGTGCCGAGCCCGAGCGGTGGCTGCTGTAACGGTACGCACCCGGAAGACTCACGCCTCCCCCTTGGGGTTTCTTCTCAAGTCGCTCTGTCTCCCTCTCTCTCTCTCACTCTCTCTCTCTCTCGCTTGCACTCGACATGCGCACGAAGAATGTACAAAGGATTACCCAAATCCTTTATCAAGCGCCCGGGACGACACGACACTCCCTTCACTCGCGGGTGTATCATAAAAACATAACGAATTGCGACACAAAGGTTACCGTATATGCGCGCGCGTATGAGCAATCGTGATAATAAATAAAAAATAATTGCATCGCTCGCGGTGAACAAGGATATCTAGATTTTGACACTGGTCCCACCGCTCTCGGCCTCATTCTTTCTCTCCTTCTTTCGTTCGGTAGTGTCGATGAGAGAGGTGGAGATCTCCCAGATAACACAAGATGCAAACGCTTCATGTGACTTCCATGTAGAATTACAGCGTTATGATCTAAATGATTGCATTTTGTAAGGGTTGTGGGACGCGACACATTATTGCCGATATTTTGGTGCAATAGACAGAATAGTCAAGGCGTAGGACCTATTAGAGTCTTTTTTTAATCCTAGGAAAAGTTATGTATCGTAAACGTACATTTGACACCTAGTGCTAATAGTACTTTGTGATACAAGGGCGACAAAGCGGCCGTTACGCGCGGAGGTTAGCACTAGCAAGAGCTGTACAGTAGTAGTACACATTTGCTTTTTAGTATTAGAAGATACTTGACTCTTCCTTTTGATTAGGCAATGGTTGATAAAGTTCTGACAAACTGTTCGGCGACATTTTTTTTTTTTTTCGAAATCAACTAAAAAAGGGTTTTAACCGGTGTTTTCAGGGGTAGAATATGCGACTTAAGAACGATGGTATAGGTTAAAAGTCGATATTTTGAAAAAATCATTTTCGTGACCCCGATTTGGGCGGTTTTCGGCCTGGCGGCCAGATCTACGATTTCTGACAAGCAAAACGACAAATTTTTTTTTTTTTTTTTAACTAAACAAGGGTTTTTTTAGTTGCGATTTACCCTTTTAAGCTTTATAAGATCGCAGCAGCGCAAAGGTATCTCGGGCACGCTCGCCAGCGCGTGTGATTAGCCTCGTAAAAAACTAAAAAATGGAAGATGGATGATGGATGGTATATGGAAGGCGCTGAAGAAATTATTTTAGCACAGTAATAATTGAAAAATTTTATTAACAAATTACTGAAATAAATAATTGAGCAAAAAATTACCCGAAAACCTAATTTTTTGCTTTGAAAATGATTTGTTTAGTTTTCTGAATACTTATGAATTTTTTCAGAAATTTTGTAATGTTTGAAAATGTTTTTTTTTAAGTATAAATTACTATTGGTCTAACACTAGCATTCAAGAAGGAATACTTTTTGGACATCATAATCTTAGAAATGGACGATCAGGTGTAGAGCCATAATTTGTTACTAATGGGCCCTTTTGTGTTGTCTGGGTCAACAGTCGCTGGGTCCGTTGTCTGGGTCGCTGGGTCCGCGACGACCCTTAAGAGTACCGTGGCAACAATACAAAAAAAATTCACGTTACAAAAAAGTAAGAAACAAACTATATTTTTTGGACCTCGCCGGGGTACTTTTACATCGTATTTGAGAAAAATTAAAGAGAGAGGGAGAGAAAGAGGGAGCGGTACGATACGTGTATCTCGCGCTCGTGATCTTTACGCTCTGCGTTGTGGGTCGACCACGGAGCGCGGGTGCGAGACTTCGTTCCTCGCGCGGGGAGGGGGCGAGCAGCCTCGAGATTAATGCGTCGTTCAAAGAGACGTTGAATCAGACGTTGACGGGGTCCGGACCAGCGATCGCACATATCCACTACTCGGCTACGTACCCCGCGCCCAACCGGTAGTTGAATGAGAGTGATATTTACAGTGGAGGTCGTTCCTTATGTCAGACTATTACAATAGACGCGCTACCACGCTTCGTTACGTATGGAATGAGAGGCTGCTCGGCGTGTAGCTTGTTCGTATACTACGCGGCAACCAAGCGGTATCCGCGCTGGCATGGATGCGGTATCTCGCGATACCCGCCGTCGCCGTGTCGGTGTGGCGCGCAACGAAAGACAGTCGAAAGCCCTCTGTCTTCTCGGCGAACAAAAGCGAGGCACACGGTAATCGTTGTTACTGTCGCGGATCGACTGTTTGCCTCGTTTTGCCTCATAATCCTCGGGCGCAACGTGCGCTTTTCTCAATTGCCTTGCGAATTGGTTTTCGTCGACTGTGTCTCGCGAGAACTCGTTTGTCGGGTCGGAGATTACGGCTCGTGAGGTTCATTGCGTGCGTGTTGTACGATCGTTTATCAAGGTTGCTAGATAAATCCGCGTTTGCAAACAGCGAGAGACCCCGCATAGGTCTGGTGAAACACTAGGATATCAATCGCGATGCAGGCGACGCGTGACCAAGTTCCTTCGCACGCAGATATGACGTCAATAGGGCACTGCAGGACAAACGCTATAATTTGGTGAGCAAAAAAATGCGATAATTATTGTTTGTGAATCTACCGGTAGTCCAGTGTATGTACCTCGTAATCTTCTAATTTTCATACTCTTTAGTTTGGTCCACGCGTTGCAACAAGACTCGGTCGCATTTGTGGCGCGCAGTGGAAATTCGATTGCCGCGATAGATTGTGTATACCGCGCGTTGATTTCACGGTACCGGTGTTCAGGGCGGTCGTTAGATAAATCGACGTTTAAATATGAACAGTAGTACTACTGCGGGCCCATGTCGCCTGGTTTCCCGGCGAAACACCGCGAAATCAATTGTCGTGCGAGAGCGACACGTAATAAAGTCCCGTCGTGCGAATCTATCGCCAGCGCCGAGTACATTAATGTCGGGCTGTCTCGTCGGGCCAACACAACGGGTGGGGTCGGCGGGGATCGACTCGAGCGGGGTAAACAGCGCGACAACCGCGCGATATGTATACGTTTTATACGAGCCGGAGGGGTATCGATAATAGCACCGCGGAATATAGTACACGGCGTCGTAAATAGTGCAAATAGAAATTCGTTACAGAGTACGAGCTATATCGCGGGGAACTCTCGCGCGATCGCCGGGCCGTGAGGACAGCAGCGGGCGGCGAGGAGCGCGCCGAGGAGTCGCTCGTGGCATGCAACGGACGCGGACGGCATTCTTCCAGTCGCTTAGCCACCGCGTGCCAACGACTCGCCGGCTCTCGGCCGCCGAACGTATACCGCCGACCGACCGACCGACCGACCGACACCAACGAGGCGGACTGCAATGGTGCGCGCGCCGCAGTCTCCCCGACTACCCGGCCGAGGAGTCCGGCCAAATTGAACCGAGATATTTCATAATCTTTCCTCGGGTTTACGGGGTGCCACCCTGTGTTTTTTTGCTCCTCGGCCCGGGGCTTGCTGATCGAGAGTTACTCGTGGAATCCGCGGGTTTGTTTTTTTTACATTTCGTAGATTTTTTTTTTTAGATCCGAGTTTATCGGTGTAATTATTTAAATCAACAGCACGCGGGATTTCAGGTGCGTGCAGGTTGTTCTCCGCTAACTCTGCCACTTTGTATTCGACATGCCGCGATCTCAGGAATAAAACGTTGTTAGTTCTTTTTTTTTATCTACTAGAATTGCCGGTGCCCCAAGGACCAATCAGAGGCCGAATTCTATTCTTTATTTTTTTCTATTCACATTTTTCAAGTATTGTCGACTTTTTCTATTTACATTTTTCAACTATTGGTCCAAAGTGTTGTAACGACGGTGATTCACTCGGGGAGACGTATTACGGAGACCGATCTTTTATAATTACAGATTGTCGATTTCCTACTGTACAACGCGGATAATAGAACTGAGGGAGAGAAAACAATTTTGTATTACGACGGAACACAGAGCCCGTGTGGCGTCCGAGAAAATTGAATCGACACAATCGATACGTCCTGACCAAGGGCGATCATGCACGCACAGCGCGTCACTTCGTTAAGCCGGTTGCTCCTTTGCGGCTCTATTGTACCGACACTTTTAGAATACACGGAGAAATAATCGATCCATTGTTCGACGTCCGCGGGGAGTCCGGGCGCGCGCAGGTCGCCCGGCTACGCGTGCAACGACGATGACGCGGCAGGAACTTCCGCGAGACGAGAGTCAGACGGATCGGCGATTCGCAGCGGGACCGGAGATCGAGGTGGTTTCGGAAATGAATGAGGCATCGTTTAGAAACATAGAAACAGAGAATTTTATTCGTCAGTCATAATTTATATCTGCGTTACCATAGCTGCGATGGTAATTTATGTGTAATTTATATCTGCATTACCATTTCGGGCACAGAGGGCTGTTCGCGTGACAAACGCAGTCGTGGTTAAAATACACGACGCGAGTACGTATATTTTAATTGAGCGAGAAGCAACGGTGTTCGACGGCCGCGCACAGTTTCGCGAAATTGAACAACAATGAAAAATCAAACGCAGACGATCACGAATATTGAGCCTCCCTGTTGCCACTCGTGCGGATTCTCCAATCGTCGATAGCGAAATAAATAAGAAATATCGTACGCTATTTTACAGAGTTCATTCTCCACGCGTCGTCACGACGCGACTCGACCGGCGTCGAGACGACTCGACGCGGGTCGAGTGTAACAGAAATTTATAACATCATTTTTTTTTGCTTCGCTTTCGATTGAAAATTCGAGTACGATTACGTAAAAGTATTAGGAAGTGATATCACTACGAGCGGGTGCGCTCGCTTGAAGCTACGTACGCGCAAATGTCGTGGGCTCTCGTTTTTAAGTACTTGCTCTCGACGCGCCCGTAATCCGATTACGTGTCTCGTCGATTGCGTCTTCGATTTTTCAAATGACACACATGTTTTGCGAATGACACTCACGAGTCTCTCTCGAATCTCTCGTCGTCCTGACGTGGCGCAAGAATATGACACGAGTTCGACAATCTTCATAATTTTTGTTCATATATATTCACGAATATTTACATTCATTTAGTCTATCTAACCATACTATCCGGTCGAAATTTACAATGAATTAAAAAAATACACATAGTCCTTCCTCGTTGGCACATTTCTTCGTTCGACGCTTGAATAAAAATGCACCCCTCACTCGACGTCCCCTCCCCTATTTACAGACTTTAGAGTGCTCGCCGCGCGCACATTTTCTTCAACATTTTGTCCTCGACGCGATTCACCGGGTCTTCGACTATTTACACTCGACACATACACGTATTGCACCTTGAACGGGACTCCGCCGCGCAATCGTCACAAGACTCGCAGCACGGACACTCGGCGAAAAAAACTCACCACACTCTCGGACGTGTTTGTAGCAGTCGTCCGAGTGTCCAACACTATTTCCAACACATCGGGGGGCGGCGCAGTCCCGAACGCACTTTGAACCGGGTAGGAGCGGTTCGTCGCGGACGGAAAAAAATCCTCGTGTCGCCGAACTAATCTCATATGTGCACGGCTGCGGAACGCGTTCCCGTCGTCGTCGTTTGGTTATTGTGCTGCCGTCGGACCGGCGGCGGCTGCCTCCTCTGCTGCTGCGCCGCGCCCCGCTGATTGTTCGGCACGTCCGGCAGCGCGAATCGCAGCTTCTCCCAGAACAGCTTGTCGCCCCACTGCAGGTACGTGTTGGTCTTGAGGTAGAGTCTTATATCAGGATCGAGGTCGCGCTGCGGCACGTCGCCGACGAGCACGAGAATGAGCCGTCGCCGTCGATCGCGCAGCACCTGATGGTGCGCCGACTTGAAGTCGAATCGGCACCACTCGGACTTGATGAAATTCTCGCTGAGAACCATAATCGTCCGTCGCGAGGACTCGACCGCCTGGACTATCGTGTCGGCGATAAAGCTGCCGACGGGAAAGTCGCGATAGTGCAGGCACAGCTTGTACGACGGATTGCCCATCTCGAGAACGGGCGCGAGTTCCTCGGCGACGAAAGCCTCGTCCTTGGACGAGTAGCTGACGAACGCGTCGAAGAGCTTGTCGCGGTCGTCGCGGTCGGTGTCGGTGTTGCGGTAGAATATTCGCACGCCGAAGCGCGAGTGAAACCAGACGCGAAACTCCTGGCGGAATATGAACGCCAGCATGCACAGCAGCATGACGATGAGAAAGGCGGCGAGGGTCGCCACGAGAAGCGGCAGATAATCCTGCAGCGCCTGACGCTCGATTATCGTCTTGGTGAGGTTTCCCTGAATCCCGTTATCGATGCTCGTCAGCCCGATGCAGCTGACGTCGACGTTAGACGCTGCGGTGCCGTTGGCGGCGGTGGCGGTGGCGGCGAGGGCAAATCCAAAGTCGTCGTCGCGGTAGACCTCGTCGCCGAACGCCTCGAATTCCGTGATATTGAGGACACACCGTAGCTGCGCGAGATCGCTGACTCGATTGACCGACGCACGTATCCACTCGCGATAAATCTGCAGATAATCGCACTCGCACGACCAGGGATTACGCGCTAGGCTGACTTCGACGGAGGTAGGCAGCGACCACACGGCCAACGTCGTCATCCGATTGCCGTGCAGTCTTAGCACCCTCAGCGAGCGCAGCGGCGCGAACGTGTTGTTCGCGACGCTCGCAATCTCGTTGTTGTGAAGATAGAGAGTCTTGAGATTGTCGAGACCCTCGAACTCGTGACCCCGCAACTCGCGTATTCGGTTGTCCTGCAGATGAAGATCCTCGAGATCGCGTAGACCGTTGAACGAGCGATTCTGCACGATCTCGATGTTGGACGCGTTGAGAAAGAGTATCTTGAGCTTTTTCCGACCGATGAACGCGTGACTGACGATCGCACGGAGATCGTTGCCGTCGAGGTAGAGCCGCGTGGCGTCCATCGGTATCTGCTCGGGCAGACGGGTGACGTGACCGCCGGCCGAGCAGTCGACGACGTTGGCCGACCACGACTGGTCGTGGTAGCAGGTGCAGTTGGTGGGACAGGTCATCTCGCAGTCGCAGGCGTCGAAGTCGCAACAGTGACAGAGGGCGAAGCAGTGTGCCTCGTATTTGCAGAGAAACTGCGAGTGCGAGGCCTCGACGAGCGGCACGTACATCTGTTCCCTGTCGTACAGTAGCTGGCAATAGATGCTCTCGAGATCCATCACTCGCGGCTGAATGCGCGACTGGCTCGCGGCCGGCCGATTGACGCGCTGCAGCCACTCCATCGTGCAGTCGCACAGATACTGGTTGTCGCCGATGTAGAACTCGGGCAGTTGCCTCGCGGACGCGACCGCGCTTATCCGCAACGCGTAAGGCTCGAGATTCCTAATGCGATTGCCCTTGAGATCGACGCGCGTCAAATTGGGCTTCTTGAAGAACGCGTAACTCTGAACCTTTGAGATGAGATTGTCGTTGAGCGCGAGCATCTCCACGCTCGTCGGTATCGCGTTTCCCGTTATCTCCGTCAGACGATTCTCACTCGCGTCGAAGTAGCTCAGCTGCAGCTGCGTCTCGATCTCGAAGTAATTCCCGAGCTCGCTGATCGCGTTCGAGTGAATATCCAGCCACTGCAATCCCGTCGGTATCATCGCGTAGTCGAACCACTTGAGACGATTGTCACTGACATTCAGCCAAACAAGATTCGGCAGATTGGTGAACAGCCCGGCGATGTCCGACAGTTGATTGCCGTCTAGCCGTATCGCCTGAAGATTCACATTCTCGTCGAACGCACCGGGCTCGATGTACTGTATACGATTGCGCGACAGATTCAGTATCTTGAGCTCGGTGATCTTCTCGAAGATCCCCTTGGTGAGATTGCCGATGTGATTCTCGGTGAGACGAAGACCGTACAGCTGCGACACGTGATCGAAAGTGCCGCTCGGTATCTCGGCGATGAGGTTCTCGCCGAGATCGAGGGTGCGCAGCAGGGGCGTCGCCTTGAGGGCGTCCGGCACCACGGCCAGTCGGTTGCCGTTCAGATGAAGATCCTGCAGGGACGAGGCATTTCGCAACGAGCTCGGATGCAGCGTGTCGAGCCTGTTGTTGTCGAGCGACAGTAGGCTCAGCACGTAGAGGCCGCTCAGAGTCGTCGCGTCGATGACGCTCAGCCGATTGTCGCTGAGCACGAGGGTATGCAGGTTGTACAGCGCCGAGAACGTGTTCTCCGGCAGGCTCTCGATTAGATTCTCCTGAAGACGAAGAATCTGCAGGCTGTAGAGGTCGCGAAAGACCGCGGCTTCGAGGCGTCCGATGCGATTGCTCGACAGATCGAGCACGACCAGACGCATGAGACCGGTGAACGTCGCGGCGTTGACCCACTCGGCCGTCAACTCGTTCATCGACAAATCCAGCACGAGCAGCTGCTTAAGCTCGTTGAACAGACCCGGCGGCAGCACGTTGAGCGTATTGTTGCGCAGATGAATCTCCTGAATATCGCGAGCGTCGTTGAAGAGCTCGGGCGGCAGGCTCGCGAGACGATTGTCGCTCAACCTTAGCGTCGCCAGCGACGAGAGACCCTCGAACGCGCGATCGCCCATGAACGTAATGGCGTTGCTGCGCAAGTCGAGAGAGCGCAGTCTCGCGAGACCGGAGAACGCGCCAGACGGCAGAGTCTCGACGCTGTTGTTGCTGAGATCCAACTCGCGTAGGCTCGACGCGCATCGCGCCTCGCCGTTCATGTTGAAGCTCGCGACCTCGCGTAGTCGATTTCTCGTGAGATTCAGCACCTCGAGGCTGCGCAGCGAGCACAGCGAACCCTCGGGCAGGCTCCACATGTTATTCTCCCCCAGGTCGAGCCTCTCCAGTTGATCGAGCTCCTCGGTGAAGGCGCGCGCCGACACGTCGAGCGCCATCGCCGACCAGTCGGTGTTGTGGGTCCTCACGGTGAGATTGCGCAGCTCGCGTAGACCGCGAAACGCGTCGTCCGACAGGTTGCCGATCTTGCAGTACTCGATCGTGAGCTCGCGCAGCTCGACGAGCGGCCCGAAGCTCCCGGCGCTAAGCGAGCTTTGGTAGAACAGCGAGTCGCTGCACTCGAGCCTCAATCGGACCGTGTGCTGCGGCTGAATAACGCTGAAGTTCGTGTTCTCCAGCTCGCTGTTGATGGTACGCAGACGGCAGACGAGGGAGACATCGTCCTCGGCGTCGCCGCTCGCGACCCATCGGCACTCGTCGGGCGCCTTGTATCGCAGGGCCTTGCTCAGCGAGGCGCCGAGCACGCCGAATATCGTGCCGAGGAGTATGGCGAAGAACGCCGGGCTGCCCTGCATCTTTGCGGCCGCGCTTCTTATTTATTCCATTCGCGCTGGCTGTGGCTGGACAGATGGACGGACGTATGCGATGCTACGGGGCTTCGAGGCTTCCAGGCGTATTTGTCAGAGCGAGAACCTGCTCAGGGCCCCATCTCGCATCGCTCATCACTCGTCCGCCGTCCGTCGGCCGTACTGTTCGCGGCGGCGCGCGCGGGCGCCCACTGTACACGCACCCACTTGTCCGGCTTATATCCACGACGAAGATAATCCCATGATAGTCCCGTGGTAACGCGCGCGTGCGATCCCCGTAATTCCTGTGTGATATTTCCAAGTCGTGACGTCGCTTGGATTTGGGCCGCCGAATATACAATGTTGCGTCAGGACGCGACAGTCCGAAACCGCAGTGACTGATTTCGGACGATCCGTTATCGTGTGTGTGCGTCCGCAGGTGACCGCACGTTAACGCGCAGCGACTACAGAAACGGCGGGACGTTGCGGCGAGCGCCACGGTTCTCCGGCAACTGGCGCTCGCTGGGGCCGTCCGAAGGAAGGAGGCCGGTCGTCAGCGGGCCCCCGCGGCTCCCCCGTCGCAGCCCCGCCGCCCGGCATACCCGCTGTCTCGTTCTCCTCGCCGCTTCCCCCATCAACGTCCTCGCTTCCTCCCTCGCCGCAACCCGCGCCGCCGCGGGGCCCCTACCCGGGGCCCGCCGCCGCCGCTCCGGTGAGCACGCAGCAACTAGTCTCTCTCGCTCCCCCTCTTCCTCACTTTCTTTCTTTCTTTCTTTCTTTCTTTCTTTCTTTCTTTCTTTCTTTCTTTCTTTCTTTTTTTCTTTCTTTCTTTCTTACTTTCCTTGTTGAGAAACGCCAGAGTCTCTTCTCATTCGCGAGGCCGCGCGTGTTTTGCCAAGGAGAACACTTAGGCCTTGGTGCCCCAACGATCTTGGGCCGCAAGGGCATCGCGCGTTTGTCCCATTGTCACACACAGGGCAACAAGCCCTGAATCTGCGCTCGGAAAGACACGGGACTGTATGCGGCATCCCGTAGGACCGATCTTTGCGTGTGCACATGGGAGAACCCACGACGAAAATCTTAATAGCTATGACAGTGACGACAGCGGCCGGAGCGAGAGATCTCCGGGTCATTGATGCGGAAGAAGATCGACGAGAGGAGCTTTGAATTATTTCTCCAAACAAGCTCGGACCGCCCGGACAATGGCGTGGTCTTAAGAGGCTCACAATGGCCCTTGAGAAATTGTCGGACGCGACGCTTCTTCCACCCAAAGGGCTCTCGTTCCTCGCGGAGCCCGGGGCGGAGCGCGCGAGCGTTAACGGGATCACCTTTCTAGCGCCTCGAAAGCATTTCTAACAGCGTGTACCACAGCCTCTCTCGCGCGCGCTATTCGTTGTCACTTGGACCTCCGCGCGCGGTTATAGTCTACTATTTGCTCGCGAACAAAAGATTGATAAAGGGACAGAAGTGGCCTAGGCGACGCTGTCGCGCGTCGGCGGCGATGGCAGGGGACTCGTTCGCATTGCAAAACGAGGCTCATTACTCAGCGTCCCGGCGGGGAATGCGCCGGTGTCGAGTTTTCGCACTACCGCGGCCGCGGGAGACGTCGTCGTCGTCGTCGTCCTCGTCGTCGACGACTACCGTGAGTGGGCGTACCTCGATGAGAGTTATCAATGACTTATCATCGACCGGTTATTTACGATGCAAAGTGGTGCGAGCTCGTTCAGTCCCCCCCCCCCCCCCCCCCCCCCGAGAAAGCAGCAATAGCAGCAGCAACAGCGATGCTGGTAGCTACTCCAGGTTGTAGCGGGAATGAGTTCGCGGTTGAAGAAGTCGACGAGCTCCGAGCTAGCGCGTTTCTCATCGCCCCTCTCCCCACCTTAGCTGAATCCAATAAGCATTCGCACTTGGGGTGTGAAACGATCGGGCGGGTGCTGCATTAGCCGTGTCGGCTATACATACCTCGCCCGATTCCACGCCGGGTTGACTCGGGAGGGGGGAGCCCCGTTAAGTGGTCCCCCATGGAGCTGCCTACCCCCTGTCAAGAGTGGCCTCTTCACCGCGCGAGCGCCCGTGGTCCCCGCGTGGTGCCTCGTCCGCTCGCTCGCCTGGCCCGGTATTAGGTGGTAGGTGCACCACCAACCCAATACCCAAGTCCCACCGACGGATCCTCCTAAATAGCCGTAGGGCTTTTTCGGGGGCCTCGATCTCGCTCCCTCTCCCTCCTTCTATCCGTCCTATTCCGCTCGCTTACATAAAGCTGGACCATTGGCTAATTATGCGCTTTAAAGTGTGTTGCCACGTCGCTATTGATTGTTATTATAATAACGTTGCCCACGAGAGACCGTGTGGGTCTCCCCTCTCTCTTGACTCACCTAATATTTCAGCCTCTCCCGAACACCTCAGCCTATTCCCCTCTGATTTCTGCGCCTCGTGTCCAGGCCTTCTCGATCCTCGCTTCTGCCATTAGAAAACGCGTATTGCGTGGAGCGTGCTGTGTAAAAAATTGCCACGGCTGCGCCACGCTGCCAGCGTCGCTTTATAACGACTGACTCTCCCTACACACGTTATTTGGCTTCTCCTCTCCGTGTGTACATTTTTTTCCGCCTCTTTTTCGTTCCCCCCCCCCCCCCCCCTCCCATCGCCCCGGACCCCTCTCGTTCTTTCTCCCGTGCCTTTTTCCCCGACAGCACAGGGTATCTGCGCAGTCGCGCAGTCCGCGCGTTCCGTGGTATATTAACTCTCCGCGTCGTTCTCTCACCTGCGGTGGACATTTATTCGCGGACCTCTTGGCGCACGTCCGTGCCTCACATCGGTTTCATATATTTTCTCACGTATGCCGAGAGCTACTTGGCGGAATAAATTATCGCCCGAGGATCGCACCAAACACACGCACACATACACATTGCGCGCACACACTCGCTGGTCCATCCTCGCATGCGGGTCAAAGAAGTATCGGAATTAATTATCGAGGAGGGACATTTAATATAGTATTCAACTACCAAAAAAAAAATAGTATTCGTCCAACATGCCTGTTTGCCATTCTATGTTTTCGGACGACGACGACGAACGCCTGTCTCGTTCACTTGGCCCAGGTAAGGCAAAAAGACAATGTCGGAATTATTCGATAAATGTTACGATGCAGCGTCGACGTATGTGCCCGGGGGTCTTAATGAGAACACAGCCGGGCGAGACCCGCGATATAGTATAGTAGCGGGATAGCGACTAATCATTTAACGTTTAATCGTCGGGTTGGTCGTTGCCAGCGAGCGAGCGGACTTGCCACAACGCACGCAAGAGCAGCAGCGGCAGCGGCAACGGCAGAGCCAGCAGGAGCAGCAACTCTTCTTAGGAAAATAATGAAGGACCGAGGATAAAAAGCGTGGCATGTCAGACCGGGGCTGGTTTTCACCACCGCGGCGCCCATATCTGCAGCAGCACCCCGCGCGCGCACGTTTCTCCGGGGATAAGGGCTGTCCCTAGCGTATATGAACCCGTTGATTATACCACGGCAGCTCGTAATTACACCACAGTCGTGGGTACGTACACTACACGCACCGCTGCCGTGCGCCGCCGCCGCCGCCGCCGACGTTGGGAGAGACGGCCGCGTTCTCCGGCTCACCAACACCGTCATTCCGTATTAAGTATATAGCGTATGTGCGCAACGGCACACACGCGGCGTATCGGACCGACGCTAATTCTCCGACATCGCAGAAACAGAGCCATGCAACGACTAGATACGCCGTGCACGCACCACATATTATACCAGCAACCCGGGAGGATACCGGGTATCTATCTTGGAGGGGGTAAAACGCGAGTTCAGGCGCTCTCTCGTGAAATTCACACGGAGACTGAGTCGTTTTGACTTGTTAACCCTTGCCGTTTTTTTGGCGAAAAAAAAATGTTCGATTTAACGAAATTTAAAAACCCTATCCCATAGGAAATTTCCCGCTGATTCCAAAAATCACGGGTATTTGCCCGAAAAATTGAAAATTAGAGGAGAAATACGCGAAAAATGTTTTTTTTTCTGACAAACTGCGAAATTTTGCGATATTAAACATCGAACTGTTGCGTAAAGTACGCAACTGGGAAACGTAAAGTACCCACCGGCAGCGTCGCTGTACGCGTACGTCGGTGGGTACCTATAGCGGCGTTCCACGTCGAGTCGACCGCACGCCGACGCATTCCAGAATCCGACGGAGCTCGTTGCGCGGCTCGCGTTATTGCCGCTCGTGTGGTATTCGAACGTGACGCTGGAGCGGGTCACGCGCCGATGACGCCGCGCACTCTCTTGCGTTATACTGGCTACGTGAATTTTCCCGTAACTGCACCTTTAAACCGACGGAGCGAGGTGCGAGCCCTATCCCGTCCCTACCGCTGGCAACCAGTCGGTGGCTTTACGATCTCGCCCGGTAAAACCGGGCGCGCGCGCGCGCGAGCGGTGACTTCATAAATCGTATCAACACTTACCAATTAATTATATTGCACCATCGCGTTTGGTTGGCGCAGTCTTGTTTCCCGCCGCGACGCGATCGCATACGTAATGACCCTGGCCAAGATATCGGGCGTCACAACACGGGAGTATACATAAGTGTGCAATGGAGAGGTGCAGTGGTTAAGTGCCGGGCTCACATGCAGTGGGTCCGGGTTAGATTCTCGCTGACACAATGCGAATTTTTTGAAAAAACGATTTTTTTCCTCGACTTACGCATCATTTTTGCCGTCAACGTTAATGGAGTTACCAACTTATTGCGCTCGCGCGCTGACCCGGTGACTTGGCGGATTTCAGCCCGAAATGACGCTTTTAAAACGTTCCTAACCGTAACTGCCTCTCCGGGGCAATCAAGTTCCTTAGTATTCGGGTTACATCAGCGGTGATAACTGCTGACAGTGCCCGGGACTTGATGGGTCTCAAATGGATGGTCCGAGTGCCCGGGGGCCGCGACTCACCGCGGACGGAGCCACAGAGAGAAAGAGAGAAACGAAGGAGAGAGCGAGAAAGGGAGAGGTCGACGATCGCCGCCCATGTCTCGCCCGCGGACTCCTGGTGCCCCCTTCCTCCTAATGCGATGATAAATCAAACTGCTTTACCGTTTCCAATCGAAACCGTTTTTTTTCCCCTCCCGCGACTCTGCTCGTTGCTCGCTTCTCTCCTTTTTCTTCCTCTCGCGATACAATTTTTCTTCGCAAGTACCACGCAAGATAGTGCGTTAACCAAGTCCGAAAATAAATGGAGCGTTCGGTTAATTCGTATCCTCGTCGAGGACGTTGGGACGGCTTCACCGAGGAAGACAGAAAAGAGGGCAAAGCGAGTTAACGAAAGAGAATGAAAAAGGGGGAAAAAAAAACAAACAAATCCGCTAATAGTAGTGAGAATCATCCGACAGACCGGTCAATTAGCGACTCGCAGGGAGGACCAATTAGGCGCCCTCATTTACCTCACAAACTCCACACAATACCGCTCTCTCTCTCTCTTTCTTTCTCGATGCTGCTCCCGGTGTACGCGGCAGCGCACGATCGCTGCATAAACCGTACAAATAAGTGATGAATAAATCAAGCGGTGCGTCCCAACCGAGCCACGGTTGATTGATTCTCTTACGTCATTGCACGTAAATGGAGCAATCAAGCTTCTTAGTATTCCCGCGACATCGCCGATGTTGCCGGTAGGTAAGGAGCGAGGACGGGTTCGAGGGAGACGCGATAGCTCCGAAAAGGGTGGACGAGCGATGCTGCAGCAGTAGCAGCCGCCACGAGCAAAAGCGGTAGCGTCGTCCGTAGCGCCGAAAGTCCTGCTGGAGAGACGCGCGCGAGAGCCGAGACCACGCGTGCGACGTTGGGCGGCGGTGGCAACATCGGTCAGTGATCGCCCAGGCCCCCGTGGCTCCTAACTGCTCCCGCTGCCTCCCGACTCGCCTCTCGGACCTCACCGAACCCACCGTCACTTTGCCGGTCTGCTCGCCAGCAGCAGCAGCAGCGGCTCGTCCCTCGTGCTGCAGGTGACGAGCCGCTCGCATCGTCACGCCACTTGCGCCGCTGCTCGATCGGCCTCCTCGTTCCTCATTCGTAATCACTCAATGACTCGGACACGAATCTGACGAGGAGGAAAAGAAAAAAGAAAAGAAAAAATAAAAAAAGCTCATTGGCAGGATCAGAGGTTGGCATTGCCAATTTTCTTCGTCAGGCTATTTTGGGCGGACGCGAGACCCATGTATTGTGATTTCCTCGTCGTCTTCGTCTCGCGCGACTCTCCAGTGATGCACGATGACGCTGCAACACTCTCGCGGTTCCAAGTGTGGTATCTCCGCGCTGGATCGGGACTGGAAACCCGGTCGCCTCTGTCGATAACTTTCTCCTCGTGTTATTTGAAAAACACGCAGTCATAGAGCATCGCACGACCCGCGCTATCCACTCGTGGATTCGCGGGGGCTCTGCCCCCGCGTACGCGGCCGCTGAAGGATACGTCCGCGTATCGTTCGCAGAGGAACGCGCGAGATGACGCAACGCGTCCACGTCAAACCGATCGACGCCTGAATTCGCAGCGCGTATATTCTCCGTAAGAATCGACGACACTTAAAATTTCCCTGCTTCGCTATGGCGTCGTCAAACAGCCGAATCGTATAGGACAATATAGAGACACCCCGTTGATTCCCGTGGCTGGACTGTGGAAAGCGAAAGACCTTTTTCGCGTTTGCCTCGCATGGCAGTCGCTGTTGGGTTTTGGATTTGCCTTGGCTTTTGCCATGTAAATCACGAGTCCATGCGCACCGTGGCTGCCTGGCTGCCTGCACCACTACCAAAAGAATGTGCTTTCGCCAGTATGCAGTCCGAAATCGGTCTCTCTCTCCCTTCCTCGTTTTTCTCCCGCGGTCCTCGTGCACTTTTGCCGCGAACGGCAGAATAAGACTCCGCGCGAGCGAGCGCCTGCTTCTCTCGGTATTGCTTATTGTTTTAGAAGGAATCACGAGTCCGTGGCGGGTACGGTCACGATTAAGCCTCGCTCGCTTCTTCTCGTTTCGTGACCGAGTTCTCCGTCTCACTCTTCCTCTCATTCTCCCTATCTCTCTTGGGGTTTCACTCTTTGTCTCGCTCGCGGTTCCATTGCGGGAACCTCGCGGGCTCACCGCGCTGCCTCTCTCTTTATTTTTCTCACTCTCCATCTCTCTTGCTCCCTCGCGCCGTAGTCTTATAAACGGACCTCGTCTGGCCCTCGCAAGAGAACCCGGCGCACGGGATCCGCACGGCATCTCGCGAGCCTGCGCCGCAGCCGCAGTTTCGCTCCGCAGTCGCCGCGCTCTTTGCCCCTCGGAACGCTCTCCGTGGTCCGCGATTCGCCTGTATTCCCTCTCCCTCCCCTCCCTCCGTGCCACTCGGCGCTCTACCGCCAAATCACCGTCCTCATCTTCGCTCTCGGTTGCATGCTCGCCGCGCTCTCGCAGCGCCTCGCACGCTCACCTGTTGCCGAAGAAGTTGCCGAGCTATAAGCGCGCGAACTGCTCCGAAGTCCGCGCCGACGCTGCGGCGTTGCTGCCGCTGACGCGGCGCTGAATCTCGTTGCTGCAGCCGCGAAGATTCGACTCGACGAGTCGGGAACCACGAGCGAACCTATGCTCTACCCTAATCCTCGACGAACTCTCCCCCGCAGACCGAAGGCTGCTTCTCACGACACACTTACGGTCCCGCGTTCACTCTCGACGACACCAACGACGAAGACCCCGACAACGAGTCTTGGATTGATCGAACAACTGGAGCGACTCGCTTTGGCGATGAAAAATCCATCCGTGGCAATACTGACCTCGTTGCTGCTGGCCGACGTCACGGCGAAGCGACGATTCGTGACTCGTTGCCGCGAGCTCCGCTGGACATGGATTTACCATGAGAACGATTCTGAAATTTCGCGCGGCATACCGGAAACGTTGCGAGTCTTAAAAAAAAAGCACAAAAACGTGCGATTGAACCGTGCACTGAGAAAAGAAAGTAGTCAAACCAACAAAATACATTTTGTTGACTTGCAATTGATTGACTCAACAAAGATTGAGTTAAAACAACGGAATATATTTTGAAGTGAACAATATAAACGATTCGATCAACTAACTCAAACAGTTGACAACATTCAGTTGAGTGGACACGCCATTCCATTGCCCCAACTAAATATTTAGTTCTGTCAACTGAAAAAACATGCTTAAAAGAACAAAAAAGAAAACAGTCAAACCACCCATATATTTAGTTGGATTTTAATAACCCAACTGAATATATTTGTTTGGTTTGACTAAATATATTTGTTTAAGCCAACTAAATATATTTAGTTGGATTATTATAATCCAACTAACTATTTGTTTGGTTCGACTATATTCTTATTCTTTGAAGCATTTTGGCTGAGCTGACATAACTAAATATTTAGTCGTTATTAACAGTCTCTCCGGTTGCGTGAAAGCTCATGGTCCCAGTCTCCCTCCCCATCGAAGATACAGCGTCATGTACATCGGTTTGACAATCATGTCAATATTTTCCACGATGCAGTTAATATTGAAATAAAGTATTCGGATTTCGCATAGCCGGTTTGGTCTAGTGGTTAGCGCGCTCGTCTTTAGGTATTTAGTTAGGTAGGTAGGTATAGGTCGATAGGTCTCAGGTTCGAATCCCCAAGCGGTCACTTCTCTCAGAGAGCGGTATGAAAGAGTAGAAATTTTTTTTTTTCGCCTTTTTATAAAATGTTATCGTTACCGTTTGGCTATAGATAATTTTCTACAATGTAAAAGTGGCTGCTGTATTAATTATTTGTATATTGGGAGTATTAGTTTATTCAGTAAATTTAAACATTTATTCGGTTAGTTCAAGCATTTTTTCAGTCAGTTCGAGCATTTTTTTAGTTAATTCAAGCATTTATTTAGTTGAACAAAAAAAATCCGTTGTTGAATGAAATTGAAATATTTTGTTGTTCGAACTGTACAATTTCTTGACAGCCCGTGACCGCCAGATTTTGTTGAGTCAACGAAATTTTCAACAAGTCAACAATTTTGTTTTCTCAGTGTGGAAAGAACTGGCTAATCGCGGCGCTGACGAGATCCGTGAAGTATCGTAAAACAAACGATATTGGCGGGCAGCAGCGTCGAGGACTCGAAGTCGCACCGAATGCGTCGAGCCTACGGCGAATGTTTCGCGGCCGCCGTAATAACCGTCGGGAAAACGTCGAAAGCCATAAATCTCTCATTGTAACGTTGCCTAACTCAATTATATCTCGGTACACACCGCGGAGTTTATTACTCCGGCTTGGATTTCAAGGACGCTGGTTATATAGAGAACGGGGCTTGTACCTCGGCAATGCTCAGTGCAAACAAGTTGGGAAAAGTTTACCTTCGCGATTTTCACTCGAAAAGTGCCCAACCTGGAGGACACGAGAAAGTATCCGGTGTTTTCAACGTGGGCCAACGTTCATCTCGGTGGAATTAAGCCGAACGACCGCGATCCCGATCTCCTTCAAGACTGAGATTTTCACCGATAGAACAACGGTCCGTGATTCGAGAGTCGCGTGCGACTTCCTCGGCTTTCGCTCAGGTCCCAATTGGTTTTCACCAGCGATAAAACCGTAACGACGTCAGCCGATACGGTCCGGGAGGGCAAGAGATGAGGAAGAGAGAGAGAGATTCCCACAGAGACGACATACATGCGGCCCCCGCAGCCGGTAAGGCAAACTGGCGGCGGGAACGTGGACCTGTTGACGTGCTCGGCCGGTAAAGGCCGCTGTGGGGAATGCAACCCGTGTACACACAGGAAGAAGACGGAGGCTGCAGCGCGGGCGCGCAGCCCATTCGCCCCGTGCGATTATAATCAAGTTGACCGTGAAAGTTTCGTTACACCTTTACCGAGTTATGCATATAAATAAGGAAGGATAGGTGGCTCGGGGCGAACCGCGGCAGGCCGGGCGCGAGCGAGTCCGCGCGCCACGTCGCTCGCTCGGCGCGCAGCGCGGAGGTGGCAATACCTTTGTTAGCGGAAGGTTAATGGCGAGAGACCCCCGGCTATCTTACGATGCTGACAGCAGTCTCGTTAACGATTACGATAACTCCGGCTTGGAGCTAGCCCGCCGGTGGCACTCACCGGTTGCGCCGTGTGCTGCTCTCAACCGCGATGAGGAAAGAGTGAGAGAGAGAGGAAGACGGAGAAACGAGCGAGCGAGAAAGTGGAAAGAGCGATAGGGAGAGCCCACTCCGGGTGCTGCGCGGTTACCTCTATATACGCAGCTCTCGCGTGCACAAGCTACTCCAGCACTTCCACTTCCAGCAGTGGCGGCGGCGGCGGCAGCAGCAGCGGCAGCAGCAGCAGCAGCGGCAGCAGCAGCAGCAGCAGCAGCAGCAGCAGCGACCATCCGAAAATTAACGACCTTGCGGACCCACTATGACTCGGTAAACGCCAACTGCCCAATTTTTTTTCTCAACTCGGACGTTAACGCATGGTTCGCGTCCGCGTCACATCTCTCAGGACGCGACACACCGCGCGGTGTCGCGGCAGCTTCCTTCTCCGCTCTGCCACGCCACAGGACTCTCTATGCCATTTATTACGCACCAAACGTACGGGTAGATACGTATCGCGGCTTTTGCGCCGCGAGTTTGCGCGTTTTACAAGGAACGAGATCGGTTCTCCGATTTCGCGCGGACCGAAAAATTTCCAGTTTATTTGTCAAACTCGTCGCTCGCGGCCCACGGTCAAATTAGTCATGACAATCGCGACGTATAACATTTTTTTTTCTCTTTCGCCTCGTCTTCTCGCCCTTGCGCAACGATCTCGACTCTCGCCGGGCTTAATTATTCGCGGCGGCGTCGGAGACGGAAGCCGCGAAACTTATATAATGAGGAAAAATTACGGACGGGGCGGCGCGAATGGTTCTGAAAATTATGGGACGCTTGACGCGCGTACGTTTGTCTCGATTGAATGACCGATTGATCGTGGCGACGATTCGCACGCGTAGGTTAACGCTGCGCTTTAACCTTCCTTGAAACTCATTTTAACGGGTTGGAGCGCGGCAACTCGGAACATCGCGTTTGTACGCGGAGAAACTGAGAGTAAACGTTTTACTGCTCGATTTCGCAACTCAAGTACTTGAGGCACGTTCGAGTGTATAAAGATTTGTTTCGCTAACGCGATCCTTTTGATTGCGGACGATTTCTACGATCTTCGAAAGTCGCGTCAATCGCAAAGATCTAAAATATCATCAGTGTCACTACAGGCGGATCTGAAATCAAGATATCCTGATTAATAAGCGAAATGTATAGAAATAAATACACAGAAAAAAAACTCCGTTTATGCTAATGACCGATGGGACCGATATATCACACGCAGTTATTTCGAAGACTCCGAGAATGTCCGATTATTTTTCAATTTTGCCGCGGTTCGACGATAACCTCGCACGGCTGATCAAATTTCGATTCAACGAGATGACTTATTGTCAGATTATTTGTAGAAATCACGAATAACACATTCCTCCTTTCCCTCCGAATTTCCCAGCTCCAACCGTTACCCTACTCCAGTTTCTTCGCCTACTCCGCTCCGCCTCTGCGGTGCACTGACCGCGAGGGTCCGTGGAAATTTCGCCGTGTCTCATAAGCGACGTTCTTCGCTCGTGAAACGCGATTCATAGCCTCCCTCGTTCTTTCCCCGTTCTTTCTCACGGGCTTTCGCCTTCTGCTCTTCGGCCTCCAAGTTCTGCGCGTTATTCCACGAACCGCGGACTCCTCGCGGAGGAAACCGTTATGCTCGTGTGTGTTTCTCTCTCCCTCTCACTCGCCTTCCTCCGAAGTATTGCGCGAATATAAACCAGACTGGAATTCTAATTGCCGCACTTTCCACGTAACGAACAAGTTCTTCAACGTCCGCCCGTCGCGGTCGTTGTATGTGTTCAACGGAAGCACCGACGGAGTCGGACGTATAACCCCGAGTCTTCGCTCTCGCTCTCTTAGAGCGGTCACAGTAGGTTACAGCTCTGCGCAAATATTGTATATTTAGAGGTGATTCTCGAGGTACTCACGGCGGATACTCTTAGCCGCGGAATCGTAATGTTGTTTTTGAGCCACAGCGACGCGTGTTTCTCGCCCTCGCACTGCTGGCACGAAGCCCAGTGGGAGGATCGTCCCCGATTTTTTTCATTCACCGTCGCGGCTGTTTCCAGAGACGAGTGAGGTTCACCCTCAGGGCGCAAACGCGCGTGATTACTATGCTTCGCGATGCGCGTCCTGTATCCCTCCGTTCATCGGGAATTTTATCAGTCACTTTTTCGTTCACTTTTTCGTTCACCCACACGCAAACGCAACACTTACATGCGGACGAACAGACACGGTGTTTCCCCGAACGCCGCTTCTCCTCCTCGTCTCGTGAGCAGAGTCGGAGAGCTGGCAATTTTTGCCGGCTTTTACCGTCTGCCTCTCGCAAACAACGCTCGCTAATCGTCGTCAGCGAGCGATAATTAATATTTGAAATTCGGTGGTGAATGAAGGTCGAGTGCGGAGTGAGAGGGTTGGCGCGTGACGAGATGTGCGGTTGGTCCGCGTCAGGTCGGTCGAGCAGCGTCCGGACCGAAGCTGCTTGCTCGGCACCGACTCTTCGGTCGGCCTAATCCCTCGGCGGGCGCCGAGATGCCTACAATTTTCTGTAGCTGGGTATAACGCAGCGACCGACGTACACACATCGCCCGTTGTGTTGCGCGCCGTGCGTGGGGGGCGAGCTCATTTATTTACGGGGATCAGTATTGAAAGGGTATAATTTACAAATCCCGCGCGGCCCGCTGAATTTATCGGCACTCCGCTACCCTTTCATTACAAATCCCCTCCCCCTCTTCCTCACTTCCTCTCGCTTCGCCTCACGCCGCAAGTTCGCGTACGCGTTCACCGCTCTTTCGGCCGCGCTCCTCATCGCGGCGGACCGATCTGCTCCTCTTTGGCGCTCGCTCGGATCGCTACTTACATTTCCAACCCGGGATCACGATGATAATCGAGGCGAGCGAACCACTTGATTGAAAATGTGAGAAAAGATTGGAAGTCGCCGTTCGCATGATCTGCCGACCGCCCGGATTGACGGATCCGCATTGCGCGAGTCTTCTAGGAATAAGATTCGTTCGCCATTCGGAAGATTCGTGAATCTTCCCGGAACGAACGAATCATGAGCGAGCGCAGCTCGTAATGGATTACGAGGGAAAACTCACGAAACCGTTCATCTTCCGTTTGCCCGTCGCCCGGGATCCCTGAGCCCGCAGCTTTTTTATTTTTTACGCTCCCGGCTGTTACCGCGAAGGGCCCCCGGAGAGATTTTACCCGCAAGAACAAACAATGCCCGAGTGCGCGAGATAACAATCTTTACGCTCTTGGAAATGTTCTCCGGTGTTTATCTTTTTTGTCCTTAGGAGGAAAAGTAGGGTTGTAAAAGCGAGCGAGAAGGAGCGCTCGCGCGCGAGGAGAGGTTTACGAGAAAACGAGTTTACCGCCGCTTAATGCTCCACTCGAATATTTTTCAAGCACTGTCATCAAACAGCGACTCGAGAATCGTGTCTTCGCGGCGTTCCCCGCGAGAGCGCGTTGGCAGCTTCCGACGAGAAATCGTCGAATGCTCGTCGAAGCAGATCTCTCTCGAGATGCTCTCGGGTCGAAAAGCCAAGCTGCGCGACACTTATTCACTCATAATTGAATAATGTTCCGGCGCGTATCCTGCGCAGGGATGACGTGGGAGTGAGGAAGAGCGAGGGGGCTGCTGCGGGGGCCGGGACACCACAATCTCAAGATGAAAAATCAATTAATTTTATTACCGGCTCGACAATTTAACCGAGTCAGATTGCTCGATAAGTCAATGACTGGCGACGTCCGCCTTATTAGTTTCTACCTTACAGATTTTTCATTCAACGTCGCCCCGGCGAAGATCTATGGAGTCTTCACTCGGGATGATATTCCAATTGCCCGCGGTGTCGAGTGGGACGTGCCGCGTTAGTTAGCCCATTTTCACCGGTTGATAGGCCAGCGAGGAGGCAGGTCTTGGCGAGGTGGAGGACGGCGTGCGGCGTGCGGGACGAGGCGGAGGGACGAGCTGGAAGGGAGAACCACCGAGCCAAGTGGTGTAGAGAGTGCGCTGAAGTGTCGACTGGTCAAGCAGGTAGTAGAACGCAATAAGATCGGATCTCCCGGGGCTGATGCTCGGTAGATGTTGCGCCGGTGGTATAGACCAGATAGTATATGCGCCTCTTTCGGTGGCGATGGTGATGGCGGCGGCAGCGGCAGCGACGGCGACGGCGGCGGCGGCGGCGGCGATGGCTACCAGGTTCTCCCGTCGACAGCGATAGAAACAAGCCCACAGCGCGCCCGTGTCCCGGCCACTGCGAGTCGACTCGGGCGTGACACCCCGGCCGAGATAAAATTGTCGAATGGACACTTAATGCCCGCACGTCCACCTTCATCTACCTTCGTTCTCTCCGCTACTGAAGACTTCGCCGCAATTGCCGCCGTTGCCGCCGCCGCAGCCCGGCGTAAAACCGTCCCCGAAGGATTCGTTAAAAAAATCCAGCCTCTCGGGTTATCGAACGAGATTCCACGGGAACATTTGTTCAACGCGGCCGAGAGGCGTTGTATTTACTTGCGTAAGAGATATCGCGACTCGGGCGTAACGCAACTCCGTCCAACCGTGTTAAATAGACATTTGTCAGAGAGTCCGAGCTGAGGTGACACTGACTGCTACCGGATTGATTGGATTGCATATTCAGGCGGACTTGGTTATCGTTACATTTATTTTGGTTAAAAAGCGTGTTACACACTTGTGAGAGATACCGCATGTTCAAGCGTGTTAAAAAGGCATTTGTCAGAGATTCGGAGGTGCCCGACATGACACAATTAATCCTCTGTTAAAAAGTTCGTGAGCAACCATTGTTGTCGATTTATTCGACCTTTGATTGGTTGTTGGGAAACAACGGCAGTTCGTTGTTTATAATATCGCGAAATTTGGCAGCTTGTCGCAGAAAAAAAAATCGTTTTTTGCGTTTTTCTCCGCGAATTTCCGATTTTTCGGGCAAACACCCGTGATTTTTGGAATCAGCGGGTAATTTCTGATCGGATAGGGTTTTGAGACATCGTTCAATCGAAAAAAAAAAAAAGAAAAAGAAATGTCGCAAAAACCGCAAGGTACCCCTTCTAAAAATTTGCGATTTTTGAGGCTCAACTTTAAAAATCTGCTTCAAAATTAAAAATCGAGATATCGCGTTCTGCCTGGCGGCATTCTCTTCCTTGAAGGGTTATCTTACGAATGCAAAAAGAAAATCCAGATTTCAGCAAAAAAAAAATGTACATGAATTTTAGTGAAGGGGTAAAATTCGAAAAAAGTGAAAAATCAGTTTTTGCGTATGTCACTCCGAATTTTCGATTTTTCAGGCAAGTACCCGTGATTTTTGGAATCAGCAGGAAGTTTGCCATCAGATCGGGGTTTCACACTTTGCGATTTTTTTTTTTTTTTTTTTTTTTTTTTTTTTTCATGTTAAGAGAATATCGGAGTCTCGCCCGCCACTTCGAGCGTGTCAAATGCGCACTAGTAGCGCGTGTGTGTCATTAACACCCGATAAAAACGTAACACACACACATAGGCTGAAAAGTGGCCGCGCCGCGCGGAGTCCGGCTCGTTTCAATTGAATTCCCGCTACGATTACATTAGACTCGCGCGGCGCGCCGCTCGGATTGCGTAACGCGTAATGTTTACCCCCGCGCGCGCGCGTCACGATTGCAAATTGTTATTTGCACGCGCGTGTATCGCGCGTTACACGCATCGCCCGGCGCGGATGGGATATTACACGCTCGGGAAACCTGAAATGTGTGACCATAAATGATACGCCTGCTCGTTCGCACCTGCTCGCTGCGCGCCACGAGAACGTAATTTACCGGGTGTATATAGTATATATCCCTTCCGGAGATAAAGATAAAAATATGTGACCGCACGACTTGGGGAGCGCGCGCACGCGCATTCGAGTGTAACGTAATAGCTGTTGTCTATAGGAATGCAATGTCTGATAGAACATTCCTGTATGTGCATCCTGAGATTGAGCCTCGCGGATGAAACGCTCGTTGTGTTTCCGAAAGTAGTACGAGCCGTGAAACGAAGCGTTTGCCTCTCACCTCGCGCCACAATCTCGCATTACCCGCGGGTCCCCCCCCCCCCCCCCCCACGAGTCTCCGGACACTCATCGCTCTACGCTCGCGCAGAGAAAACCCGGCTTGTAAAATCCGGCTATTCACAGCTCTGACGGTTGTGCGTCGCGAGGGGTTATTCGTCTGATCCGAGTGGTGGTCTTAGAACTCGGCTCGCATCGACACTGCGACACGAGCACGCAGGCACTCCGCACGGTGTGCAATCTGAAATAGAAGGTGCGAGAAGACCACACGTGACGTTTGGCGTGTGAGAAACTAGGAAATCGGTTTGCGTGCGCGCGCTATGGTTCCAATACGACGCTGTGGCCGCGGCCATATCGGGAAACTTTTACGACGTTCCTAAGGCGCGCGCGGGCGCTCCAAGTTGCACCCGCCCGAGCTCTCTCCGGTATTTTTACGCTCGTCTCTCGCGTCGCGGCGACCGTCGCCGCTCACAATGGCTATGATTAGAGAGGACGCGCGCGTCATCCTTGGCGATTCCGATCAAATTTTTGCCCGATACCCCAAGGACAAGCGCGCGGCGTTATAGGCGGTAATGGAATGTTTCCCAGCGGCCCGGGGAATTCTTTTTTCGTACGTTCCTCTCGTCTCGGTATAACGATCTCGCGTCGGCACGAGACCCGAGGAGTCTCCGTGATATCCGCGGTGCTACTCACGCTCCTCTCGGACCGAAACGCACGGAAAGGCCTTGAATTGCGTCGGTCACGAGGTAAATAAAACTCGGTAAAAAAAAAAAACAAAAAAGAAAAAGTCGAGTAAGAATGATGAGGTCGCGAATTCGGTGGACCAGAGGCCGCGAGATAATCCGCCAGGGGTTTCGAAACGAGGCGAAATATGGGTAAAAATGGGCGCATCGGAGTATCGACGAGATAGGACGTTTAACCCTGGCGGATCCGGGCGAGAGCCGAAGGCTCACTCGCTTCGGCTCTCGCGCGATATCATATGGCGCGCGCGCGTGCATTTCGAAGCGAAGATGGCTCAACTCGGCCGAGAGCTCAGGGTCTCGGCTTTCTTCTGGTCTCTGCGCTCTCGCGCTCGCGCTCGCGCGCGCGCAGAGAGAACCGCAGCTCGTTAAAAAGTTGCCTGACCGGTTGGGCGCTCGGAGAGCTGACTCTGTGGTCTACGACCCGACACCCAACACACGAGGGCCCCGGTTACTACACACCGACAAACATCGTCCCGACTCTCTTCACTCGTTCTCCACTTCTCTCTTCTTCTGCTTCGCCTTCCCCTTCTCCTCCTTGTCCTTCTCATCTCGCTTGCTCCTTCTCCTCCTTGGCTTCTTCGTCTTCTTCGCCTCGTTGTTTCTGACTCTCGGCTCTCTGTACCCGCGCGTACATCTCGTGTCCCTCTGCCTCTGCCTCGCCGCCGCTCTTACCTCGGTCCTCCTTCCTCTCGTTTCCCTCTCCCTCATCCTTCTCCCTCCCGCCCCTGCCTCCCTCTCGTCCGGTCTTCCTCACCGACATTCGACTTTCGGAGCCCTCTCAATTGAAATACGGGCGTGCCACACACGCATGAACAGCATCGAACTCCTCTTCGCTCTCCTCGTCGCTTGTCCTCCGTTTCGTTATCTCGCTCTCCACCCCTTTCGCCCCTGCCCTTTCCTCCTCCCCCCCCCCCCCGCAGCTCGTACTTCTTACTTGTTATTCCTTCTCGCACGTCCGATCTCCCGCTTCCTCGTCGTCGCTTTCCTCGCTTCCACCGAGGCTTCTTTCCCGCTTTCTCGTTCTCCCGTTGCCTCTCGCGTGCATCGCGCCCTCTTCCCCCCCTCTGACCCCTCGTTTCTTCTTCTTCTCCTCTTCCCTCTCCTCCTCGCATTCGCCTCGTATTTCGAGTAGCCCTTTTTTAACCCCGACTTCCCCGTTCACTTCGGTTCTTACCCGGGCGACTCCGGCACCGAGGCGCAGCGCAGCCAGTGCAGAACTCGAGGCGATCCCGCGGTGAACGACGCGAGCAATCGGCATGCCGCGAATATGCGAGTTTGGCGGTTGCGCCGCAACGAAATTATCCGCCGTGGCGCTTTTCCTCTCTGCGAGAACGAGCAATTCGCAGACGCGACGAGAAAGACGACGACCTCGCGCCCGGGCGGAGGCCGCGCGCGCATTCACCGCATTCGCGAGTGAAAACGATGTTTTTTCCTCTCCCTCCTAACGCGCCGCCGCCCGCTCGACAACTCGCGGCCGAATCGTGAGTGCCAAAACGTGTCGGCGATGCGTCGGAACGAGGTTCACAGTTATTTCGCGAGAGAGACCGAAGAAACGGCGCGCGGCGGGTTTATGCGACGCGACATACGACGTGCACACCGCGCGCGATTCACTCGAGAATTTTCGGGGAGAGCGAGAGCTGCACTTATGTTTTCGGGGATGACACGCCGCGGACGTAATATCGGCGCTCGAGGGCATCGAGACCCGAGCCCCGCTGTATATCCGCGAGTGAAACGGCCAACGGTATATTATGCCACTAGTGCGTAAAACATACGCACGTGTATCGCATTCGAAAATATTTTAATTCCGCCGAAAGCGGAGCCTTCGGATTGGCTTCGGTACCTTCGACTCACGGAAACACGACAATATTCTCATAGTAAAATAGATTTTTCAAAATATTGTTACGGATGGCCGAAATGATTACACGGGTATTTGTTGTTGGGGCGGATATTATTAGTTACAAATGTTTTCTATTAATCCCGATCGAGATCTTTGACACGTCAGCGCGCTGTCAATCTCTAGCCAAGACTGTCGACTGTCACTCGTGATGTGAAGTCGGTCATCTATTCGTTTGTCTATTATTATATCCTGTGTCCTTGTAAATAGTCAGCTAAATCCGTTACAATATATCAACTATCGACTGATAGCTGCTTTGCCGTCGATAATGCAGTTACCTGTAAACGTTGAATGATTTTCCCGGATACCAGATTTACCGGCGCCGCGCATCATCGCGTCACGCTCATTGCGCGCGTGCGCGCGCCATAGTCTCTCAGGTCGCGCGGATCTGCACATTCGTCCTGCGTGTCGTTGTTTTATTTCCCGCAACCACGACGACTATACGAAGCTCTAGGCGAAATGCATTATCACCCGTACCGCGATGAAATGAGACGTGGCGGACGCGCGCGAGGTGGTAGCCGATGTACGCAGCGGCAACAGCACCGACACACGCACTCGACTTATATGCGCGCGCGACAGATCACTTTATTGCCTTCCATTCGCTCGGTGCGCGCGATGCCTTGTATCGCGTTGACCCCCGTCGACCCTGTCGCCCGTGCGCTCCTTCTCCCCTCCGCCCTCCAACCGTACGTGGCTCGCGGGTCACGCAAAAATGACGTACGCAATCTATGAAATGTATCTATGCACCTTTGTGCGGTACAACTCACGCAGCGCGCGAGCTTTCCCCGGGGCTCGCCGCGTGAGCTACCATTCCCCGGTCCCATATGCATGTACCTTATAATGAACAGCGCGCGCTCCACAGCGACAATAAAGAATAAGCCCGGCGTGCCGCGAAATTGATGACGAGTATCAGGCGCGTCGCTCGAGAGACAGACCGAATGTTCCGCACATCTTTAGCTGGTAGCAGCGATTAAAAATATTTGTCCAATCATTCGAGAGCATTCCCCGTGTAACTGCTGATGGTTCTAGGCTGCTATCCGAAGACATAGCTCAGCCCCCGCGCGTAAACAATCCCCGTGAGCCAGCGATAAAATTGGGGTTAATGGGTCCGATGCGTTTTCGGATAAGGACTCAAGCGAGGGCAGCCGGGGTGAAAGACGAGCCGAAAAAATATAAGAAAAATAATGAAACACGCGTGGCTGCTAAAAATGACTATCGGAAAGTTCTCGGGTGGACGAAGGTGCGGAAAAGGGCGGGAAAGAAAGGGCAGGAGGGACAACGACGGGGTATGCAACGAGCGCGCGGGGCATCATTATCGAGGACGTGGAATGGCAGAGATCCCGCTCGATAAACGCCGCTAGAAAAGGGCGGCAGCTGGCGGAGATCCGCCCGGGTTGGGTTATCTCTCGAAACGATCGAGATACGTGGAAAAACACGAACGCACACCGCGGACACCGCGAGACCAGGCCGCTTTATGCATATACAGCCGTTTGGGGAAACCGTGCGTAAAGCGATGAGAGCGACGAGTCGCGGGTGTCGCCAGCTCCGCATCGTCCGGGGTGCGTTGCGGACACGTGCGTGCCGCACATATTCGAGTCCCGGTATAGGAGAACTCGAATAGGAATTCGTAGAAACGGGCGAGGTGTCCCGATAATTATGCCAGCCCGCTGGCATTATTCGACTCAAGTTCGCCTACGGTAGAACTCGTCTGAAAATTCCTAGAAACGGGGATGTGTGCCAATAATTATGCCAGCTACGACGTCGATCGTCGCGGGATCATCGTGCGTCCGACCGTTCGTCGGTGTCCGTCAGTCCATCTGTGCGAGTGTGTTTTATCTCTCTGTCTCTTTCATTCGTCGCGTCTCTCCGCTGCTACGGCTGCGGCGCGTCGTGTTTGCGGCCTGCGCGGTGGGCGCCCGGTCTCATCCTCTTCGCCCGACTGCCGCTGGTTCTGGTGCTACTCCCGCTGCTTCTGGCGGTCGCCGCGGAGCTCACTGGTTTCTCGAGTAGCGACCGCGCGCGTTGCCCGCACGGTTGGCCGGGATGCACGGAGAAAACCGTACAGCCCGGGGAATCGTGAGGAGATGGGAATCACGAGACAAGACAAACGCCAGAGCTAAACCCTAGCAAAGTGTGGCTGCTGCGGTGCGCGCGAGAGCGCGGCGACGACCCAGCGGGAGCATTGCCGAGATCTTAAACTCACGCTCCGGCAGATTAGTGAGGCGGCCATACAAGCTCCGAGGCCCGGTGAATATAACGTGCATCGCCGCGACTCGCTCTCCTCCGCACTGCTCCCGCGAGTCATTCGCCTCGCGCGGCGAATGAATCCAAGGTAGATACAATAGCCCCCCCCCGTTCCAGACCGGGGGATCTGCACCGACGTTTACCTACGTTTTTTTTTAGCTCGGACGCGAACCACTTAGCTCAGACTCAAACCCGGGCTGAACCGCGGCCTATTACTACTATTTACTCTCTTCGAGGTCTCTCTTCCGCACTGGTTCCAACTGTTTCCGGAGTCTTAATCGCTGCGGTGAATGACTCCGAGGTCCGAATCGCGTCACCCCGCACTGGTCCGCACTGATCCTGGAGTTATTTGCCACGCGGCGAATGAATCCGAAGTAGATACAACATCCTGTGGGAAATATCCTCCGAGGCCCGCCGACTAAGCTGCTGCAGTGCGGAGGAGCCGCGACGCGGGGAGGGTTCGAATCTCGACAGGTCTGTCCGTCTTGGCTTCGAAGTGGAAGCAGGTGACGATGCCTCGATAGGCCCACGACGCGGCGGTAGCTCCGTAACGAATTGGTAACAGAAACTGGATTACCGGAGGATGAAGGGTAGGCAAAAAAAACTGAGGAGGGGATATCAAACGGAAACGTGACCATTAGCGAGAAGAAGACAAAAACTTGGGGTGGTTGCCAGGGCAACTTAGCAACACGGTGGCAGAAGACTGTACTCCTCCCCCCCCCCACCACTCTCTTTCCCCCTCTTTCCTCCTTTCTTTGTCTTTCTTTCTCCGTCCGCCGGGTCTTCTGTCTTCTGCCGTTGCTGTAGTCGTGGCGGAAGAGCAAAACAGCGAAGAGGGAGACAGCGAGCTCGAAAGACAGAGCGCATCAGCACACGACCAACCGGTCGGTCGGTCCGCGCTCGCTCGCAACAACCCAACAACGGCCGAGCAGGACTCATTCTCTCGTTTTCTCTTGTAGTTACGCAGGTTCAACTATATGGGGGTCTATTACGGGGTGGCGGGCGAAACCGGCGCGCGGGGTGGAAGCAGCCGCGCTCGCGCTCGCGCGGGGATCGAGCGAGCGAGATTGACGAGGGGCTCGACATGTTAGCTGAAACGAGAGAGGAACCTGCGCGCAGCGTCCTATTAATCGAAGATGCACCGGCAATGGGGGGCGCTACATGGGCGGTGCGCGCGCGCGCGCGCTCGCTCGCTCGCTCCGGCGACAGCGGGGAGAGCGAGAAGATCAAGACGCTCCTCTCGGAGCGAGATCGCAAAAACCATGCCAACGCGGTGTATACGCCGAGCGAGTTGCGGGACGAGGAGAGCGAGGGATGCATAAGCCGCGGCGGCAGCGACGAGAATTCCGCGTGCTGCGAGCTCGCAAGTCTCGAGTCTCGAGTCTCAGGCAGCAGCAGCAGCAGCAGCTTGGACCTGAGACTCCGGCCGGAGCTTCGCTCGCTCGACCGTGTTCGGCGCTATATATACACGCTATACCTACTCTATACCTACTATACACCTACCTGCACCGACTGTGTATATACCTACCTACCTACTCCGCGGAACCTTCGTTCTAATATACGGCTTCGAGCCCTCGGAACTAAATGGCTGGTCACGCTGCCTTCAACGCCACTCGACAAAGCGGACGATCTCCCGAGTCAACTGGAAACGCCACGATTAACATACGACACGTCGCGTCCTGCGAGGAGAAACACGGCTCTCTGGTTGCCTGCTCGCTGCCCGGAGTCCTTTCCACCCCCCCCCCCCCCTCTCGTCCCGTGTCCGTGTGTTGTGTATCCTCGGCCTCTCGCGCTGCGCCGGTGCCTCGCTGTGTCCATCCCTCCTCCTCCTCCTCCTCCTCCTCCTCCTCCTCCTCCTCGTCCACCCTCTCTCCCACCCTGACTCCCGTTGTCCCTTGTATGTATTAAAGGATCGTAGGAGTTTCAGCCGCGCGCGGCGCGACGACGAGATCCGCGCGAGATGCACCGGAATACCGCGACATCATCTTGTACGGGAGTGCCAAGCGTCAACGCCACAGGATGTGTACAACGGGTGGAATGTTTCTCCAGCGCTGACCCGATGCGCTCCTCTCGCGTATTTCCATCCCGCGCGCGGGCCCCTCGGTGATATTCCAGGCTCCGAGAGAGGGAGATGATTTTTTTTTACCGCGCAAAACCAGATATTACGTATAAACAGTACACGAGAGTTGGGTTTATGCTAATTGCCGCGCGAGGCAGTGACGATTTGTACCGAGAGCAGCGGCGGCGACGGCGGCGCGGGAATAATATTTGCCGTGCTGTTGTACATCCGCGGCACGAAGAATTCGCGAGGTTCGAGTGTCGTGTAGTTAGATGCGCGCGGACATCGTCGCTGCTCTCGACGCGAAACTTTTCAGCCGCGCTCCGACGAGTCCTCCTCCTTCGAGATGCATCAGCGCGGCGGCGGAGTGACGCCGATGGGAGCCGAGCTTTTTGCTCTCGGTGCGACGCACGCGCCGCCCTTCGGTTTCTCCCTCGCGGCGCTCTCGCTCGGCCAAATGCCCCGTGACGCATGTCCCATTGTTCGCCGGATTATGACGTCGCTCCGCGGAGAGACCGGCACATGTTATGCTAATGACGTAACAAGCCCCTAACAAACTGACAAAGTCCGCGAGGACGACGTTGCGCTCTCGCGAGTGGATACGCCGTTGCGCGTTCCCTCCGCACCGTTTATTCCGGGTGGACGTTCGTCGCGTCTCCGCGCGTCTCGCGATTATCATTCATTTTTCCTGTCAGCCTCCCTGTCGTGATTGTTGCTCGCGCGTTGCTGCGCGCGCGGTCACTCGAGCTCGCTGTTATTTCGGAGCTCTCTGGTGCCTCGCGCGTTGACGGCTATTCGCGGTGCTCGCGGTGCAAAGCACGTTCCACCGGCGAACATGTTCTCGCGGTACACACGCCCGAGTGGCTGGCGGGAGAGGATCGTGAACCCTACATTTTAGTAGTCAGCAAATGCATGCGCGGTAAATATGTGTGCAGTACATAAATATATACACACAATATAGTGAATGTATATATGTATCCAGCAGACACGGCAAGGCACGTCTTGAAAGTGGGACGCGAGCGGCAAAATAATATTGCGCGAAGCACTCCGGGCGCCCCGCGCGCGCGCAGTCGCTAATGAAAATCCCCGTGACTACACGGTAGCCGAGATTGTGCTTTCTATATACACGTTGACTGGCTCGTAGTGGCGGCGGTGGCGGCGGTAGAGAGCACAAGGAGCACACGAAGCGCATGCAGCACGGACGGTACTCGCCGCTATCTGCCGCCACGTACCTCGCTCTATTCCATTATCCGCCTCTCTTTGACCCCCGCAGGGGTTGAAAGTACTAAAAGCTTCGCATCGACGTACTATACGCCGCCGCGGACGTTCGCCCTCGGGACTCGCGTCGCGGGCGCGTCGGGCGAGCGACGTCGACTATGCGCACGGTTTACGTTTTAATTTTGTATTTATACTTTATACGCCGGATACTCGGATACTTTATACTGGTCCTGATACCGGGGAACGCGCGCGCTCGTGTTGATGTTTCTGAGTGGAATCTCTGAGCGAAGCGACGAGTGTTTTTTGAGAGTGGATCGTGATAAGAGACTTTGGGAATAACATATATGCAGCATCTAGGAATGAGTTTGAGGAACTTGCGATGTTTCAACTCCAGTAGCTCGCTCGATTGGACCGATAATATGTGGGTCAAAGTTCACGCGTTCAAATCCTCGGCCCCTGACGTAATGTAACGCTAATGTACTTGAGGCATTCGAGATGCTGTGCGAATAATTTCGAAAATTTCGCGTATCCGTGAATCTGCATCGCCAGATGCGGACATTTTCGAAAATCCTCTCAAGCACTCCGACAAATTCATGTTCACTAATCAATTGTCTTTTCTCTTTCTCTTTACAGGTGAGTCACAGAGAGACGCATTCAGACGCTCGTGTCGCCCGCGCGGAAGGTCATAAAGTGAGTTTTTAAATCCTCCGAACAAATTGTACTTAGCCCCCGCGGCAGTCCCGACGATTCGCTCGGCTGCCGCGCAATGAATGAGCAAAAGAGTCGCGTACACCGGACTTTTGCCAAGAGGGAGCTTCGTTATTGTCACATTGTCCGCTGCTGCTGCTGCTGCTGCTGCTACTGCTGCTGCTGCTGCGGGAAGAACGGTGGATAAAAAAACGAAAACCAACGGTGTCGTCGTCCGACCCTGTGTCTCTCCTTTTTTTTCCTCATCTCACTGCCTCGAGAAGAAATTCGGCGTATGTTTACGGATCCCGTATGCCACCGGGGACGTGAATAATGGATTCGAAACTTGTTTTATAAACTCATTACTGCTTCCCCGTCGGAATGGTAGTTGGTTGTAAGAGATCGCTGCCCGGAGATCACAAGTGCCTTCTGCTGCTGCTGCTGCTGCTGCTCTCTCTGTTTGGCAATGGGTGACGCCGATGGTGCCGGTGCGGTGGTGGTGATGCCGATGGTGGTGATGGTGCCTGGTGGCTTCTACTCCGCGCTGGTCCCCGAACTTTCGGACATACTCCGACCGAGGGGACCACGGAAAGAGGGGTTCTGGTGGTAGTGGGGGGCCGTTTATAAGTGTGGAGAAAGAGAGAGAGAGAGACAGAGAGATTCTTAGGAAGGTTCCTCACTCGATTGTATCTCCTCTCTTTCCGAAATGTTCATCGGGAATGCGGCCGGATTTATTGCGTCTCCGGTGTCTTAAATATCATTAAACCCGTTTATCAGCTATCTGCAAATCTATCGCCCGGGGCCTGGGCCGTAGGCCCAGCTTCCAGCGGGACCGACGGACTGCGACTGCGCACGACGAACGCACCGACCGCTGGAGAACGGAGCAGCAGCAGCAGCAGCAAGCAGCAGCAGCAGCTCGCTTGAGTGCCGAAGGATATCGTAGCCGAACAGCCCGACGCGCTGAGACGGAGATTGGGACTCTCACACCCGGCTCGCAGCGATATAAGCCACGAGGGAGCGCGGCGCAGTTGGTCCCCGTGGACGCGCGTCGTCTGTCCCTCCCCCCTCCCACCCTTTCCCCTTTCCCCTCAGCGAGTCGCACAACTTTTCGTGGCGTCTCCTCGGGTAGAACTAAGCCGATATAATTGCTCGTTGATGAGGGGCAACCGTCGTCCCTGGCGCTCGTGCGTATACCAAACGTCTCGTTATTTTCAACTCTTATTCCACGGGATGAATATTATAAGAATAAAAAAATATATGTGTGTGTTTGTGTAGCTACGTGGTATATTTATATAGTCGAGTTCACACCGCATCTGCGCGGAATCGTGATACTCGTGGGTTCCACGGACTCCTCCAGATTATATCATCGTTATTGTCACGGCGCGTCCACTTAACCCGAGCCGCCGCGTTTAATTAACCCGTCGTGCCGCGAGAGCCAATGTTTATTGTCGCTCGTCGTTATATAAGCCCTTCGCACTTATTTTCCAGCGCTCCTCGCGCTTAATTCTCACACGTGCTGCTCGTTACGCGTTATTGGATTGCTCACAATTCTCCGGAGATTTTTTCACCGAGATTACCACTGAGAGCTTTCTGGCTTCCGACTCGGCTCGCATTTCGTGGACGCGCGGAGCGAGCGAGCGGTGGATTAAATGTAGCAGTTTCGAATTTTTATTCTTCGAATTAATCAAAAGTTTGATCCGAGCTCGCGCGAGTGGTACACGCTGATGGACTCGGACGGACATAGGTAGCGTTCGACATAACACGTCAAATATTGAACGACTCACGGTCCTCCTTATTTGCCTTTGCCCCGAGCCAACAGACCGCGCCCGGGCGCCGCGTTGCTGCGTTTGTTTGACTTTCCCCGGCTGAAAAAGAGAGGATCTCGGCTTCCGTTTTGACCTCCCGCGCGCGCGCGTCACTCGACGACCCGCAACTTTCGGGGGTGCGCAAGTTCAGCGCGCTCCGCCCATCGTCGCCCGGTGTGTGCGACAATTTTTCGAGTTGTCTCACCGGGCAAATAGGGGCTTTGGTTCTGCACTTGTTCGGACCTTCGGCGGCCTTTAAATTTGCGCTCAGTTTTAAACGTACACATACACACGCACGATATTCCTGCGGCTTGTAACACTTGTTACATCTCGTCTTGCGGTCGCGCTCGGAACTTCGTTGAAAAAGAAAAAAAAAAAAAAAGAAAAAAACGAAAATAAAAAAGGAAATAGAGATATAAGCGTGAAGCCTCTGGAGAATAATATTATGCTGTCTGTAATAAGTTAATCCGATTAGCCCGAATAACTCGAGTGCCCGACGGCGTCTTTCAGGATTGCCGATTCGCGCGAGCAGTCCCGGGCCGATGTATAATACGCGCGCGCGTCTTTAATTCCTGACACACGTTCTCGCCCCGGTCTAAGCGCGCTGTGTGTGTTTCTCCGAGGTAAAAAAAGGAAAAAACTACATCAACGACGTCGTTCGGGAAGATTGAATTTTTATGCTTATTTATTCTCGTGACTCCCGCGACTGCCGTGGGATGGTTAAACGAACCAGGAGGGGGGGTTCTGCGTTTCGCTGCGTTCAGCCAATTTCGCGGCATGACAAATGCCCCCAAAAACAAACAGAGTTGAAAAAAAACAACAAACCGAAAAGCAAATTTTTCTTGAAAGTGATTTGCGTGTAATTATTTATTGTATTTCGCACCTCTTCCTCAAGATCAGAGCGCAGTGCCCTTACTATATCCAACGTTACCACAAGAATTTTCTCAGTTCATTTTTTCGTTTTATTCCGGTTCTTTCCCTTGTCAGGTAACTTTATCCTAGTTGGCAGGAAAATTGATTTGCGTGTCACCGTTTATTTTATTCAGATCGAATATATTTGCACGTACAGATACTGCGAATTAATCTAATTATTTTAACCCTGAATTATTTCCAATGTACACAATGTACACAAAGCAACATGCTATCATCTCGGTATCGGCGGCAACGACAAAACCACAAATCGATCCCGGCGCTCGAAGACGACAATTCAGCCACAGCATCGTTGACAGGAATAATTCGCGCCGTGAGACGATAATTCGTGTCATTAAACGAAATCTACTCGCGCCAGTCGCGAGTTTCGAAGTTGATGGAGGAGGCGCGGGAAGTGTGTCACATCGGGGAAATAGATCGGCCTCTGGGAGGGGCTGCCACTCGAAGTCTCGCGACGCCATCGGAGGGTCGTTTCTCGCAATCGCTGTGAGGTTACGATGTCCTCGACACTCCGGGCGTAACTTTCAGGCGTTTCTTCATTCCCATCTACCGTCCTCGGCATTCGTGCGTTACGGTCGGTGCGGATGGTTAAAATTGCCCGCACACACATGGATACATTTCTGCTCGTACACATATACAAATAAATACATATGCAAATATATATATAAACATATAGATGGACGTGGCGCTATCCGCCAAAGCGAGAGACGCGAGTTGCCGGAGTTGCACTCCGGGGTCCACGAAGACCCTCGACGCTGCTCCTCGACGTGTACAAAAATGTCGTCGCGGAACGTTTCGTACTTCGGGCGTTTCTCGCGGTCAGCCCGCACGATATCTCCGGGGGCCCGGGCAAACTAATTGCTCGCCAGAGTAAATAGGGTATATAGGCATCGAGGAGGATGGGGAGAGAGGGCCGCACGGTGGATAATAACGAGTGGACGGTAATAAGGCCACTTTCGTTGATTATCGTTCTTTTTTCCCGAAGACCGGTAGAGATGGGAGGAGTTGTCCTTGAGATAAGTTCTTCGAGGGGGGAACCGCACGGCGGGCGCGGCAGAGGTGGGGTGCTATATACAATCGGTGTTCACCTTCCTCGGCGCATTGCTCGCTCGATCGCAGCTCGTCCTCGTGGCACACGAGGTGATCGCTCCGACCGAGCCGATCCGCCCTCTCCGTGGAGAGCCGCGACTCGTCGGGCCGATCTTACAACTTGTTACGTCTAGACCGGAGCGCTCGCCACTCCGTCGTCTCTTCGCTGCGTTTCGCTCTCTCTCTCTCCCTCGCTTCTCCCGTAGGTGGTGATAATCGTTACCGAGGGTATTAACAAAGAACCCCAACGATTACAAACCAGTTCGTGTATCTCGTCCCAGGCTGTTCGTTTTTTTTACACGTCGACTTTCTCGCTTTTTCTCGCTCGCTGACGCGCGCGTTCATGTACTTCACCGCCATCAGCACTTCCGACCCTCGCGTGTATTTATGAAGCTCTCTCCACCGAGCACCGCGCGCACACCGTTCGCACAGGACCGCGCAACTGCTTGAATACGAGTGACTACTACTCGACGGCGCGCCCGCGCGCGCGCTCGAGACACCCAGACCGCTACTGCACTGCCCCCTCGTTCAGCGCTGTCGTCGTTCGCGCGCCGAGTCGTTGAGTCCGCGCCACGCGACGACGAGTTATTAGCTTAAGGCCGAACTCCGCGACGAGTCAATGTTCCGACGGATTTAATGATCGACGAGCCAATGACGTTCATCCGCTTGTCGTAGCGGGGGAAAAAAAAACACGGAATCTTAAGGTTTGTCATTTTTTTTCACCACTGAAAGATGGTTAATGAATTTTTTAGTTTTTACGAAATAAAAAATAAAATTGTAAGCCGCTAGATCCTCACCAGGGTCTGCGGCCCTGACTCACCGACAAATATTTCTCTACGAGGAAGTAAAAAGTGATAAGGTGAAAAAAAAAATGAATGTGGCGCACGGTTACGAGAACCATTACGAAACTAGTTCTCGTCTCGGAAGCGCCGGTCGAGCCGCTCGCGAGGAGGTATTTGTATTTTAATTAGCTCGGCTTCCCCGCGATAGCCGTTTGTTCTGTCTGATGCCCGAAGAAAGAAAGACCCCGAGCTCTGAGCTCTGAGCCTTTCTCCCTCCCCCTCCCCTCACCTCGCTCCTCTCGCCCGACTCTCCCCTCTTCGCCACGCCGAGAGACTGCTCTTCCCTCGCTCCAATCTTTCCAGCGCTACCCCTCGAATCGTTTAATCATAATCTAATAACCGGCTGACACAAAAAACTAACTCGATAAACGTAGAGACCCGTCGGAGTGTGCGTGAATTCTCAGTGTGCCGCGCGTCTGTGTGTGTGTCTATAATGTGTACCATAGTTTCGTGTATAGTCGACGCTACACACGAGCGCCGCGGATCAGGTCCCGCGGTATCCAGAGGTCCTCGCCGGAGCCGCCTGGCTGCGTCCTCGCGAGGCAGAATAAAACGAGGAACAGAGGGGAGTGGGGGCGAGGGGGCGTCGTGTTTGGCCGCGCCGAGATGTTATCTATCGCGGATTCTGTCCGTCAGACACGCCGAAATTCCCGACGTGGATTCTGCCGGCTGCTTTCCACCGTCGTCCTCGCTTCGTCCTTCCTCGTGCGTAGCGCACTCCACTTTCGTTCCTCCCTGTTTTTTTTTTTTTTTTTTTTTTTTTTTCGTCGTACTTGTCTCGGTCCCAGTCAATTTTTTTTGCCGGTGTTCTTATTTAACGGGTCTCTCTGGTTCGATTGAAAATTCCGGAGGACGTCGCGAGACAACTGAAAATTGGTAAATCCGATGTCGAGTACTTCAATTCTAAAAAAAAAAAATCCTCAGCGTCGACATTCTGAAAAACCCTTGACCCTGAGTCCTCGCCGATTCGCAATAATTGGATTCGTGAATAAAATTTCTATCCCGATAACTCTGTTACCGCGTCGGCACTGAAGACAGCGCAGGGTCAAGTTTTATTCGCCTAGATGATATACGATTTTCTCCATGTGGTGAGATACACGCACTGTGTATCTGTGTGCCTATACACATAGGCGCGCCTACGTTTCCGTGGGCCGTGTACGCCCGAGTTCGACCGCGGGACCAGATATACGACTGTTGCGCCGCAGTTCTCGCTCCTCGGCATTGCAGAAGAAACGGCAGCAGCAGCAGCAGCCGCCGCCGCAGCCGCAGCATCGGCAGCGTCACAGAACGACCACGGCAAAGTCAGTCTGGCACGTTCTCCTTCTCGCGGTGGACGTTCTCGGTGGCCGGTGAGCGTGCATGCGCCGCCGCCGCCGCCGCCGCCGGTCGCCGCTGCCGCCACCGGGACGGTACGGTCAATGTCAGGGTCGCGGCCGGTATGTCGACAACGTTGATTTCTTTTTACGGTACAACTCCGCGGCGCGCCGTGTTGCATATTGATGATCACCTGATTTATAACTCCACCGTGTCGAGACAGTGCAAAAATATCCGTCTCTCGCTCGTCCCCCTCTTCCTCCCCCCCTCCACCATTTCTTTCTTCGTCCTTCTCCTCCTCCTTCTCCTCCTCCTCCCCTCCCTCTTTCTCTTTTTTATTCATGTCATCTGTATTTTTATTTTATCTTGAATTTGGCATTAAGTGATTTGACTGTCATGGGATAGGCGCTGGGTGTTCCACCTCATCGTGTGCTTTTCATCGCTGAGCAATGAAGAATCTAAGAATCGAAGAATCTAAGAATGTCGCTCCCGTAGTGAAGTGGAGAAGACAAGGGCGCAAGCGAGGGAGAAAGCAGAGAACGAATTGTCTCTCGCTTGCTCGCGTTCCCACTTTACAATTACTAAGTCGAAATACGCATCGTGGAGAAGCGGAGACGCGAGAGCGCGGCGGAGAAGCCCCGGTCGATGTTGCACCCGCCGTGCGCAACGTTTAACTTTTGCCACTAGTTACCTTACGGTGTATTAAAGTTTGACTGTTCCAACGGGAAGCCCGAAGCGAGGCGAGCTCGCGCGCTGCTCGGTATAATGAGATAACTGCGGCTCTTGGAAACATCGCGGCCACACTTGTACGACGCGCTCGGGAAACGCTGAGAGCCAACAAAGCCAGAGAGAAGCCGTAAGCGCGGGGGTGTTGGGAGTGACGAGGGGGGAGCGACGGGGGCGGGGAGGATGCCGAAGGAAGACGCCGAATGGAACTCGGTGGCTGCAACGAGGATCCCGCGCTGACGCCGCCTTTGCCGCAGCGTTCCACTGCTTGTGCGCTATGAAGACGTCTCGTAACTCCTCGCGATCGGTACGATCGGCATACTCGGGGCGTCCCTGTCATTCAACTTACCGATCTCGGTCGCCCGATCAAGAGCTGATATCACGAATCTGTCTTAACTGTATACAGCCACTCCGCTTGCTATGTTGCTTGTTTTTTATTTTCTATCGCGCAGTTAATTTTTTTTCCTCGTTTTTTTTTGTCTGTGAACCTCACAGCATATCCCGATAATATTCACCTGCTTTTATTCCAACCCCGCGGTTCTCGGAGAGCGCACGCGCAGCTCGTATTCGTGCGATTTCGTTGCCCGCACGTATTTTTCATCTTCCGGCAATCGCATCGCGCTAACACATCGAAATCGCGCGTAAAAAAAGCCGAAACGCTGTCGGCGGTTAACGCCGACTCGCGTGAGTTTCGCGGGGGCTCGGATGAAAATCGCGCCGCCACACATGCCGAATTTTTTTCTTTTTTTTTTGTACAATTACAATGCGGAACTAGCGGAACGCACCTGGTCCGATATCGATATCGGCTCTGCGGTCCGTTGCCCCAAGTCGAAAGTTCTCGTTGCGCAAACGGAGATGCATCGGCCGCGCGGAGATCATGGGCGCGGATTAAAGGCGGAAAAGGGAATTGGGAATAAAAGAGAAGGCGAAAAATAAAAAATAAGGAAAAATAAAAAATAAAAAATAAAAAATAAAAAAATACATAAAAACAGGTAAGGCCAGCGAGATTACGCGCATTCTTTTTTTCGTGTACGTACGAAAAATCGAAGATAGCGCGCGGAAGCGCCGTGCATAAACGACGAGAGACGAGGGGGTTATCGAACTTAAGTCGTATGTCTACGTGCGTGTGTATATATGTGTGTGTGCGAGCGCTGGGTTAAAAAGTCAAGCAACCCACGCATCACGGGTACCCTCCGATGGGTATCAGAAATACGACGCGGACCGTTATAACTTTATGATGTGTGTACGGAGTTTAATATACGGGAAAGAGCGGGATATTCGTGCATTGTCGAGGGGAACAAAGCCCGGCTCTCCCCGCGGCGCTGCTGGTGGATGCAGCGCTTGGGCGCGCTCGCAGGTCCTCGGGTTGCTCCTGCTGCCGCTGCTGCTGCAGCAGCAGAAAGTATAGAGCTGCGGAAAGAGGGTGGGAGAGGGTCGAAAGCGACGACGTGGAGGCCCCTTGCCTCGGACTCGCGCCTCGGTCCTTACCGTAAAACTTCTTTCCCATAAAACTTGCGTAGGTACTGTCCGGTCGTTCGTCTGTTGTCAAATCTAACCTCGTGTGTCAACGAATAGTCAACTACATATATTTGATATAATATATATATGTATTGCTAACGGCCGCGAATCACTCGCTCGGCACTCCACCATTCACCACGTGCGCCCAGAGAGCCCATCCAGCGTGCCTCGCGTGCGCTCGCTCGCTCGGACGGTCGTCGCGTCGTCGGCGCGTAAATCATTACGCTCATAACGAGGTGTCGTAAAACGTGATCCTATTATCAGTCCTTTCTCTATTAAAATGTTCCGATCTCGCGAGTAATGGTGCAAATCGCCGAGAAAGAGCCAAGGCAGGCGAGGAACACCGCGGGAACGACGAGAAGAGCTCGCTACAGAAGAGCTACATCGGGCTCGCGAGATATATTATCATCGTAAACGATAAGACGAAGCGAGAGATGTGCATATGGGAAATGTAGATATATGTCTGTTTTTTATGCGTGAATTCGGTTCACGCATCCTCGCATTTCTTATTCCTTTCGTTAGTTTTCGCGTGTACGTGCTGTGTACTCTCTGCTCTTCCGTCTTCGCGCGCATTTTTTCACGACCGAGCAATTCGTTGATTTACTGACGGAGTTTTGGTGGTGCCGTCCGCTGACACAGACTACCTCCGCCGTAGTCCACCTTCCTCTCTCTCTCTCTCCTCAACATCTCGCGAAAGCATTCAACGAGGCTCCCAACAGTACAGGAAATATTACACTCCCTCATATTTCACACCGAATAAGCAGTAAACATTGTCCTGGAGGGGGGGCGGGGTGTAGTCGGGTGGTCGCGGCCAGACCGGGCCGGGCCGGGCGCGGTGGAGAAAAAAAGTTTTGATTAAGCCGACGACTTGACCCGACATCTAATTTGCATCGACGGTAAATCACGTCCCGAGTGGAGTCCGGCGCGCGCGCATGCGCGCTGCACGTTATGCGCGAGACGCGCGCGCGCGCAGCTCTTTCGGGATATGCGTGGTTAAATAAAGTGCCACGGCGAGCTGAGGAGACTGCGTTCGGCGGCCAAAGAGTGGGAAGTCTCTGCCGGTGCGGAGAGAGCGAGAAAGAGAGTTAGAGCAAAATGACTCCGATGTTTGCTATTCCGCATTCGTATTTCCGTACGTTCGCCCGGTCGCTGCGTCGACCGCGCAGTCGCACGAGACGACAAAACTCTAACAACCCGCCGGGGTGGGGGGGGGGGGGGGGGGGTGCCGCTATCGCGCGCGCTATCAGTCAACGAGAGGTTACGAGCCAAAAGACGAAATATTAATGACGAAGCCGCGCGCTGCGTCATGAACTCGAGAGTTCAGCTCTCTCGCGGTACGCGCAAATTATTAAAACGCCGTTGCGGGACGTTCGCGCGAGTCCGCAAGCGTTTCTTTTTTTCAGGGCCAACGATTTTCACGCCGCGCGACGTTCATTCCGCGGTCGTTTGTCAATCGTTAATATTTCGGTAGCCGCGCGCGCGCCAGCTGCGCGGTCGGCACGTGTTGCTCGGTGAGTTATGCACTGGAGGTAAAATATACGGCGAATATTCGAGTAAATTTACTCAGCTCCGCCCTGTGTTAAATATTTTCTCGCGCGGAGCAGCGAGAAAAAGATATCAATTGCGATCGCAGTTTTTTTGTTAGCCTTCGTCTAAACTTCGTCTAGAATTTATGTACAAAGCGTTGTTAGTCACATCGAACAGGTTAAAACGCAACTCCGTGAAAATATTCTCGCCCTTGAATATCGCCCGTCGATATCTCGCGCGGCGAAGCATTTAAAATCCAAACCAAGCAGAACGCCGCGAGATATAGGCTGCGATATTGCAATTAGCACGAACGCGATTCCTCTCGCGCCCGCGGTGCGCCCGGCCCGCGCGTCGAACCGGGGCCCCCGAGCAGCTCTTCTCGTGCTGCCGTGTAGATTCGTGCCCCCGCGAGAAAGCCGAAGGGGGACTTGTTGAAACTCGTGTTTGGCAACGAGATAGAATCCAGCGTGGAAGTTAACCGCGGCGAGCCGATGTAGTACCACGTATTGCACTGCGCCGCGGTTGTCCCGGGCAGCGCCGAAAGGTCATCTTCGATAGAAAAAGGGTTGCCACGCGCGCTCTCGCGCCCGGCGAACTTCTGGTATCGTGGCGGGGAACCTCTCTCCTCTCGCAGCGTTCTCGCGCTGCATTCGAGGAGATACAAAACGCGAGAGCCGAGGCCGCGAGAAACCGCAAGGGAATCGGCGGAGCGAGAGAGACGACGAGAAGAAACGAAGAGAGAGGAAAAGAAACGAAGACGAAGAAGACGACGACGACGACGACCTCGTGGTAGCAAGTACGTTGCCTGGTGTGCAACGCGAGAGAAGTCGCCGCGCGGCGCGGACGCAGCGAGGACTAGTGCGGCGGTGAGAGGGAACGAGAATGGTCGGTGGTACGCACGTACCGGTGGCGGTCAACGGTGATGGCGACGGCGGTGGTGGTGGTGGTGATGGTTGCGGTGGTGGTGGTGGCGGCGGTGGTGAGTGCAGCACGCCGCTCGCGCTCTCCTTGTGCTGCTGGCCGCTGCTGCTTCTGGTATCCGCCAACGGATCAAGTAATGCGGACTCGCTCCATATTAGGACCTCTCCACACCATATCCCGCACGCACTGTTTCCTCGTTGCCCGGCGCGCGCGGTATAAGTTACACGCCGGGGCATATTGAGGCCTCCGCGAGATTTCGCGGCCAATATCCGCGGCAGCATTGATAAACGAGAAATGGTGTATGCATGATTTTTTTTCTTTCGTTTCTTTTTTCTTTTCGGTGAAATAAATTTGATTTATCGGACCGGGGAATAATTGAAAATCGCGTTCCGCTCGCGATGGAATTGTATTTAATTATCGAATAATTTCGTTGTGTTGTCGAGTCGTTGTTTTATTGTATCATTGAATTACGTTTCGTTCCGGTTTGCCGGTAAATTGCGACGCGTTTGACTCGCCATCACCCGGGAACAAACGCCATTACACTCTAATCTCAATTACATCGTATCGACTATACACAATGCGCAACGAACCACCGGCGATAAATCAACGCTCGACGAGCTGAAATCATCGTGACACGATGATTTCAGCTCATCGTTACGGTGTGTAAACTCCGGGGCTTAAACTTTCGCCGCGGCGCAATTGTTACGATAAAAAAAAAAGAAAAACAACGAAGCCCTCGGTTACGAGTCTGTTAAGGATCTTCACACGTTTTCGAGCGACTCGAAGATTATCGACCAAGACGAATGTAATGTTAAAACCACGGGGGGACTGAGAGAGTGAGGAGCGAGAGAGAGAAAGAGACGCTATTTCTGGGACCATGGTCCCCCTAAGAGTATCGTGCAGAGAAAGAGAGACAGGTTGTATTTACGGTGTCCGGGCGCGCGATAGCCTCGAGGTCTATAATTCGAGTTAATATATTGCCTAGTTGCCGCAGCCGATTCAAGTAGCACCTGTTGTACCGTGCGGCCCCTTCTCCCGTAGATCCCCCTCTCTTTGCCGCCCTCCCCTCCAACACTTGACATGACTCGCCGGCGCTAATAAGCTAAGCCAAAGCCGCGGCGCGCTTGGCCCTTGACCGTGCGACGGTCGACCTGCTAAATCCACTCGAGTGCAACGTAGCACCTGAGAAATATCTACTCGTCGATCCTTCTTCGAACACCATCACCGCCACTGAGTGGTGACGGTAATGGCGGTGGATTGGTTAGGGAGTGAACGATGAGGAGGGGGGTTTAAAACCGCTGGCGGGGCATTCAACTGCGTGCACCAACAATGCTGCGCATCTGGTATGCGCCGGAGCTTCTGATCTCTATGCTTTCGTTATGCGGAGAAAGGTTCGGCGCGACTATTTCTCTCCTCGTAAGAAAGTTTACTTCTTCGGCCCCCCGCGGCTGGCCGAAGAAGTAAACTTTCGGATATTATTAAAAATGGGACACCCTGTATATATTTCTACGGTGAGTGTGTTATGCGAAGCCACGAGGAGTCCCCGAGCGTGGAACGAAGAAGGCGAGGAGGACGATGAAGAAGACGAAGTTGGAGGCCGAGCGGCGGCCCCACCCTTGCGCTCAGTCGTACTGTAAGCGAGAGCGGACGGTGCACGGTGGGATGTCACGCGAGGTCGACGCGCGACGACCGCGACGAGAGCTCGTTGACTCTCTCCGCGCGCAAACGCGATTCGCGCTGTACCCGCACCTCGCGCGCGGTGTGCTTCGCCGCTGCGGTAACGGTACCCCGCGCCAGCTCGACCGTTGCGCTCTTCTCTCGCCGACTTCTAATCGCTCACTCGCGGCTGCTTCGCTCGGCGCGCGCGTCCTGCGCCCCAAACGCGATTCCCACGCTTCATCCAAAAACGCGCGACGTAACTGCGCGTGGGTGAAACCAAACCGCGATGGGTTGCGATTTTTCATCGCAAGAAACGAACGCCGAGCGTGACGCTGCGCTATATAGTCGGACGCTCGCGCAGCGATTCATAAAAATATAAAATCTATACGAATTCGAAAGCGTATTATCTCGGGCTATGCTGTTCTCAGCACGTACGCCGTGGTATGAGCGAAGACGATGAGCATTGGCGCTACAGGTAGAGGTGCGGATAGGGATCGTCGATTTGTCTGTCAACGATCGCGAAACCGGAGTTTCCCGGGGCGAACCTCCTCGATCAACGACGATTGTGCTACGCGCGCCGCGGCAGAAGCTCGGCTGAAATAGCAGGGGGCGTGTCGCAGCGCTAACGCGAGGGGCACACACTCTGCAAGCCGCGCACCGGCGTCGACGCAACGCGCCGGTATCGCTGTGTAATTTTCTTTATAATTGTAGCCAAGCGGCTGAAAGCTCGCTATCGGCAATGGCCACACGACGGAGCATATAATTTTACCCTGGTAAGACGCCACCGCGGCGGTTTCCCGTTAGATATCTCGTTAACCGACGTCGAATCGACGGTTCGTCTCATTCACGTTCAATGACGTAGCAGCCACGCGGCGCCGTCGACGTCGTTGAGGCGCTGAGGGCTGCTTTTAGACTCCGGCCGTCGGTGCTACTGTTACGTCCCACGTAACTTCGTCCATAAGATACATATCAATCTTATATTAAAAAGTCCGTAATTCGCGCCAACGTAACAATTGTTGTCGATATAACTCGGCCTCTGATTGGTCGTACGGAAACGACGGCAGTCCGATGTTTTATATCGCGAAATTTGGCATTTGTCAGAAAAAGAAAATTGTTTTTTACGTTTTTCTCCTCGAATTTTCGATTTTTCGGACTAACACCTGCGATTTTGGGAATCAGCGGGAAATTTATCATTGGATAGGGTTTTCAGACCCACCACAGTCATTAGCCTGATAATAGACGAAACATTTTGTATGAAGTGTGGACAAACGTCGCTCCAGATCAGTCATATACTACGATTCGTAATAATCGCAGCAGCTGCCGGAGCGTTGCACCGACTCGCCGCGTGTATACGAACTGATTCGCTCTTCTTGTGCATCTTTGCGCATAGTTACCGCTCTCGTGCAGTACGTACATACGTATATAATTCATGCACGAGATATTCGTGAGAGACGCCGCTGCGAGGCGCGTGGGCGTGCTTTATATCCTGCGCGCATAAGACACTCGTGTAATTATATTTGCGATAGAAGCCTCGACGTTTCACAAAGCGGCGTGCGTCACGTTATCATTAGCGAGCGAAGTTGAACCGAGATAATGCCTCTTTATTCTCGGTACACTCGGTGGGCTCGGTGCACTTCAGGCACCGTGGCCTTGTTCCCTCGAGATGTACCGCAAATGTAATGTTGCACGGGTCCCATGACGAATGTCGTCCCGGTTTGGCTAGGCACTACCGGTTGGGGTTCGCGAAGAGAATTCAACACTAGACTGCAACCAGGAAATTCTGACGGCATTGGAAATGTCGGTCATGTCGGAGATTTGGAAATACCAACTTGGTCCCTAATGCTCCAACTTGGACCTTGTAAATTGAAAATAGACCCTTCGACAGTATCCCGGCCTACGTGTCAACGGCGGGGGAATTGTTGAACTCGATGCGCGGCAATCGAGATTTCCAGGTGGTCTCTCCCGACGTCGTTTTGCGATAAAAATATGTGCATCCTGTTTTACCTACCCACGCCGTTTGGCCCCGTTTCCGTCAATCCCGTTGGCGCGTTTTATTGTAGCAAATATCGGCGGAGCGGCTTATTCCACGGACCGCGCGGAGAGAAACCGCATCAGCGCGCGGCGCGTCCTCGATCACACATTGTGCCGCCTGTGCTCGGCGCTCAGAGCGCGCCGCGCAGAAGTGAGCGAACACGCCGGCGGCGACCGTGAGCCCCGGTGCTATCAGCTATGTCGCGGTGTATAATTTTCAAGAAACGCTACCGCGCCGCCACCGCGCGTTACCGTTAGGTATCTCGTTAAGGGTCAAGCCGTAGCGACAATTGAAAAATGCCCCGGTGCTGTTGATGTTGTTGGTGCTGCTGCTGCTTCTGCTGCGGTTGCTGCTGCTGCTGCTTTTATCAACATATCTCTAACTAGTGCCGAACGGCACCCAGGCCGTACATTGTCTTTTCCTGCATCGCTTCTCCCGGCTGGGTAGAGAGGCGAATGGGGTGGAGGGGAGGAGATGCGCCGTTGTAACTCTCCGTGATTAACGAGCGACCGGTTAAATTTATCGTTTAGTATACGCTGATGGGAGAACTTGGCGCTGGTTACGTTGGTCAGGTTGGCGCGGGGTCACTTGGCCCCGACGCGAAGCACGTACGAAACGTCCTGCCGCATTAGACGTCATTGTGGGGCCCCTCTTGGTCTTGGCGTCGCGACGAATTAACGCCGCGATCTTCGTCGCTGCGCTTTCATTCCGCATGATTCTATTTCGGTTAAGACGAAAAGGATGTGCAAAATGCGCAAAAAAATCTGCGATTGCAACGAGAGCATACGGTCGTGTCTCAGGGGATTGAAACGGTTGTATCGAATCGAAGATAATTTATATGATTCGCCTATTTACGACTGGTCGAGTGAGCCGCCCGGTATACATGATTTGTTGCTACGCTTCTATTTCGCACGATTCTATTTCGGTTGAGACGCAAAAAGGATGTGCAAAATTCGCAACAAAATCTGCGATTGCAACGAAAGCACACAGTCTCAGGGAATTGAATCGGTTGTATCGAATCGAGGATAATTTATATGATGCACCTACTTACGACTGGTCGAGTGAGCCGCCCCGTGTACACGACTCGCGAGTGGGCGCCGCGCGTCGAGCGAGCAAAGCTCCGGTAGGCCCGAAACCCCGTCGACGAGAACGCACTTTCGATTTTCGCGGTACACGCGTTCTACGCCGCTTGTATTCAATTAATCAACGTAATACGTGTGTAATCGAGTCCGACACTCCATTACGATTATTCTCGTGTAGAGATACGTGCGCCGCTAATATAAAATTAATCAACCGTTTAATCATAACTGGATGGCGCGTGCGCGGCGGCGCATCGGGTGGGCAGCGCCGCGCACGAGCGGCGTCGTTTCACTTTCCCTTCGTTCGCGCGCGTGCAAAACACACGCTGCTGCTGATTCGTCCATCGCCGATCCTCTTACGTCCCGTCCTCCCGCGCGCGATACGCATACGCGCGTGGCGCCACCTCAACGTCGATTGCTTCAGCCGCTTTGCTCGCAGGTCAACGACCTTCGGAGAACCTCCGACCCTACCTCTCGGATCAACAATGTGAGAGACAAATTTTGACGTCCGCCGGAATGTTCTCGTTCTCCCGAACCGTTTGACGGAATGCGATGCGTCACCCGTTTAAATGTAACGTATCTTCCCGCGCGAAGATGCGCGTCGCGGGGGCGCGCGTCGCACGAACGCCGGACATTCCTGGACATTCAAGTGCGGACATTCCCGGACGGTCGAACCATCGACGAACTCATCTGTATGAACGCGTTTCCAACGCCAAGTAATGCTTTTAATGACAATCCGTGACGGGATGTCGATAATGTGGGTGTTTTTCGTTTTGCCTCTCTCTTTTACCGATTCTCGAACCATTCAAAATAAAATCAAAATCAGAATCCCAGTAAGAATAAAAAAATTCCCCACAATTTTAGGCACATTTCGTTAAATTCTGTCTGCGAACGAAGGAGTTAATGCCAAACGAATCGGCCAATTGGTGACGAGGGGTGCGGTGTCGCGGGGGGCCTATGGGGCGGGGGCGGAGAGGGGGAGTTACACAGAGGCGACGGGCAAGAGACTGACGAGCGGCGATCAGATGGGCGGAGGCCATTACTCACATCACCGGGAGATGTCAGCCGTGCTGGGTGTTGTTATTAATTAAATGTCTGACTGATAGGCATCGAGCGTGCTACAGACGAAAGCTCTCGGTGCGCTCGCTCGCCTCTCGTTCCCTCGGTTCCAGGCTTCCTTCCTATTAGATATCATTTGTCTCCGCTACCGGATATTTCTCCACCTTTTATAACGCGCGCCGGGTCTGTGTGCATTCTCGCTCGCTCGCTTCGTTATACCGAGATTTATTATACTGTATTCAGAATGCGCTTCGACTTTTCAATTCCACCCACGCAACGCGCGGGATCGCGCTCAGCGTTCCGGAGGCGCGCGAGCGCAACGGAGAGCAGCGTCGAGAGCGGTTCTCGCGGATGTTTGGAAAATACGATATCCGCCAGGGACATCGGACACCGCACGTCGCTTCGGATCACGGCGATCACGGGGAATGCCGAAAGTGGAATGACGAATCGATGGCAAACGGAATTTAGATTTTTTTTTGCTGTCGCAGACATTTCTCGCAATTAGCCAGGTTCAGGTTCTCTAGATTCGTGCATTCTGCCCGAATAATGTCGCGATTACAGGCGGGCAGTCATTGCCACAATTGCGCATACGACTAAATCGCCTGGCGCTGCAAACGCCCGTCTTTTGATCCTCTGCGCTTGACGCCGAGTGTGTCACTTCCGCGTATCCCGTGATCGCGGTAGCTTCGCCTCGGAACGAAGACGCGCGGACGCGGAGACAGATATACGCATCAGAGCGAGACACGCGTATCGTGAGTTATCGCGAACGAGTTGGCCGAAGAAAAAAAAAGGGCGGGGGGGGGGGGGAGAACGGACGACGATCGGTAAAGTATCGTATCGTTTTACCTGACAGATACATACTACTTATTAATATTAATGAATGGGGCTTCTCGTATGAGCCGGCGACTGATTTATGTCGCCAAGTGGCTACGCCAATGCCCGAGCTGTTGCATCGTCATAAATCTCGGTTGCGTGGCGGGTTAAAAGTGGTTTCGATTCGTTACTTGTATTTTTAGCGAGTCGCTTCCTTCTGACAAGCCCTCATTTCGTGGGGATCCCCCGGTCCTCTCTTACCCCCTCCCCTCTTGCCACCCCAAGTTCCTGTTCTCGTCGCCGGGCCAGCGCCGCAACCGCCTCGCCCGGCCATAGCGCGCGGCGCGCGGCCCAACCCCGATTCGCTATACGCGCCCAAAAACGAGTTTCAAATTGTTGCCCCTGTCTTCTAAAATTCCCTTTAATGCCCTTAAGTGGGCCAGCATTTCTGGCCGGCAGCGGCAGCGGACTCCTGCGAATTTGCTTCGTGAAAAATGATGATAGTCCCCCCGGCCGTCGCTAATTATCGTGCAATCTACCGTTTCCGCGAACTGCACACACACGCGCTTTGGGCTGCTTTGGGCCGCATGTATAATCAAACAGTGTGATTGGCAGCGACGAGCGACGATAATTCATCGTACGAATTTTCGAGGATTCGTGTACACTGCGGTGCCGGCCGTGGTGGTCGACGTTCGCCGGCTCCGCGATGCCCGCACGAATCAATCAGACTTTTATTGCCGGTGAACGACGTGGAGAAAGGTACTCCGGGATTCGTGGATAACACACGTTGAGCAACGATACTGTATATCTCGGTTCTGTATTATAAATCGGACGGCGATTTTATTACAAATCCATCTTCCATTTGATCGTAAATCTGTATTATAAATCCATTATTGATTTGATTATAAATCCGTATTATAAAGCGTTATTACAGCGTCGCTTATTTATAGGAAACAAGCGTCTCTCCGCAACTGCGTCGTCGATGCGCACAGCCGTCATTAGGCATCGACCCCAGCTAACAATGTCTTATAAAACCGCACTGACGTTACGGTGACACAGAATCAGTCGGGAATCAATGGGATCGTAAAAAAATCAACTATCCTAGTTGCGTCCTCTTTGTTTTTTCCTCCTCTCCCCCTCTCCCCTCGTTATCACACGGGCACCAGGCGCATCATTCCCGACCCGAGTCTTATTCTCGCATCGATCCTGATCGCTCCTCGATCCCATCGATCAATTTTCCCCGTGGCGACAGGGCCGCGCGCGACACGTGTCGGGTGCACTCTAGCCGCCTGTTTTAAATATCGATCCATCAATTTTTCTCTATTATCACGGCGACTCAACGGCCCCCGCGACGTCACAACGTTGGGCTTGAGTTTTAATTTCTCGATGGTCCGGACACTCGCTCGAGTTGACGACATCCTCACCTCACGTGTGGTCATCCCAAACTCTTGGCTGGCATCCTGCGTACCGTCCAAGAGTTTCCGTTCGTTACGCGAGAGATCATTGGTTGTTGTTTCAAAGAGCTGGTCCCGTCCATTGTATAAAAATATAAAATGAAAAAAATGAAATAAAATAAAATAAATAAAAGACGGAGAGTGAGGAAGCTCGGCTAATTTTCCATCCCTCTTTTAAAAAGTTCATGAGTAATGGAAAGCATTGTTAGCAAACTATTCGAGCTCTGATTGGCTGGGACTCTCAGACCGAGTCCCAGGTTCATTTGTCTTTGATAACTTTGACAGTTCTGTCAAATCTCGCATTTTTTTTTAATCCACTGAAAAAAGGTTGATGGCAGTGTTTCAGGGGTAGAATATGCGACCTGAGAACGATGGTATAGCTTAACAGTCGATATTTTGGAAAAATAAATTTCGTGACTCCGATTTGGGCGGTTTTCGGCGCGGCAGCCAGATCTACGATTTCTGACAAACTGTTCGGCGAAATTTTTTCTTTTTTTTTTCAAAACCAACTAAAAAAGGATTGTAACCGGTGTTTTCAGGGGTAGAATATGCGACTTGAGAACGATGGTATAGGTTAAAAGTCGATATTTAAAAAAAAAAAAATTTCGTGACCCCGATTTGGGCGGTTTTCGGCCCGGCGGCCAGATCTACGATTTCTGACAAACTGTTCGGCGAAAATTTTTTTTTTTTTTTAAATCAACTAAAAAAGGATTGTAACCGGTGTTTTCAGGGGTAGAATATGCGACTTGAGAACGATGGTATAGGTTAAAAGTCGATATTTTGAAAAAATAAATTTCGTGACCCCGATTTGGGCGGTTTTCGGCCCGGCGGCCAGATCTACGATTTCTGACAAGCAAAACGACAAATTTCTTTTTTTTTTAATCAACTAAAGAAGGCTTTTCTAGTTGCGATTTACCCTTTTAAAACTTTATAAGAGCGCAGCAGCGCAAAGGCATCTCGGGCACGCGCGCCAGCGCGTGTGATTAGCCTAGTAAATTCAACCACGAGCGGCAGTGTTCTTTTTTTCTTCTGTCTTTTCTTCGTCTTCCTATGACATTTATTAATTACATCTAGATCATCAAACATACTTAACGTTGGTAACGATTTTCGAGCGCACGCTCCTCGCCGGCTAATGCGCACATCGTCGTCGTTCGATATCGCGCGAAATCTCCGCAACGTATCGGGTGTCTCCTCGATGCGGTAGCGACGAGATGTGTGTCGCCCGTTGCCACGAGACGTCGAGGACACCGAATATCCCATGAATATTCATAACGCAACAGGATTACTATTACAGATACGAGATACGATTAAATGCCCCCGACGTTCTCATCGGCAAACCGGACAAATGTATTAGTGCGGCGGCAGCGGCCACTTGTAGCGAAAAAGGAAACGTAATTATTTCAACATCGCGGTGCTTCGATATGCCCACCTTCCCTTGGTATTCTGAACTCTGCCGCAGAGGTTCGCCGCCTGGGTTCGCGTCTCGTTCTACAAGCTGTAAACAAGGGTCCGGAACGAAAATCCTCCAACCAACTCCGGGTGATTTACCTCCGGATCCAAACATACCTCTGTCCCAGTTTGTGTCGCACACCGACTCAACGACGCGAGGCCGTCAATAACGCGACAAGTCGAGTGTGCATCGAACGTCATTGTCGCTCTCTGGCTCTGGAATGGCACGCACACACGAATGACAAATTCAATGTTCCCGATATCTCGGCGTTGCGACGCGGTTCACGCATCGAGTCCGAACGACGTAGACATCGTCGGGTTCATCGAAGGGGACACAACGGGCCTGGCGTAAGCTGGAAGTTCCATCCGCGGAGAGCTTCGCGGCTCGCCGGGGTATCTCGAGGGCCAACGTTCAGGCACTGGGTTCAGTGAGTAAGGGGCCAACCCGGCCAGTTGGTTGGTTGGCTGGCTGGTTGGCCCGCTCGCTCGGACTGTTGAATTTCCGCTTCCACCTCGCTGATCGATCACGAGAAACGGAGGGAGAGAGGACACGAGGCGGTGGTGAGGGTGATGGGGGAGAGGCGGGGGGCCTCGAGCCGGCCACGAGAGGGTCCGCGGCACGATCGACAAATTGACTAATCGGGTGAAGTCAGCGGGAAGAGAGAAATGAGTGCCGAGAGGGAGCGAGAGAGAGAGATGTGGAGGCAACGAAGACGGCGAAGACTCCTTCGCGGCCTCTGGATCGAGCAACCCCACCGCACAGACACACGGATCGACGGACGGATCGCGGGGCGCACCCTCTTAACTTGGGATACTTCGCTTATGACGCTATCTGACCATCGTCCGACCGCGTAGCGGCTGAGCTCACGTGACATAAATACCACATTAGATCGTCTCGGAATACACCAACTTTTGCAGCTGCTGCTGCTGTTACTGCTGCTGCTGTTACTGCTATTGATGCTGATGTTGCTGGCGCGGTCCTAAGACGGAACTCCGAACTCAATCACGCGGCCGGTGAAATCCAACACCAGCCTCTCTCGCTCAACCTGGACTGCGCCCAAATTGTCGAATATCCCTCGGCTATATCCGTTGACGTAACTCGTTGTGACGCTAATTGCGTCCCTCGCGACCAATGGTTGTCACCCGGCAACCGCGCGATTGACGCCTTCGTCGCTCGTTCGATCAACGATTAGTTGAATTTCGGTTTGACGAAGGCGAAATATGACACCTCGGCGACGTTTAATGAGACACACTTCGGATATCCCGTGATTATAGACAGGGGGGTATCGCTGGCTTCGTTGGTCATCACTGGCTCGTCGGACTTTGTTGTGTGGGTTCGTGTATGGGTTGTGTTGTGGATAACGACACTAGCAGCGTGTTAAGCCGTCATGCTGTACACAGGGTAACGCCGAGGTTTACACAATCGCACGGGCCCAACGGCGTGACAAGAGGCGTGTCACGTCGGCGGGTCGACAATGTCGAACGAAGCATCAACGAATTTTCATATTGAGAGACTCACACGCTGATCTTCTCCTATTTACAACCGAGCGGAGCGTCGAGGTTCAGGAAAACTTGGACTCGGGTATTTGGCAAGAAACGAGGATTCAACCGCGATTATACCGCGTGTATACATTGAATGCCTTCGGGCCCAAAATAAATAACGCCGAATTGAGTTCGTTTCAAAACGCGAACGTATCGACGCTGGTTAGTTGGTTGATTATTTTTGTGGTAACGCTGTGCAGCTTGACATTCGGGAAGCAATTGTTTTTAAATATTCGAGAGTTACGATTGGCATTCGTTTTTGGCCGTGAACGAATCGCACATACATATCGCATCATGAATAAGCAGTATCCATACTCCGACCTGTGTACACATTTCGTATACTCTGCCCCTACCCTCTCCCGCCTGACCCCAGCCCCCTTCTCTTCGTCTCCCTCCCACCCTCCGCGTGCGCGTGTGTGCGTCCGTGTGTGGGCACAGTGCTCTTACGGGACGCAGTCCCAGGGCACGAAATAAATTTTTCTCTTTCTCACTCTCTCCCCTACTCCCGCGCCTCGGCCAGCGTCGTGAGATATTAATCTCGCGTTCCGCATTGGCGTCCCGCGGCGCCGTCTTCGATAAAACGAATCGAACGTCCAAAAATTAAATACAATTTCACCTTCCCCGTGAGAATGATTAACGAGCCGCGATCCCGCGGTCGGAGAGGAGGGGAGGGAGGGGGCCATACGTCCTGGTCAAACTATTCTCGACATTATTCCGTTTCTTATATTATAACATTGTCTTATATTATAGGTAACGCACTACATATTAGTACATTCCTACATTAAATATGATGATATTCGCACGTGCCAAAGTGTTACCCATCCGTTCATCTCGGTTTGCCCTCGTCCGCTTCCCGTCGTTCCCATCCGTCGACATGAAATTCGCGCGCGAGTGGCACGCGCATCGCGCGTCCTCATCGCAATAATTGGTGACAACTGTAGGACAGCGAGTGCGACGAAGCCTGCGAGGAGCCAGGATCAAGCGGAGGTTCTTGTGCGGATCGGACTTTGATATCAGCGAGAGTAACAAACGACGATGACGACCGCGACGACGACGACGACTCGGGGCGTTCGCAATACGTGAGCACGGAAGCCGCGAGTGAGAGAATCGAAGAAACGAAACGCAGAGCCCCCCCAACCGTCGGGATCCAGGATGAGCGCGCCGAGAGCCGTGAGAGGACCCGGCGTAATAAATTTCACGGGGTAAAAAGTCTCGGGTTATACGAGAGCAAGAGATTGATGGAGGAACTAGTGCGAGGTGCGAGAGCGCGCGGAGTAGCGTAAGTGGTGTCTGGATGGCCTTTTGCTCTTCGACAGTGATCATCCGACGAGCCGAGAAAAAAGTGCCCCGCACGCCCCTTCACCCTCCGCCTCTTCGAGAAGTTTCAGTTCGTCACTTCGATCTTACTTAACAACCGCTATTTTTCTCGCTTGTTGCGACGTTGCGCTCAGGGCCATCGCCGAGCTCCTCTCGATTGGTACCCCACCCCCCGCATCTGCTCGGACGATCGCAAAGTAGCGTCTTCATTCGATTGTCTCGTTCCTCATTGATGCACCGAGCGAGCCGTAAGCTCAATTACCTCCGCGGTCTGTACTCTAAGATCTGCCGCGCGCGTCGCGGGAATGTAACCTTTCGGAAACTCGCCGACGGTATAATCGAATGCGATAACGAGATTCTCAAAATCGCGGCGTTTATCTGATAACCGCTGCGATGTATCGGCGGATATCGAGATTACAGCGATACAACGGTGTATCGAATTCACGGCCGCGGAACAGGGCATTGATGAGGATTTTCGGAAACTGCGCGCCTCGCAGTCGGCGGTTACCGAGGTTCGGGTGTGAGCAGGGCGCCTGCATCGCGGCAACCCGCGATGCTCGGTCGCTCGACCGTCGACCGTGCATCAGGGGTCGCTGGTCACTGTTTCCAGTTCTACGGTCCTTGACCCAGACACATCTTTTGTATTTTTCCGAGCTATTGAATTGCCATGGATGGTAAAAGATTAATTCATCCTTGAACAAACATTATATTCTCTTCTTTTTCTGTAAACACACGAAAAATATCGACACACATTGACCAAGATGCCATAATAGGAAAAGTCGTCCAATACCTATTATTGTCGATAAGCAAACAGACCAATGAATCAAGTGTTCATCAAATGCCTCGCCATCCGTTCCTTCACGGGTCGCGATTAACCCTGCGACGAGACCCAACCCTCGATAACTTCTCGGACCAAACCGCAAAACACTTTACAACGGCTAAACGCACCTTAATCTCGGTCCCCGTGATCCTCGACCTCGCCCTAAAATCTTTGTAAATAAACTTTCACCCAATCCCCGCCCCCTCACCCCTGCTGCTGCCCGGAGTGATTCCCGCGGCATCGCGATGTTTGGACAGCCCGGAAACTCCCATTACGGGAAACAAGTGCGGGCAAGCGAGGACGAGATTAGACGGGTCCCGAAGTTGCCAGCAGTCCGGCGAAACGTAGGCAACCCCGTGGCAGACAGCGCGGAACGGGTCGTCCGCGCCGAGAGAGGATCACTTCGATATTAATTTAGTTGACCTCCGTGCGAGAGAGGGGAGGAAGGAGGGAGGAGGGAGAAGACGGATTGATGTTAGCATTTACCGTCCCGGGCGCCCGGTCCTTTATTTACCAACTGGCTCGTCCGCTTCAGGGGGCGAGCAAGTCACGGCCGCTCGCACAAGCGAGAGTCGCATCTCGCACCCCCCGACCTCGCGATTCTCGCGCGCCGCAATCTCACCCGCGTCGGGTCTAATTACGACGATAAGCGAAAACGCCCGCCCAACACAACTCGGCTGTACGTGCGATCGCGGTAGCCGGTAATGGACCGTCGTATAACCGATGATTAGGCGGGCCGCGCGAGCCCGAAACCCCGAAGCATCGCTCGAGCGGACTAACGGATGAGTAAGCGCTTTTCATTTCGCCAAAAATTATTCATCCTCGTTAGGGAGAACAGGGGGGGGGGGGGGGGGCTCGCTGATATCCTTGAAAAAATCCAGTAGCCCCTTGCCGGTCGAGAGAGCTGGGGTCGAAAAATAAAGGTACGTCGCGGACGCGCAAGGCGCAATAAAGTGCGAGACGCGGGTCGCGGAGTGGACCGAAGCTGAGGTCGCGGGACGCAGGAAACCTCGAGTATGCGAAGTGCGCGCGGGTTCAACAATTTGAGGTCGGGTGACGGAGTCTCATAAGTTAGAGGCCGCAGCCCTCGTAGTCCCCCTGCCCCCTCCCCCACACACACTGCCATTCGCTCCTCCGCTGCAGCCTCCTTCAAGATCGTCTCGCCCATCGGTCTCGCATATTTACGTTCCCGCCGAATGCAAATACGTCGCTCGGGCGCTCGCGCGCCGTGCGCGAGGCTCTCGGCCGCCGCCGCCGCCGTTGCCTCTATCTCTTCGCCCGTACTGTGCAACTATAAAGGTTTGACTAATCGGTGCTACGTTATTTCCGCGCGCAACTTACCAACCGCTGGGCGAGACCCCTAAATCGCTCAGGTTGTGAAACGGAACCCACGTTATGCGATTAAAAAAAAGAAATAAAAATTAAAAAAAAAAAAAAAACGAACACACTGAAGAAAACGGCCCCGACGTACAATGAGCTTTTGTGAAAAGAAGAGTGTGCGCGCGGAGGCTTCGACAGTCCCCGCTTACGGTCGTCCCACGTTCGATGACCCTCGGCGCAGTATGCGGGCTTCCAAGTTACGAAGGAAAAAATAAATACGTATATATACAAGTACACACATGCCTATATCTATATACATATGCATATTTCTTTTTTATGCAAGCAAAATCCTCTCTCTCTGTCTCCCTCTTTCTCCGGAGGACCCGGTCGAGCCGGGGCGCGTATAAAAATTTGCCAAAACTATTTACGGAACGCTTCATTCCCGCGCGGGCGCGCACGGGGCCCCGTAGGAACCGTATTTATTTGATGGCCTTAACGAGGAGTCGATCGGGCAGCCCGAGCCTCGGGTGGTTCTCTCGAGCCCGCGACGAGAAGGACGAGTCGGAACGGCTGCGCGCTTCGCTTATAGATATCGCGTGTCATTTTTCGGGGAGACAGCGCGCGCGAGTTCTCTCGGCTTCAGTCGGTCGTGCATATAACACCGGCGGAGGCGACTGGTCATCGTCGTCATCGTCGGGAGGGAAGCGGCCGCGCCGGCACGTAAGAATAAAGCGGTGGCTGAGGGGGTGGGAGGAGGAGGAGGAGGGGAAAAGAGGCAAGGCCCGTTTGAGACGTGCGAGGTACTTCGACCACGCCAAAAGTATTTGCTTACGACGGCCTTAAATCAATATTAACTAGGGCCGGACCAATAATATACAGCTGTCTAGTGGCAAACGTGGCCCCCGATGGAAATGGCCCGAGCGAATGAGAAGAGCGAGAGAGAGAGAGAGAGAGGAAAAGGACAAAACCCCGGAGAAACGAGGAGGTGGAATATAAGAGAGAGGATGGGGAACGGGACGGGAGAGGAGAAGCGAGCGCGGCGGATGCATGTACGCCGCCGGCGAGAAGGCAACTAACATTCTTGATTTTATGGGGCCCCCTAGTTCCATTGTGCTCTTCTCTTTGGTTTTACTTTATTATACCCGGGCTCCTCTCGCGCGCGCGCGCGGCCGTATAACCAGTTGTGCGCCTACCAATCAAACTCGAAAACCTATCTCAACCTTTCGACTCTCCGCTGCGAGGCAACGTGTGTATGTAAATATATATGAGTTTGCGCGCGTGTGCGTCGCGGGTGTTTGCGTGTGGACGGAGCACAGGGGTAACCAGCTCGCGCCGCAAGCTCGTCGCGAGGTGTTTCTCTGTTTATTTAATTATCCCTTTTATTGGCACTTGGCTCACTCCGCCAACCGCGCGTTAACCACTTTTCGATTGTAATATCTGGGACACACGGGGAGCGCGAGTCGTGGCGACTATTTTAGTTTATTAAGTGCGGTCGACGGGATCGCCGAGAATACACGCGAGTAGGAATTGTGACAAGCTTTTCGTGGTCGCTGATTATTCACAACATAGTTTCATTCGCGAAAAAATCGCCCGGATTTTTTTTTTTTTTTTTGCCGTGCGCAAAGAGTATTGAGCCAAGGTGACTTTTATCCGAGGGACATTTTTTCGATATGCTTTCCTTCAAGGAAAATATTCTCTCCTAACGCCCTCTCAATGACACTTGGCTGGCTCCGCCAACTTGGCTCGCCCGATCGTAATATTGAGTTCGCACGACTTGCCTCACCCCATTTCAGTCACATTCACCAGCTGACAATTTCCCTGTGCGACGACGCGCGCGAAAAACAACCTTCGCACTCGCATCCTGTGTCTCAGTACTTTTTTTTCCATTTCAACCCAGCCAACAAGATTTTTATGTCCGGTGACCAGTCGTCTGCTCTCGCCGCCCCCGACTCGCGACTCGTCGTAAAATAAATATACACGCGTAACAGGAATGGGCCGGGGCTTGAGGCGGGTGTGCGGGGGTTGCGATAAGCGTCTGGTTTCTCTCTACGATCACCCGCGTGACCATCGCGTCGTACATCTGCAATCCCGCCAGAACCCCGGCGCGGCGTAGAGGCCGGCAGTTGAAATTCAATCAGATCCGTTGGCTCGAAGGTTCTGCTTTCGAATCTCGAAAATTGCACTGTCATGTACAAAAATCGTCATCCCCCTTGCTCCCTCCCCCTAACCCCCGGGCGGAAGGGCGGGCGGGAGGAGGGGGGGGGGGGGGGGTGGGGGTGGGGTGGCTACGGCGTCGGTGGCGAGAAGACGAGACCGAGCAGAGTTTGCGAGTCCCTTATTCGCGTACGATCACCCCGAGAGCCCGAGCAAACCGAGAAGGAAATTGCATACCCTGGACAATTGTACTCTGGCTTCGTCGTCCTCGTTCTTCTCGTCGTCCTCCTCCTCGTTTTCTTCTCTGTGTCCCTCCCACGTCTCCGGCAGTGCCCAACGGGCGATTCTCTTATTTTCCCCCGCGCTTGCATCTTTTTTTCCCGGCCGATTGATACCCCACCGCCGTCTCCCGTTATTTCCTGTCGTTGCGCTGCGAATGGCCGTCGCTCGATCTGTTACGCCGCGATACGCGCCAGCCATGAAAAGTTAAAGGGGCTGCGCGCGGGGGGGATGGACTGAGTAGGACAACCAGGAGCGACAGGAGAATACACCGGTTTGGCTGTCGATTTCAATTAGTATTCCGAGATCGTAATAACATCGAGGGTGGGAGGAGCGGGGGAGAGGGGGAGGGGTACGGTATACTGATATTGCGGCTGATATACCAGACGAGACGGTGGTCGCCTAGTCGGAGGGATCAGCAGCTCGCGTGGCCAGACGTTGCCGCGCGCACCCGAAGCGCCGGTATAATTGAGCGTAAAATCGAGTTTAGGATCACGATATAAGTAGCCCGCTCCACGAGACCCGAGGACGCGGCCGACTCGCTGCTGGAGATGGGCTGCCGTCTTCCTTAACCCCTCCCCCCTCCCCGGGCGTCCCCTACACCCATCCTGCTGGTGCGTCTTTCTCTACTCCACCGACGCCGAGGAACGCGTCGGTCGGCAGCGAAAGTGCCGGTGGAATGGGGTCGGTCGTGAGTCGGATGCTGAGCCGAACGTGAGTGAATGAAAAAGTCACCGCCGAGAGCCACGGAGAAGAAGGAGGAGGGGGATAAAAGGGGGGGGGGGGGGGGGAAAGGGAGGCTGTGGAGAAGTGCGGCGTAGGATGATAATATTTCAGATCTCATATATTTCACGCATTCTCATCTTTATATCCTACTAGCAACAATTGAGGAGAAAAACGCGAAAAACGATTTTTCACTTTTTCCCAATTTTGGCACTTTAGTAAAATCGGTGTAATTTTTCTTTGGATCTATAAATCGGGATTTAATTTTTGCATTCGAAAGAAAACTCTTTAACGAAGCGAATCCCGCCAGGCGGAACGCGATGTCTCGATTTTCTTATTTTTTGCAGATTTTTAAATCTGACCCTCAAAAATGGCAAATTTTTTGAAGGGGTACCCCTTGCGTTTTTTTGCGAAAAAAAAAAATTTCGTTTTTGCCAAGTTTAAAAACTTTATCCGATGGTAAATTTCCCGCTGATTCCAAAAACGACAGGTGTTTGCCCGAAAAAATCGAAAATTTGAGGAGAAAAACGCGAAAAACGATTTTTTTTCCGACAAACTGACAAATTTCACGATATTAAACATCAAACTGCTGCCGGTTTCCCAACGACCAATAAGATGCTGAATAAATCGACAACAATGGTTGCTCACGAACTTTTTAATAGAGGGTATCAAGCATAGGGTGTGCGTTTGTTGATTCGACATGTGCGCAATCCGCTCTCCACCCCCACCCCCCCCCCCCCCCCCCCTTCTCGACCTCGCTCGACAGACTGTACTTCTGGTCTATTACTGTCTCTTAGCAAATTTAATTTCCACGTCTCGCGCGCCCCGTGACTTCGCCAATGAGATCTCGTTGTGAACGCTCGCGCCGCTCACGTTCGCGGGATGGAGGCGGGAGAGGGAAAAAAATGTGGAGAAAAATGAGAACGAAACGCGTCTTACATTTTATGGACGAGGCGGAACGCTCGCGGAGGTCGAGTGGGGGAGAGAGAGAGCGACAGAGAGAGAGAGGGTCCACGCTGTATGCCGAGCTAACACCAGTCATTGGCTGATGATTGTCCGCCCGGTAGATTCTCGACTCCTCTCCTCTGCCTTCCTTAACGACTGCCATTGAGTTGGTCCGTTTACGAACCCTTCACCGCGCTCGTTGAGCACCTATAGGGTGGCCCCGGCGGAGTCAGCACTTTATACGTTTCCCGACTCGCGGGGCGCCCCGATCATTCTGGTACACTCACACACAGTTCACGGCCGTCGCAGAAACTACGTCTGGAGTTTCGTCGTTGGTTCGTTTTCCTCGCGAGTTTCGGCCTCTGCTCTCGTAATTCGGATAAGACGAACATCGCAGTGTACAAATAGTGTTAGGGATCTAACTGGATTCTGATCCGAATCCCTGTTTCCGATTCCCTCGGAATATCGCATCGAACGCGCGAAATTTACAGAGAATTCCGAATATAGTTCTCAATGGAATTCAAAAATGAAAAAAATCCTGTTTCTTGGGGATTTCGTTTGCACAAAATTGCATTTTGCGCACAGAATAGCATAAAATAATTTCACAGATGATATTAGTAAGGCTGTACTAAATATAAGTGACGCTCGGACACCCGGTATAAGCGAAAATCACGGATACGTCTCGCGCATCGACCGTCGATGATGTGGCGGGGGTACACCCGGACCGAGAGGTGTATCTCGTGTTTGTATCTATTCAATGATCGACTCGCACGAATTACACGGATATAACTTTTATCGCGACTACGGGGAGTCTAAGAGAGTACGAATTATCGGGGGAGGGAGCGGTGACCGGGGGGGCGGGGGGGGGGGGGGGAGCATTTGTTTGATAAAATACGTAAATCGCGTGGGGCGTGTTCGCGTGGCGCGTCGATGCGGCCCGCGTGGGTCGACGTCTTTGCGAAAAGGAATTACAATGTCGATGGGTCGAATGGAGGGGCGGAAGGGCGAGGGGAGGACTTGGGCGGCTCGCGGCACTTTCCTCCATTTTCTCCGTCAGATTGCAGAGACGATACACGCGCCGAGTCTCCTCGCCCTCCTCGCAAATGCATATCATTTTATTCAACAACGGGACGAAATAACACGCGCGTCCCTTTGTTGTTTACCTCGCTGATCGATTCGGAAATAATACGGCGTCACGGTGGGCGTGGGGTACGGGGGGGGGGGGGGTAGGGAGTCAGGGGGATTCTTAATTAATACCCACGCGTCGGATATCGTGAATCGACGCAGCCTTCGAGGACGCAAGTGGAATGTCCTCGATCAGCGTCGGGGGAAAATTCTGATCTCACGTGCATCATCAGGGCGAGTGCGCGCGGCAACGGAGATGCGACGAACGCCCGACGCGAGCCGCGAGAGAGAAACGAGCGCGCGTAGGACGGCGGGACTCGGCGTTCGGCGATCGGCGCGCCGTCGCGCGGGAATAACTCCATTTGTAATTACAGTAGTAATATACGGTTCGTTTTTTAGAGTGGAATCGCGCGAGTCCGAGAGAGTGATAGAGAGAGAGACTGGATCCAGAGAGGCCTGTGGATGGGTCAACGACGCACTGCAACCGGCCCGAGGGGGGATACGGGCAAAGAGGACGCACAGGGGCCCAGAGAGGGGAGACCCGGGGGGACCAACGCGAAAAGGCCGTAGCGTAAATTGAAAGAGGGCATGGCTGTCTTGTTGTGTTTAAAAAGGCAATTTGCGGGCTTGAGATACGGCCTATATATTACGGGAACGGACGATGATGGCGGCGCGACGCCGATGCTGACGATGCGCGGCGACTTGGAACCGCACCACCGACGCCGCGATCGCGGTGGCGGTATATACGCGTGGATCGCCGGGTGGATGCTACGAGTCGGTGGTGGGTCTCGCTCCGTGTGTTACCTTTGGCCGTGGAACCCGCGGCGGGACTTACCGCGGCGGCAAAGCGACGGCACAGGTCGCCCGGGCCCGGGCCCCGTTACAGTCCGGGGTCCGGGCAGCGAATATAACCCCACTGCGGACGCGTTGGTGATACGAGAATGCCGGACGCGCGCGCGCGAATTGCGAGGAGATCGCCTCGCGTGAGCGGCAAATGCATTTCTTGTGTAGTTCCCCTCGGCTCGTTTGCCGGGGAAACGATTTATTCCGCCGGTTTCCCCCTCTGCGTTTGCGCGTATTCAAATATCTTCTCGCCACTCGCGTTTGCCGTACGCGTTCCCCTCGTCGCCGCGCGCCTAATCCACTTAGTCCGCCCTGACCGGCGCAATTGCGACGCGCGCGGCTCGAAACCCCGAAGCGACGCATTCGACAATTATCGCCGTGGCAACGACGCCGCGCGCGCGATCTCCTCTCGAGTGGCTAGTGGGTTTTAAAGATCCACAATGTGTACACTTTACACGCGCGTTTATTCCGCGGATCGTCGACGCGGTCCTCGTTTGTCCCTCCCGGGATCGGGAGATTCCTGCAAGCCGACCGGACCCGCATCGCCTTCCGCGTGTCGAGGTTAACAGCTGAGTGTGGTTCGATTGCCCTAATTAGCGATTTGATAGGTTTTTTATTTTTATTTTTATTTTTTTGCGCATCGAATAAATACGCCGGTGGTAAAGTCGATGCGAGGGAAACATCGACGGGCGACACGGCGCCGAGTCGACAACGTATTTCGAGCCGCGGGAGCGACAATGTTGCGCGGGTCTAATTGATTCGGAGATCGGAGCGTAAAATGTGCTTCTTTCCCGGAGCGCCAGAGACTTCGGGCTGGCAAAACGAGTATCAACTTTTTTTGCAAAAAATTAAAAAATGATAACAGAACGGAGTGCTTGATTTTTTTTACCGCAAAATCCACGAATATCTGAAGATCATTGGGATATTTTTTTACTTTTATCGCCTGCAGGAATTTTGAAAAGGCAACAAAGTCTCCTACAGCGTCGATCTTTGACGGAAATGGGAAAAGGGGGGAGGAGGGAGTTAATTGTGCGAATTTATTGGCCTCGATTTTTTCGTGCGACGACGGAGACGACTGCGAACAGCACGGAGGACGCGATCGGTGCCCCTGTGGGTAGGCAGCACGCCCGACGCCGTCGCCCGGCGAGTCGTATCCCGTCGGGGGCATCTCGAGGGTTCCTCGTCCGCACGGCGCAAATCACGGACGACGATGTATGCGGACACGTTCGAATAACGGACGAACAAGCGAAAACCCGTAAGTAATCCATCGAATGAATGGAAGGGCCCCGTTGGGTCTACGCCGAAGTTACCCGCAAAAAGTTTTCGGGGGGGGGGGGGGGGGCTTGTTGAACGTGAGTGTTGTGCGTCTCTTGGATGTTTCAGTATATCAGACTGTTCGCCGGGCGCGCGCGTGCGCGTCGGTTCGACTCCCGTCGGGAGCGACAGAGCGTCATAAGCAACCAATTTAAATGTAAATTGAAAACCGCCGTGGCGTACAAATCGTTCGACTCGGCGTCGAAATACACCGCGAGCTCAAGATCAAACACAAGGTAAAGGGTGGCGCGCGCGGTTGCATCGCGACGGTTACGCGACTCCGCCGCCGCCGCTCCCGCTCGCGCCCTTCGCCCTTTGCGCCGCGCGTCGCGCCCTTCGAAGATCGGGACCCCAAAGGATCGGGCTTCGAGAAAAAATACTCGAAGCGATCCTTTCCTCCCGCGTGACCCCTGCCAAATTCTATACCTTTGATTGTCCTCCGCGTATTTTGCCGAGTGTCGTGCCGAGCCGCGAGCGCAACAAAGTGACGCGCAACTTGTGCAAAAATTTAGTTGGTCTTAGGTTTCCATACTGGATCCCTGACAGAATGGGGGAAAACTAGAAAGGGCCACGTCGGAGCCTTAACTAATTTTCTGCACGGGGAAATATTGGTTTGTCGTTGCGCAGTCCGCGAAACGTTCACAATATGCCGCGGGGCGGGGGCGGGGGATATAGTTACCCGAAGATACGCGTGTAAATCATTTTCGGAGGGTGTGGGAGCAGGGGGGGAGGAGGGCTCCGCCCGCGCGAGCGACGATTGAAATAAATTGTAAAAAAAACGACGAAGCGCCGACGCGTGCACTTACAACCCGAAGGGTGTCGTTATAACGTTATTTTAATTGGCTGTGTACGCGCGAACGGAGCCGACGGGAGTTAACCGAAACGATGGGGACGTCACGGTCTAAACGGGCACGAGAGCGCGACTGCCGGAAGGACGGGAGGAGCACGGCACACGCGGGCGCGAAAACTCCAACCCCCCCCCCCCCCCCCCGGCCTACTCACTTTTGATTCGCTCACCCCCGGCTCATCGAGATTATTTCGGCTCGGCCGCATCGCGTCGAGTATCGCGTCGTCCGCAGGAGTAGCGCGAAGCGACGAGGCGAAGGCCTCGATGTGCTCGCGCAGTGCGTATGAGGAAGTCGTATAAGTTTCGCTCCGTTGCGACACCTCCGAGTGTTCGTGGCAGCGCGATTAACGCGCCGTCACAAAGCGGAGGACGCGTCTTTATTTGGCTGGAAATGTGAACACGGACCTCGGTGCCCAAAAACACGATACTCAGAGCTTCGTGTACTTCATTTTTTTTTCTTCATTTGGACTTTTCCTTTTTTTTCATTTAATCCTGCGCACAAACGTGTCGACGGAAACCAGGGTAAAGGTCACCCGGAGCCGACAAATTTCCGCGTTGAACAGGCGCGTGCCTCAAAGGGCATCGATACCCATTACGAGACGGTCGCTAATTTGAATTACGATACACTCTCGCGTCGACGGATCGCGCGTGTAAATTTTAATCAACGAAAATAGCCTGCGTTCGCGCTCGCGTCCGCGCCAACGGCCGCGGAATTCCGCACGTTACCGGGAGTGGACGCGCCGAGCGCACTCGGCGCTATCAGCGTAATTAGCTCGGTGCGAGCTGTGAAGCGATGATACATGCGCCGCGATTATTAGGATATATCCCGGGGTGGATGGGTGGAAGGTGCGGACGCCGAAGGTCGTCGCGAAAATTCGCTGCAAATGCGGGTTGCGCGTGAGCGACGCGAGAAGTGCGCAGTCCTCGCTACGGCGTCCTCGAGACGCTGGGACCCGCACATTTTTTTTTGCAGCCGCCTATTTTTTGTATTTTCATACAATTTTAGTAATTTATAGTTCTTCAATGTTTTAATCGCTTTTGTTTTTCTTGTTGTTACAGTGCGTAACGGTTACTCGTGCGTTCCCGTCGCGCTCTCCGAGGGACTGGACATCCGACTGAACACCGCCGTCCGCGCCGTCCGTTACGGCGTCAATGGGGCCGAGGTTTGGGCCGCTCCGTCTCGCAGTCCGCACACCAATCCGACGGTCCACAAGGCCGACGCGGTTCTCGTCACGCTTCCGCTGGGTGTCCTCAAAGCGTCCGCGCCGCCCTCGGCGGTCGTCTTCAATCCGCCACTTCCGGACTGGAAGTCCCACGCGATTCAGCGCCTCGGCTTTGGAAACCTCAACAAGGTCCGATTTCTTTCCATTCGTCTTATTTGTACCTCGGGAGCGTCGCGGCGATGCTTTTCGATATCCGCCGGGGTTACGTCGTTGCAGCAGCTCTGGAAGAAAATTGGAAACACGATCAATCTATTTGCATGAATAATAAACATAATAATAATAACGCGCACATAAAAATTTTCCATCAGGTCGTACTGTGCTTCGAGCGCATCTTTTGGGATCCAACCGCCAATCTGTTCGGTCACGTGGGCAGCACAACCGCTTCGAGGGGCGAACTCTTCCTCTTCTGGAACCTCTACAAGGCGCCGGTTCTTCTGGCTCTCGTCGCCGGCGAGGCAGCCTGCGTAATGGAGAACGTCAGCGACGACGTCATCGTCGGTCGCTGCATCGCCGTGTTGAAGGTAACTTGACCGTTACACGCGAAACAACCTCTGACCGAAAATGGGTTTCGATATAGCGCCGCGACTAATGCACCTCTGGGTCAACAGGGAATTTTCGGAAACCAAGTGGTGCCGCAGCCACGCGAGAGCGTCGTCACGCGATGGCGAGCCGATCCCTGGGCCCGCGGATCCTACAGCTTCGTAGCGGTCGGCAGTTCCGGAAGCGACTACGACCTCCTGGCGGCCCCGGTCGCGCCGCCGGCGCCGCCGAATCAGCCGCCGGGCGCCGCTCCGCCGCCACCCAGATTATTCTTCGCCGGTGAGTATAGTTATGTGCAGATGCATTTCGCGGTTCTGCCGTCCGTGGAGTTCGCGACAATGGCTTCCAAGCCGCCGCAGAGGCGCGCGCGAAGACGCTAACGCAATTGTAGACGCTACACGCCGGACCGTAACGCTCTCTCTCCGCCGTTCTCCGTTTCAGGCGAGCACACCATACGGAACTACCCGGCAACGGTGCACGGTGCCTTCCTCAGCGGCCTTCGCGAGGGCGGACGAATCGCCGACCAGCTGTGCGGAAGTCCCTACGCGCCGCCGAATTCGCCAACTTCCGGCGCGTCGACGACGGGGGCGACGACCGCGACGGCGAGCGCCGCCACCGCGGCGACGTCCTAATCCAATTGTCTTCGCCCCGCGGCTGACATTTCCATCTGTCTCGCCGAATGCGGACTTCCCCATTTGCCGCCGCCGCTGCGGCTGCTGCTGCTTTCACTGTTTCGAAGTCGAAACACCATTTTGGAAAACAATACTCCCCGAACTGTCCGTACCGGCCGAAGCAGAAACACACGGTTTATAACACGGTTTATAATACCTCGGTACGGCAGACGCAACGTTGTATTAATTATTTGTTTTTCTAATGCCTTCTTAAATCATCCCATCGAAAATAAATAACATGTATCGTTTGCTCATTGAACATTGACGCAACTATGGACGTTGTATTTTTACTCCGTGACAAATGCGGAACAGAATTGTCTTTGACATACTCTGCTATATTTAGAAAACGTTTGCTTTAGTGTCGCAGACGCGTAATGTATCATTAACAAAATGCTTTCAATGTTATTTTTTAAATATGATAATAAAATGATTTCCTTAATAAAAAATAAAATCTGTCCGGCCGTGCCGATGTATCTGTATTTCGCCAGGCGTCGGAGCGTGGTTCCGGTAAGTTTGTTCCGCTGAGTCGTATCAACCGCTGGAAAATTCATCGTCGGGCGGAGGAACGAGATGCCGCGACTTGAGTGTGTAGTCCCGTTGCAGAAAAGTCTCGACCTTCCGAATGTCTTGCGGACTCTCGACGACAATTTTGAGATCGAACGACGACGGCTTCGCCAGAGTCTCTCTCGGCGTTCTGATCAACTGCGAGCAGGAACCGTAGAGCGTGAGTGTCGTGACGTTCTCGTCAAATCGGTGCCAGTAGGCGAAATTCGCGACCACGGCGATCGGACTCAAGCCCACGAGGGCCCACAACTTATCGCCGGTGCGGAGATAAACGTCCGACACGAGACGCAGGACGTAGGCCACGTCGCCCAGGACGTAGAAGAAACACCAGGCGGACACTTCCTCGTCGACGATAGTCTGAATGACCAGCAGCTGATTCACCGAGATCTCGATTCCTATACTCGTGCACAGCACGTGAAAAATCACGAGAAACGATATTTCCATGTTGAACTTGTCCGGATTCCAGGAAACAAGACATACGTAGGACATCGTCTGACAGCAAAGGGCGATCGTGTAGAGCCACCGGCAACCGATGAGATCAACGACGGCGACGGAGGTCAGCACCCCGAATATCAACGCGATCTGTATGACGCTGACGATGAAGAAGCCGTACTGGCGGGGATACCGACAGGTGACGTAGGCCGCGATGAGTTCATCAGTCATGCTGTACATCAGGATGGATATGGATATGAGGACCGCGAGGCAGGTGGATTTTGGTTTCTCGAACTGTTTCAACATGCGCCAGGGTCTCGACGCATAGGCCTCCCTGGACAGGTCCGAATCGCCGAGACTGGTTATAGGCTTGAGGTATAAGGCTATGAGTATGACACCCGACAGCGCCACGACGATCGCCACGGCAACGAGCATGGTGCTCTGTCCGGGACTCGGAGCACCAGTCCGGCCAGGATTCTCGTTCGAGGACAACTTTCCTTCGCGGAAGTAGAAGTCGCAGGTGACATTGACATCACCTGCGGAGGTTCCAAGCTGAGCAGTGTAACGTTGCCACGCGACGGATCCCACGCCGGCCGCGCAGTTCAACACCATCATCAAGCTGTGCATGGTGAGTATCTCGGTGAATACCGCGTTGCCCTGGATGCTCGAGCACAAACGCGCCAGTCGGACGACGTAGATGGTGGCGGCAACGTCGAAGAGGGCCTCGAAAATCGCTCGCAAGCAGATGACGACCGAAAGCGCGACGGGATCGCCGACGTAGTAGAAGAACTGTCCCACTCCCATTCCCATGGCGCCTACCACGATCGAGTAATGCAGTCGTAGGCAACCTATCGTCAGCGGCACCGCCACCAGGTGACCGAAACCCAGGCTGACGCTTTCGAGAAATTTCCTGAAATCTACACGCGCTGCTGCACACGTCCGTCTGGCTCTGGCTCGTCCATTCTTATCAATTCGACGACGACATACTTGAGCTTCAACCTGGCGGCCGTGTCGAAAATATCCACGTCGTGGGATATGTTCAGCGCCAACAGTCCGGCGAGAAGGACGAACAGGTTGTTGTAGAGCCAGCGCTTGCGCTGTCGCACGTAGATCCTGGGAACGAACGTCACGGGTCCGGTTGAGTATTCTCTGCGGCTGCCTTCGTCGCTGAGTCGTCTTATAGGATTCCAGCGGAAAATCGTCATCGCTGTATAGTATCGAAACTCTGATTGCAGGTCTTGAATGCAGCTCGTGATAACTATCTCCGCTGTCAATCAGAGCGATCTGAAGTTAGTTTCAACGCGTGCATTTTATGTTTGGCAGTGTGTCAGAAAAAAAATAGTTTCTTGCGTTTTTCTACTCGAATTTTCGATTTTCCAGGCACATACCCGTGATTTTTGGAATCAGCGGAAAATTTCCCATAGAATAGGGTTTTGAAAGATCGTAAAATCGATTTTTTTTTTTTCGATTTTCAAAGTCCCGTTGCCAGATTTTCGACGAAAAAAAACTCCTGACCCACCTAATGTTCGCAAGGGTCCGAAAAATGGACGTCATCGCTCTGCAAATTGGGGTTGCGAACCCACGAAAAGTTTACGCGGTCCAACCCCTACAGATTCGACGGCAAATTTAGTCTCGTTTCGCTAATCTTGTCAACGTCCTGTTTTTTTTTTTTTTTTTTTTTTTTTTTTTTTTTTTTTTTTCAATTTCCACCGCGTTCATTGGCGATTTTTCTGATGCAGTTAGAGCGTCTCTTTGAGCGCTGTAGAGCCCGGAAACGCAACGGCGTGCAAAGTTGAACTGCCGTATTGTCGCGGATCGTTTGCCCAGTCTCTCTTTGTGGACCCCGACGGTATTGTTCCGCGTGTACACTCGCGCATGCGCGCACGCGCGACACTGCGACACACAGAATCGAGTCCAAGTTACGGCTAAAACGCGCGCGCGGCGCAATCGTTCGATCAAACTTCAAATTCACCGTATCCTCTTTGCCGGTGCTTTACCCCTTTTTCGCCACGATTCCCGCTCGCGGCTCGCCCGACTTTCTCTCTCGATTGCCCCGGCTACAACGTTTTCATTAAACATCCGAGCGAAAATAAACGGTATATAAAAATAGATAAAAGTCGAGACCCTCCCCCCCGCTTGGAGTAGCGAGCAAATAAGCGTCGAGTCCGGGGCAATAAAAGCGGGAAAAACCCAATATTCCGTACAAGGACCGCGCGGAAAATTAGGTTTCTCCCGAGGAACGAGAAACGCGGACCCGTCGGGTTATACGAGTTCGCGAAGTGACAGCGAGCGCCACAGTCTCCACCGACGACGGAAGCCAACGCAGGGGGCGGTGGAAAGGGGGGAGCGGCAACTCCGCTTGAAAATGACCCGGCCGCGCGTTCGAATGGCTGGTGTACCAAAAAGCCGAGGGAGTGAGGCTCGGGGAGGGGGGTGGGGGAGATTCTGCAATCTCGACGAAGTAGGCACGGTGAAAAGGGCTCGACGCGAGACAAGGGCACCTCTAGGGGCTCGCAACTCCCGAAATTACTCGTTGCGTCGGCTCCCGCTCGCCGCGCCCATTTTTCCTATCCTATCCGCTGTTTTTGTTCGCCACCCCGGCAGGAAACTTTAACCCCCGCCACGATGCGCAAGATTCCGATGTCCGTCGGTTAAATTCAATGTTTGCCGATGGGAGTCGCAAATAGTTTCCTCAACAAATTGATTTTACGGACCCTGCCAAGTATAATCTCCCTTATCAATATCGTCTACCGAAATAGTAACGAGGACCTCGATGATAATTTGACTCCGCGCCGACCAAACCCGAGCAGCATCAGAGCAGCGCAATTACGAACACGCCAAACGGTTGCTTCGGATATACGGCAATAATACTAACGCACAGTGGCAGGGCGAGCGCCAGGAGCCAACGTGTGTGCGCAACATACATCCCGCGCAGTCTCTCGCATCTGTGGTCCTCTAATAACGCGACGAGCCGAAAGGTTCTGTTGCCGGCGCGCCGATGGGTTGATTCTCCGTCCACCCACACGGGTGCTCCGACCCCCTCGAGGCGAACGTGTACAGCTTTGTTCGCGAGTGTATACGGACTCGGTTCACACTTGCGAATCACCCGCGTCTGTATTGACTCGTCTCACACACACGCGAATCGCCCGTTCAATTGTCAATTCGCCGTACACGCGCGCGATTCGCCCGTGTAACTCGTCGCACAGACGCACGAATCGCGTGTGTGTATCGATTTACCCGCGCACTCGTGCGAATCGCCCATGTGTATATCGACTTGCTTTATTCACACACGCTAATTGCCCTCGTGTGTGTCAACTTTCCGCACACACACACACACTCACGCGCGAATCGCCTGTATAGTAATGTTACGTAATCGGCGCCTCGTTATCATCCCTACAACCGGTGCTGATCCCGGCGCGGTTACAGACTCTCGGAGTACACAACACACACCGCAGCCTTTGCTACGTTTATTAAAACGCGTTACGTACAAACGCAAAAATATGTTATCCCTCACACAGCTGGACTTTTTGCGAATAGCGCGAAATTCGGATAAAACAATTTGCAGATGAAAAAAAAAAGAGAAAAAAAGCGCGTCAGGTGCGTGTAACGCGACTATCGGTGCTTCTATCCAGGTCACGTGACACGTACTCGCTGTGATTCGCGAGCGAATCGCTGGCTCGCTATCAGTCGTAGGTGCGCGCGCGCGCACGCGCGATCGTACGGCGCGCGCTCGCCTGACCGACGGATCTGTCAATGCGCTCCGCCGCCTGTGTTCGCGGCTGCTCGTCCGACGGCGCGGCAGGTAATGCGTCGTTTTTGTCCGGAGCAAGTCGACCGTGCGAGCGATAATGCCGAGCGCGCGCGGATCGCTCCGCCCCGGACGGCCCGGCGACGCGTATATGCCTCGCGCACGCGGCTGTGTACAGCGGACGACTCCTCGGGCATTGTGTGCGCGCCGACCGAGGGCCATTCACCGATCTGGTCGCACTGCGAAATTCGACAGGAGACGAGAGGGAAACAGACGTGGCGATAGCGATAGATACATAGATGGAAATAGACACGGAGTTAGTGACAGCAGAGAAATGCGGACACAGAGATATAGTTATGGATATATAGAGAAATAGGCAGAGAGGAACACAATAAATTTCGAAACTTTCACACCTCGCCGCCCCTGCGCACAATTTCGCTTAATTAACACACGACCGCTAATTTCAATATTAATTAAAACCCGAGAATATGCAGTGTCATCGGGCACAATCGAGAGTCCGGTGGTAACCCACTTCGCGACTGGGCCAACTCATTGATCGCGGCGTCCCCCCCGGTGTAGCGCACGTCGAGATCGATATAAACGTTTCCGTAACACACACAAAGCCCGGTGATTTTGTTACATTCCGGAAGGTGGTGGGGGTGAGACGAATCGTGTAGTACGCGGGAGGATCGTAAGTTACGTTCTTCCGGCGTAATTGGAAAGGCGTGGCAATTAGACTGAGAAGCAGTCCAATTCCGTCGTGAAACGTATCTCGCTCTGTGTCTCTTCGCCCGCCTCCACCTTCGGTTTCTCGCACTCGGCATCGACGCGCCTCGCGCGAGTTGCTCCGCAACACAGAACTGAAATTAGTTTTCTTACGTGAGCTACGCGCGCGCGCGCGACGGACACGCCTGAGTCATTAATCCGAGCGCGATCGTTTCGTGAATTCGGGATGAGATTTTCCTCAGAGTATTCGCGAGGGGGTGGAAGTGGCCGCTAGATATTCCCCCGGAAATAAGAAATCCCGGGGCGAAGTTCTCGGAGATTTTCCCTTAAGAAATCTCGGAGAAATGGAAAATGGCGGATCCGGTGCGTGTTCGATTTTATCGGCGACGATGTAGTGCGAGTACATTTCGGGGGTGGCGCGCGCGGAGTCTCGTTGAGGATCATCGGGTCGTCTGGAACGGAAGGGCGAACGACTTAACGGAATCGAACCGGAAGAGGTGACCATCCGATAAGCAGCCACCACCCCCCTGCTTCTCCAACCCGCCCCCCTCGCGAGCTGTACGGTTATCCCTTCCATAGCGTGAGCCTTTTTCCGGTATCCCACAGGGCGGTCAAGGGTGGCGGTAGAGGGGGAGGGAGCCTTCGAGTACGTGTCCGTGGCCACTAATGTCCCATTACTCCGGGTAATTTAGAGCTTCCACCCCGGCGACTTCGAATCGCCTTCTTTAGCGCCGATCCAACGTTAATTTAGTGTTGACTATCGCGGGGGGAGGGGGGAGGGGGAGTGAAAAGTTTTCTCTTAAAACCTGACCGCTCGGAACCCCCGCACAACGTGACCGGAAAATACATCATAGCTGCGCGGACCGAGCGAAAAAAATCGTTCACTTTTTTTTCCGGGAGAAAAATACATTTTTCGGGCCAAAAAGGGTCATTTTTTGCAACAGGAAAAATGTTGCAAAAGAAATAAACCATGAAAAAAAAATAAACTTTTTTTTTGCGGGTTGGAATGTGTAAATCCGTGAGTACGGTAGACACGAAATAGCGCAGAGGAATCGGCACGTGCGTCGCCGCTGGAGATAAATACGACGTACGAGAGGCGCGCGCGTAGCGCTACCCCTGCGCGCGCGCGGTGTGAGGTGCGTGACACTACAATTTTGCGTTTCGCACTGAGCGCCGGTTAATCACGCGCGGGGGGAGGGCGGGGGGGGGGGGGGGGGGGGGGGGGGAGGGCGGCGTCGCGCAGCTCGCGGAGGAGTGAGACCCGTCCAATCGCCGGCAAAACTGTTATTTATCATCTGTTTTATTTACAGTCACGGCGGTCGCTGATTTATTGACAGTTTCGCCGTTTATACCTCGCGCCATAAAGTTTCGAAGCCTCGCGAGTTGTGCCGCTGGTGCAACTCGCGTCGAGCGGCTGCAGCAGCAGCAGCAACAGCAGCAACAGCAACGGCAGCAGCAGCAGCAGCAGCAGCAGCAGCAGCCACGCGAACACGTGGGGAAGCCCCGTGTCACGCACCGTATAAATATCCCGGCTATGTTGAATTTTCGCCCAATGATAAAATGCGCTCTGGCGTATTTCACTCCCGCGCGGGAGAGTGAGGGGTTTGAGGGTTTGGGGGTGGGGGCTCACCCCCAACCCCACTCGTTAATCGTAGCGCAGTAATTTCTTTTTGTCTCCGCGGCGCTTTTTTCCGCTGTACCGACGGACTCGGGGCGGGTCACCGATTTTCGCCTCGAATTTTTCGTCCGCCCGCGCGCGTTGTATTACCGCACGGCCGAACGTGATTATGAAAGTTTTTGCGAACGAAGCGAATCGCCCGGTTGACTCCCGGAGACTGAAATAACTTTTGCCCTCTGCCATTCGACGGAGTCGCGACTGTGTTTATAATTTTTTTTGGGGGGTTTCGTTCTAGTTTTTAAATTGCGATTCGGTTTTATTAAACTACGACGATTTTTATTTCGGGCGACGCTTTGAAGTCGGATAATCCATTTTTGCATAATTTGTGTATCACTACAATTCGTTTTTTTTTGTTCGCTATATTCCGCACAGTCGAAGCCAATTATTAATAATTCGGACGATTTTTCGCTGCTTTATATTGGATTTTCGACTAATGGTGCAAAAATCGACAACTGAAAAAAAATTGCGGAGCAAAAGTCCGGCTACTGGAAATAGCGAACGATGAATTTTTTTTTCTCCACGTGAAAGAGGAATTGTAGCAAGTTGATCATATAAAGATTAAAGTCTGCACGTAGTGATAAATGTAATGATAATTAGGCCAGTGCGAACATCATTATTCAACACATTTCGAACGAAAGCGTCGACCTTATACCGTCCTGATGCATCCGGTTGCAATTGATGTGCGTCGTTAATTAGTAATTGCGCGGCAATTTCGCGAAACACAAACGCGCAGCGAACGGCAGCGCGCGTTAGAATGTCCCGCGAGAGTGACACCGGGCCGACGAGTACTCCGGGTTTCTGCCGGGTCAAAGAGTCGATGACACTTGGAGCACGAGACCTTTCGACCCCTCGACGCGGCGCGGACGGGTTGCGGTTCGCGGGACGCGATAAATTTACACGCTTCGCTTCCGCAAAATTCGTCGGTTGGCAGCTGCGGGTCAAATGACGCCGTTGCGTCAAATGCGGCACCCGGCAAACGGCGACTTCTCGTTTCAGCGGCGTTGGTGATATTTTCCATTCCTGTTCGTTTTATCGACACATTTGGTCAAAATAACACAATGTCATTTCGTCAAATATAAAAAATACCAGGCATTAGCCCGAGCATTAATTATCGCAATGATAATTGGTGCAACCGCGGCGGCCAAATGATGGTACCTGTGACTATATTCCTATAGCGGAACTCACTGTATTCGCATCACTGTCATTCCACAAATTTTTTTCAGTGTCACAATGGAACTGCGAAAATTTACGCCGACGCGTTTGACTCTCCCGCGGCCGCGAAAATCGCGTGCTACTCGGACTGATAATGCTGCGAAAATTACACGTGATTATCGAACGAGGTTCATTAGCGCGCGGGACACACGCGGGAAATCGAAGAACGCGACAGGTTCAATTTACGAATTAGAGGGCCGAGAGACGAACGAGCGGCGAACGAGAGTTAAATTCACGGATTACAGAGCGAGCTGGCCAACGGCATAAAACGCACGCGACGAGAAAGAAACGTCGGGTGATCGTATTTTGAGCATCGTGTGTGTTTTCCTCTGTACCACAGTGATAACGGCGCGCCCGTTGTCGCGTGATTCGCGACGGTCAACCGCGTCGCCTCGAGTCCACGGCGAGTCAAATTTCGCTCGACCGCCGCGACATATACGACGATTCGGCGCCGCAGCCTGCTGAAAAATTTGCGGGCCTCGCTCCGCGCGCATTTTGCGACTCGCGAGTCGTCGACGCTCCCGAAAATCCTGATCCCGCGCATTTCGCCTGGATTTCCGCGAGATCAAAGAAACTTTCGGGAAACGTGTTCTCCGAGAGTCTCTCGAGGGAAAACTGCTGGGATTCGGCGAAGGATCATCCTCGATTATGCTCGGCGGGCTTACATACATCGTCTCGCTCTCTCCCCCTCTATTACATATCTTATAGTATGCACTCCGTATATGGAGCGTTCCAGGTCAGTTAAACTAAGGTCGATTGAACATTTATCACCCACTTTAATCATTTTTCAGTGAGAGGCGTTGCTTTTTTGCGAACATAATCCGCCTTTACATTTTATTCGATTTTTCGCGCAAGCTCTATCATTTTCTACTATAATTTCGTGCACAAATTTCAGACCCTTTTTCACCCGACCTGGAATGCCCCGTGTATAGTACACATAATATATAGAGCATATCTGTAGGTAGAAAGTTAGTAACACGACGGGTTATCCCGAGAACGCCGAGGACGGCAAATGCCGAGCGGGAGGATACTTACCCACAGCCAAGTCGCGCCGAAGATTTCTCCGCCGCGTATAGTGAGACAAGTTTCCCGCCAGAGCTCGCTGAGAGCTTATGGCTCTTCTCCTCCTCGTCTTCTAGTCACTCTTTCTCTCTCTCTCTCTCCCGCTCTCCCTCTCTCACGTCTCGTCCCGTCGTGCGCCGGGCTGATCTCTCCGCCGCCGCAGGGGATCTCGCTAATTCACGTAATTAATATCCTTCGCACAACGAGCCATCCTTTAGATCTTTACTCAAAGCTCATTCCCTATGTACCTTCCCCCCTCGCCCCCTCCTCACGAGAGGGAAGAGTAACGCGATGGGGGTTTGGGGCAAGCGAGGGGGAGGAACCATCCCTCCGTCCCTTCGTCCCCGTTACCGCGACTCGCAGTTTCCAGCGCGAAACTAATTCATTCCCGCGCGCGCCGCGGGCTTCGCGTTATCTCTTCGAGCTCATATTCGCCGGATCGTCCCCCTATTTACATGAAAACAGCGTTTTTTAGAACAGGAAATAATTCATTGATTTGCGTAATTGCTCGTGGCGCGTAATACCGAGTGAAAATATATATCACGAGTGTTGTGCGCGGCTCTTGGATATTTTAACTTGCAGATAAATGGATACTCGCGTGTATCGATAATTTTTATCGATAGGTCGTAATGCAACCCACACTCGAGCGTATTAACGAATGATGAGAGCTCCGCCGCAGTCGAAGCGCTGTTTCGTAATCGCGGCTGCGCCTATATCGCGAAAATGAGTGAAAATGATAACTGCCTTCATGAAGATTGTAGCGTAATTCGATGCAGCTTGGGGATTTGCTTTAAAAAAAATCGCATTTTCGTATTTTCCAAATATTGCGTTTTTTTTTTATTTCAGTGAACAATTAAATTTTCTCTCGCTAAGGAAAATCGGCAAAAGAGCCCAGAGTTATCGAGTTACACTTGGCGTTCGCTCGCGAATCGTTAGACGAATTCCGTCATCGATTCTCGCGAGACTCTCGGTAGTAAAGCCACCGGGCGAGACTTAGCGTGCGCGCGCGGATTAGAAGATGCAACTCCTGCTACTGCGCTATAGTATATCCGAGGCTTGGAAAATTGTCCGCCACGTTGATTCAGCGCACCGAGCTAACGCCGCACGCGCTGCCTCGCGAATCGCGAATTTCAGCCACCGCCTCGGAAAGCTCGCATCATATATACTCGCGGCGGGGTGCGGAATGCGACCGAGATCCGAGACTGGGTCGGCTGGCTTCGCTGCCACTGAAACTCTCGTATCTCTCCCGGAGTTCCCAAACACGCGAGAGCCGAGCGAAGCTAGCCAAGACACGTTGGCCAATTCGTGAAACACGTTCGCGTCCTCCTATCATCCCACCCATTTTCTAGTCCTTGCTTCACGTCCTGTTATCTCCCCACCGTCAAATATGTGCCAAAAACATATAATACGCCACATATTTAAAATATATAAAAAAAGTGTGACATATGCAACATTCTGGCAGAAAGTATCATTTAAAATATATGTCGCATATATGTATAGTAAAGATTCTACACATAAATATTATATTACCACCCCCCACCCTTGGATGCGCCAGTCGCGTTCCGCTGATAATAATAATAACGAGCCCGCCACCGGAAGTGGACGAGAGACGCGCTGGTCGGAAGAATCGCGGCCAGTTCGCGTCGCTTTTGTTCGTTCGTCGTATATATTTCCCAATAGCTTCCGGCGAAATTCTCGTCGCTGCAAGACGCGAGTGTCCTATATGCGACACTCGTTTTCGGTTGGGTATATACAGTGCATTATAGCGCTTTATGCGGTGGATCAGGCGAGCCGCGGTGCATTATACACGTCGAGACGTTTCCCGCGACGAAAGGTTTGCGAAAAGCTACGGCGGACGCTAATGTCCCGTCGTCGTCGTCGTCGTCGGGGAGCGCCGAAGTCTCGTTCCATTCAGCGCCGAATGGATTTGTTTTTGGCCGCCTGGAATAAACGCGGCAATAAACAGCGACTTGGGCGGCGCGTGGGTTTTGCGTCTCGAAACTTATTCACGGTGAACGCGAAGAAGTAACCGGTGTCCTTTTCCCGTCTGGTTCCTGTGCTTTTCCACGGCTTTTACGATCCCCGCGCTACTGGAGGATCGCAAGCTGCGGATCGACGACGTCGACGACGATTGCGCGGTCGGTCGTGCGTCACGGAGGTGCACGACCGTCGATAAATCGATCGAGCTCCGCACATTTGGGACTTGATGGCTCCCGTGCGATTTGTTAGCAACCGCCGAGAAGGACCAGAGAAAGGGAACCGATTTGGAGAACCGCGAGGAGATTAAAACTGTAACGTGGCTTTCGTCGATATAATTTAGTGTTTCGCGTCGAATGTATTATTACAACCGAAGCGATGGACGTATCGGAATGACATCGCACGTCGATGCTCGCGTTTCATTTTCTTAATGCCTCCCGCTTTGTTCGCTACTGCCGCTGTGAGGAACCGCGAGAGAGCACTTGACGTACCAACTCGGGTTTGTGCAGTCAAAGAAAATTTAAGTAGATCAGAGGTGGAAATTCTCTCTCTCTCTCTCTCTCTCTCTCTCGGCGATGGAAACTCTGCGACGTCGGCGAGGCGAAACGTGGCGGAATCTCTGCGGCGGAACATTAGAATGATACTGAAAATTGTACTCGAGGGCGAAGCGATGTTAAAGCCCGGAGTATAAGGGATAATGCGAGAGGAGATAGCGACGTCGCGATAAAGACAAAGTTCGTCGCGAAGTTGGCGAGGCGCGCAGCGGCGCGGGAATATCGCTCCGAGCGCGCGGCGGTTGCGAGGCCCGGGGTGAAATTTCAAAATGCAGTTATAATAATCAAGCAGGGCACCGTGATTCGAATTTGCACGAGCTGCGATGTATTTTTTCTCCACGTACATGAGGTAATTAAGGGATTAATGATAATCCTTCGGAAATAATAAAAATATGCACATTGAATAAAATAAAAAATTCAAAGCCGAGAATAATTTAAAAAATGATGAGTCAAATGAAAAATATATAATTGCACTTTGCCCTCGTTCGGATACAGAGCGTGAACCGCAGTATATATACATTTTTTACTGGATCTATCATTTTTTGAATCTATTTTTGAGGGTTATTACCGCATGTTTAATGCTACGAGAATTCAGTGCAAGCGAACCTCGCGCGCTACTCCGTTAATAAAACATCTTTGGGAGAGTAAACTTACCATCGTCCTGAGACGCTGAGAGCGGCGGGGAGCCCAAAGAAGAGTCCGGGCCGCGAACGCAAGATGGCGACAGCGGTGTCGTCGATCTTTAGGATATTAGTTCAAGAGTTGCGGCGGCGATACATCGAGTCGCGTTCGCAGGTTCGACTTGCGGTCGGCCAAATGCGAACTCCCTTCGCATTTGGTTCGTTTCACCATCCGCAAATTCAATCGCAGCGACGCCCGAGACAAAATAGTGGATGAGCAGCGTCCGGGGAGAAACCGGCGAAAATTCAACGGAGCTTTCGATGTACCAGAGCCCGTCGAGCTGTTTCCGGTTGTTCTCGAGTCGAGCACAAGCGACGGCTTAACGAGCGAAACTCCAGAACGACGCTGTTATCACTCTCCGCGGCAATTCGAACGCGGGAAGATTTTTAATTCGCGAAAAGTCGTCAACGAAAGCTGGAGCTGGAAATTGGAGCATCGAACCGCGCGACGGTCTCGACGTATCGAACGGCTCCGATTTTTTGGGCGTCGTTCGTATTGAATTTAACTGGAATCATTAATTCCAGGTGTAACAATTCGAATAAAAAAAAACGTATTTAGACAAATTTTCTTTGCGAACGGCGAAAGACGGACCTGGCGCTTAGGCTTTAATTGATTGGCCAATTAAAGTGTTTCCGAGATGGTGGCGGATCGCGCGGAGCGTAAATCTGTCGTGCGTTTTCCAATTAAGACGGCCGCGGATTCTTCGTTAATATATCGTTGGATGCTTTCGACTGTGAATTATCGTGATAACGTTTTTGCAGCACCTAACACATTTATTTTCTTTTGCTTCTTCCCAGAGAAGGCTTTGAAAAAATGTATTCGAACAAAATTTCGATTTCCACTCTATATTTTTCACTCGTCCGTGTTTCGCGTCAGAAAAAATAATGACGATGAGTGTCAGTCTCAATAATCTCACTCAATCTGAGGCTCTGATGAAAATATCGTTGCTCGCCGAGTGCAGTTTGCAACGGAGGCTGCAATCTCGAGCTCGGCAGCCGTCGCGCGCTCTTAGATCGAGGCAGACGCGTCGTGTGTGCAATAGACGCGCCGCACACGTGGACTTACGGTGCCGTTAGGAAGAAATTTCACGCGCAACTTTGACGAGCTTAACGGACGCGTGGGTTATCCGGTTCGCGAAGCGAAATTTCAACGCTGTATCGGCCGTCAGTGGCACGAGCGCCTCGAGTAAAGTAGCTGCCGCGCTTCGCGTATCCGCGTTCCGAGTGCCGAGACTGCCAGCAGCCTCGACTGGGTAAACGGATATTGCGTGTGATCCGACGTCTGTTAAATCATTTTTTTTTCTTTCTTTTTCGACGGAAGACGTCAGAAACATTTTCAGGCCGATGAACGAGTTCGTTATCGAGTGCGCGGCGACGACATCAGGACGAGTCGGACGTTCGACTCCGGAATTCCGAGCCGGAAACTCTGGCGCAATAATTGTCAGGGTAAAAATGTTCATCAGAGGGTAAAAATGGCTCTGGCTCAATCTAAGGTGCGTCTCTTAAATGCGAAACAAAAATGGACCCTGAACATTGAGGAAGCTCGAAGCTCGTTTAGGTAAACGAACGTCGCGTGCGATTCCACGTCCATCAATTCGCAGGTACAGAAACAATTTTTTATTTTTATTTTTTTCCATTCGCCACGAAAGATGTCAGAAACATGTTCGGCCGATGAAAGCAGCGGAGTTCGTTATCGACTGTGACGACGACGACGAAGTCGAGATGGACTGCGCCGCGATTCGCGTCTCCAGCTCGCGTCAGCAGCCAGAGACTCCGCACGCGTCGGGATTGTCAGCGTCGCCGCGAAATTCTCATTGTCGCTCGCGTCTCTGCCAATGACTGCTCGTTTCGCCGTATACTCGAAGGTGCTTTTCGCCATTGTCTCCTGTCGTCTCGGTACACAGGCTCAGCCCCGTAATGACACGTGTGCGACGACGTCTCGAGAGAGGATTCCGCGTTGTTCGCCCGTGCGGTTTTGTGTCCGCGCGACTTCTTCACGGCACTGCTTCCGCACGAAAATTCCATCGTACAATGTGTCGACGAAGATCTGGACGCGAGACGTGAGATCGGAAGGAATGAAGTACGCGGGATCCGAAGGAATGAAGTACGCGGGATCCGAAGGATGAAGCACGCGTCGCGAAGTTGCGATTGGCAAGACCATTGGCGTTCCAATCGTGTCGTCGAAAATGTGTCGCGACTCGGCGACTGAAACTGAGATAAGAACGACGAAGTGCGCGCCGAGATCGGAAAGATGAAGCACGCGTCGCGAAACTGAGGCGCGCTCTTCGGGGTCATCGACGTCGGCTCGAAGTCGCGCCATTGGTCCGATTGGCGCTCGGCGGCTGGAACCGAGCCCGGAGAGTTCGGAGTCTTCGCGGCGGCGCCGAGCGTCTGTGGTTCAACTTTGCATTTTTTCCCCGTGCAGAAAATTAGTCAGGGCTAGTCTTAGCCCTTTCTAGTTTGCCTCAATTCTATTAGGGTCCCAGTAGGAAAACCAAAGTTACGCCCAAAACTAGGCTTTGGTCACGCAATTATATAACGAGCGCTGGGAAAAAATTCGGACGACCCGCGAGCGGCGTCGTTTAGGGGGGCGTTTTTTTCTGGTCGCTCCGGGTATCAATAACCCGGTACGGTCGACGAAGGTCGGGTATTCTCGGCAATTTAAAGGCTTGCCGAATCCGCTCACGTATCGCGAATAAAAATGAAATTGTAACTGGGCCAACGAGAGGAAAGCGCGCACGACGCGTAACGTGGCGCGCACCGCACCGCGAGGATAAAATATTTTTTCTGATAAGAAGCCCGAGAGGGGGAGAGAGAGAGAGAACGAAACTTTATGAAGTTGTGCAATATAAATGGCAGCCCTGCGGGTTTATTAATGGCCGTACGTGACTTGTGTCACCCGAGCTCGCGGTAATACTGAAGATCGCGTCGCACACACACGATGAGAAACTCGGGGGAGAGGAAAAAAATATCGGTGACTGACGAGCGTCACCGAAATGACGGTAAGTCCGCGTCGGGATTTTCATCGGTTCGTCCGACTGAAAAAGAAGAAAAATGAATACATACTCAAAACTTCAAAAACCACGCGAGTGGGTCGAATATTAAGGGGGGAAGGGGGGTAAAAGCAGCTGACGTGGGAGTCGCGGAAAAATTAGCGACCGAGCATCCGGTCTGGCGGTGGGATTTCCGTCCTGCGAAATTTCCACCCCCGATGATCTCATTATTTTCAATTACGAGTTACGTTGAAAAAAAAAACGAAAGAGAAACAAAAAATACTAAAGTTCCGACTTCTCGAAAACCTGGTTGAGGTCAAATGACCGCGCGTGGAATAACAACAGCTGACGCGGGAGTTGCGGAACGCGGCACGTGCGCGGGTAGATAATTTTAATTAAATGCTGGAAACTCCGTCGCGGTCGGCCGCGGGTAGTCGTCCGCGCGCTCGTACGCGATACAAGCGCGCGGGCGGCGGCAGAAAGGGAGATCGCACCCGACGGCGGGCTGTCTGTGTATAATGCTGCAAAATTAGAAAGTCAAACGAAGCCTAAACGTTATTCTACATAACGCGAATGGTGTATATACATATATATATATATCAGGCTATACGGCGGAAGTCGCGTACCCCGGGTGGCATATGTGTACATTCGAGTTTGACGAGTGCAATTACACACACGCGCTTGTGTGTACAGGAGAACGCGCGCGCGGGCGGCGCGGAATTTCTGTCTCCGACGGTGATGAGGGTACTCGGTGGGCGTGCCAGTGGCACTTCTGTCCCTCGTGCGGACTAAACTAATAAAGCCCCGCCATGACACCTGCATATCGGTGAACTCCGCCCGGACGAAAATTCACCCCCCCCCCCTCTTCAACCCCATATTCTCGCCCCCCTCGTTGCGTGTAACCCGCTGATGCCCGAAAAATAATTACGGCCAGTGATAACCGCGAGCGCGCGTCGTTGAGTTAAAACGCCGAGGTAAGAATAAACGTTAATTGAATTTTTCTTGTGTAGCGCGTGCGATTTATCTAACCAACATCATATTTTATTTTTTATTTTTTTATTTTTTTAATATATTTTTGTACGAGTAACAGGATACTTCGGGTTTGTGTAGCCGCGAGAAATAATATGGCGAAAAATAATACGGGGACAGTCGTCGCGCAGGGGAAGATTTTTTTTTTTTTTTTCGAAATGCGAGTGGTCAACAGGCTGCGCTCAGTTTGTTGACCCCAGTCACGTTCGCTCTTAACGCGCGAAATCTGTTAATTCGTTGGAGCTATAAAGATACCGGGTTGTCGGGGAGGGAGGGGGAGGGGCGGACGGGGAAAAAGGTGCAGCTCCGCAGGTCTTCCATACATCTCCGGGCTCCCTGATCGTACGTGTTCCTGTTTCGCCGGACCGCGTGGAGCGAAAGGTACTTACGGTAAAAATAGACCTCGCTCATTGTGGGCACCGACGGGGCGAGATTTTTCCTTGACAGTGCGGCGAATTCGTCGCTGGTCCTGGCAACGCTCCACAAGTTACTGTTTTTAAAATCACTCGAGATTAATTGATAGTTGGACGTTGAAATAAAATCACTCGCGACGATAATGCGGGATACATAATGAACTAGTATAGACAATCGTACAATTTCTGAGAAATTTCTGAGTGATGGAGTCCCTTAATTCTGATAAAAATTGTTTAAATTAAAAAGAAATTAATTAATCAATTTTTTGGTAACGCGACTTTAGCAACGATCGCCGATATAATTGATCACGGCAGCGAAATAATACGTCACATCGTGATAAAAAAAAAATCGCTTGCCCCAAACTCATCGTCCACGATGCGCGAACCGTCCAACGCAACGCGACAAATGTTCCAAAACGTGTCGCCCGCACGTTTGGCGCGGCGATAATTCGCTCGTGATTTTCGATTTTCGATCATCATCGCCGCGCAGTCTATATTCGCACTGGATTACGACTCGACCGGGGGCGCATACAGCGCGAGCGGCGCGGTTGAGTGCCATTCCCGCGACGATTCTACATCGACGAGCGATGCTCGACGCGCGGCGTCGCGTTATCCGTCATCGACCAACAAATTCGCACTCGGACAAGCGGCGCGGTCGTTAAAGCGCGCCGCGATCGTTCGCGCCTGTGTATAACGCTCCCGTCACATTCGATAAACATGCGACGGGCCCCGATATGTGACCGGTGTAGCTTACAACTCCCTTAAGCACGATGATGCGATCAGTTCGCGTGTTTGCTGCTCTCTCCCTCCTTCTCTTTCTCCATCCCTCCACATATACATACATATAAAGGTTTACTTTACGTTGAGTCACGAAGAGTACCGAGATATATAGTTCGCATTCTCCAGAAAACGTCCCGAGGCCGCATTTATCGATTCCGATGCTTCCTCACATTCAGGAAGCTTTCTCACGGCAAAAAATGTTTTCCGACATTTTCGCGTCAGTATTACACGAAAGACTCTTTCCATCCACGGTAGACAACCCAGAACAACCCAGCCAGTTACGTTCGACCCTGGTAACACGCTACAGCGAAAGTTCCGTCGAGAATTTACTCGGTGCGGGCACCGCGCCGGATAAACACGTCGTATAAGTTCGGTATCTTCGCGCGAAATTTATGGTATTCCTCGTTATTTTACCGTTGCACAAATGGCAAGAGACCGCGGAGCTCGCTCGTTCTCCGAGCGCGTAACACACACACACAGACACTATTTTCCACGCTCTCTCGTTCACGTCCCTTTTTCCTATCTCTCCGCTTCCTTCTCTCTCTCTCCCTCCCTTTTTCCCTTTTCTCTTGTTCCTCCCCTGTCCTCTCCTAACCCTCTTTCTTTTCTGTTTTTGTGTTTGTGAAGGAAACAGTGTCTCCTGCAGCCCCCTGGGTTGAATCCCATTATCGTGAGATACGCGCTCACGCACACAATCTCTATAGATGGTATATACATATAGTACATACAGAGCTACATAAATACATATATATGCTACATACTTAGCTACCCTGCGTGCTGCAAGCAGAGTAGCCTCCAGTCTCGCTCCTCTCTTTTCACTATAACTCTCTCTCTCTCTCTCTCTCTCTCTCTCTCTCTCTCTCTCTCTCTCTCTCTCTCTCTCTCTCTCTCTCTCTCTGTCTCTCCGGTGCAGCAGCCACTGTGCACCTCGCGTCGCGGGCCACGTAGCTGGCTTACGCTCGTGCTCGCGTCTCGGACTACCAACGGAAGTCTATAGAGCCGCCACCCTCCGCGGTGCGGCGGTTGTGGGGTTGGAGAGGGAATACACCCTCCCTCTAACCCCCGCGACACAAACTGAGACTCGCCGCTGTTGCGCCACTGTATCAAAACCACCGAAGGCGAATTTTATCGCATCCAACGATAAATTATATTTGTCCAAGCCGCTCGCGTTTCGCTCGATACGGGAAGAAGCGGCAACGGCGTCGGCCGCCGCCGACTCGACCGGCGCGGTGTGAAAAGCGAGAGCCACGTTTTTGCCACACGTGTGCGAAAAACACACAGACGAACGCGAGGACTCTGCAACCGATAGAGCGGTGACGATATCCGAGCGGGGATCGCGAGTGTGTATATATAGCACTATATGTATATAAATATGTGAGTGTGTGTTCGGGTGTGTATTATGTGCAACGGCGGCGTCGTCGTCTCACGACTCGCGTCCCGCTGCACGGCTAGATTATATCGACTTCTTATCTCGCGGCGCGTTGGAAATTCCTCGGGGGTGTTGGCGAACCCAGCGGCGAACCCGGGCTCGCCGGATACCGCGCGAGTATATTCCGCGCGCGCTCACCGTCGTTTTTCCCCGTCCGCCGTCGTCTTCATCCTCCTCTCTCGGGATGATACGCGAAAAGTATACTCGACGACGAAGACGACGAAGACGACGTCGACGACGGAGACGACGGCGTCGGCAGCGAGAGCCCCGCGTGTCTCTACCGCTGTCGCGCGATAAGCGATAAGCGCGCGAGATGCGCGCAAACAACCGCGAAACTTGGCCGCGCGAGATTTCGGCCGCGAAACTGTCGCTCTCGGCGCCTGTCGGACGTTCGTCGTTCGCCGCCAGCGAACCGCCGGGTGAATGCAGCTCGGGATTTTCCTGCTGCCTTAAAAATAAAGGATAACATTTTTGTTTAACTTAAAAAATATATCCTCCATTAAAGAGTTCGTGAGCAACCATTGTTGTCGATATATTCGGCATCTGATTGATCGTTGGGAAACAATTCGGCGGTTCGATGTTTAATATCGCGAAATTTGGCATTTGATAGAAAAAAAAATCATTTTTTGCGTTTTTCTCCTCGAATTTTTGATTTTTCAGGCAAGTACCGATGATTTTTGGAATCAGCGGGAAATTTCTCATCGAATAGCGTTTCAAAACTTCGTTAAATCGAAAATTGTTTTTTTCGCCAAAAAAACGGTAACGCCGAGAGAGTGGAGATTAGTTTTTACGCTTGTCTCGGATTGCGTTTGCTCCCTTCAAAGCGCGGATATAAAAAAGGAAAAGAGACTTTGGCCGAGAGAGGCGAATATTCAGGCGCGCTCGCGTGCGGCTATCTATATTCCGTAAATGACTTCTCATCTCGTACACAGTAGACGACGCGCTGGGTTGGCTCACATATATATGTAGATATAATATATGTATATACACACGTATTATTCCGTATACGCTGGCTACGTACGTTAGCGCGGTATATCTCATTTTTATCACTCGGTCGTCTCGGCCGTAAAGATAGCGGGTTATGTAGTGTCTCCTCTTCTCTCGCTCTCGTCTCGTCGTTTTTCCCTCTTTCTCTCTCGATTTTCCTGGCAATGCGAGACCAGCGTGGGTGCGCTCATAATTGTATGCTCTCACTAGGAATTCCATCGCAGCGCCACGGCAGCAGCACGCTAAAGCGCCTGGCCGAGGCTCTTTTCGCTATTCTTCCGAGCGGACGAGTCGCGCGCGCGTATACGGAGCAGCAACAGGACGCGCGCGCGAACTTTCATCAGGCTTGAATAATGGCATTGTTGAGTCTACGTGCAAAATACACGCGGCGTGCGGCCAACGGAGCGGCGGTAAGGGAGTGGGAGAGGGATAGACGCGAAGCAGAGGCGAAGCGGTGGCTACCTCCTTATTTATATTTCCATCAAGAAGCAGATGCAAAGCCGCCCACGTTCCGCGCGGCGCGCACTTCGCATCGGAATCGGCGGCGGAATATTCGCGCCCGCGCGAATCGTCGCGGAATAATGCGGAAGAGGCGACCGAGACAAGCCCGGAGAAACGCGCGACGACCGATGTGTTTTCGCGATGTATTGTCGTATTCGGCGATTTGCTTCTTGTGAATGATAAAAAAAATACATTTGGATGTTATCATGTAATAGACAGTAGTGGCTATAATTTTCAGACAGGTGGTTTCCCGACTCTCGTTGGACGTTTCATCCTATTTTGTTCCCTCACCAAGATCACTTCGACGGTTGAGGGATGTTCGAGAGCCGCGCGCAATTGCGAAGTTTTGGCTCCAAGACGCTTCTCTTCTCGCGTCGGGCTTTTATGACGCGTGCAATGGAGAGCATATTGTCGGGCGTTAGAGCGGAAGAAGGTGGAGCGGAGCACCAGCGGCGGCGTCGGCAGCGGCGCAATCGTTTTACCTAGCGCGAAAGATACGGCCTCGGCCGGTCGTACGTCTCCGGTCAGAAGAAACACGTATGTAATATGTTACGTCGCGAACAATGGATTCTATTGCACGGAGATTTCTTCCTCTGGAACGACACCAAGTTATATGGCCCCAGCGAGGCGAGGCGAGGCGAGCGCTGGCTCGAGTGGTGCCAATATCGTTACAACGGATTTCTCTTACTCGAGACAAGCGGGCGTGAGAGCGCGCGGAGCCCCCCGAATGGCTTCCGCTGCCACGCGGTAACGTTACCAAGTGTAGAGCGGAGAAAAAAAACGGGAGAGAAAAAAAGCGGATCAGCACCGAATGCTGGAAAGAGGTTCACCGAGGCCGCGAAGCTCGTTCAATTTCTTATCGGGCGCGAGAAATCGGCGAAGGGAGACCGCGGAGCCGGCTGGGCTTTGCCAGTTGGGCCTCTCGCGAGTTACGTCGCGCCAATCTACGTCAAAAAGGTAAGTCGTCGTCGTCGTCGGCCTGATAAACCCTGGACTATCGCCACGCGCGGTGGGCACACGCGAAAATACACCAGTTTTGCCGTCGTTCCGCCGAGTGGCCCCCCTCGAGCCCTAAATTTCGTGATAACGCCCCGAGGAAATGACTTCGAGTCACGCGAGAGAGCGGCGTCTTATCGAGGACGAGTTTTTTTTCCCGTCTTCCCGCGTGGGTTTTTGCGAATGGGATTTGCTGGAGGTGTAACGCGAGATTCACTCGTCCGGCGTCTTCGCGTTATGGATTTTGTGCAGAGCTGCGAGGTGAATCTTACTTGGCCGAGGACATCAATGTCATCCAACCATTTCAGTCATTTTGTGGCGTGCTACAAAATGATTTGTGTCGCGACATCCAACGCGAAAAATACGTCGTCGCCCCAAACTGCAACCTGCATGGCAAAACCAGGCTTCGAGCTCCCGAATTATGTGGACCGACTACCGAGGGCGCTCCAGCCAACGAATTCGTTGGCTCCTCTGGCAATCAGCTTTCCCCGCCAGCCCCCGGAGTCTATTTAGACATGCGAGTTGGCCCGGTAAACCGACTTTTTCTCTCTCCGGCTATCGGACCCTCGTTCTCGCAATTTTTTTTTTCTGACGTCGCCACGTATGAAAAGCCCAACGCGAACCTTACGAACTTGGCCGCATAGCGCCAGACGACCGAAAAGACACCGATACGAAGCTCCAGTTTTTCTCGCATTTTTCTGGAGCACATTCTAAAATTTAAATCGTTCGCGCCAAAACATTAATAGTACAGCTCGGAAGCTCTTCGAAACGCCGCATGAAAGCTGTACGCGGTGACAGTGGCTACGCCGGATGACATTAACGAGCCTGAGCTCCCACGAATCGCGAATGCAGGGTGCAGGAGTGGTGTACGACGCTTGTGCCGCACCGAGTTTTGTTCGGTAAGCTTTTGAATTTTCGAGGGACGGTCGCGCTGCACTGTTTCAGGAACGGCTCGCGCTGCTTCGCGTTGAATAAACCATCGACGAACTAACCAACCTGATGTATACGCGCCGGTTCGCCCCCGTCGTTTCCGCCCCTTCGTCCTGCCGCCGGTGAAGCCGGTGGAGCTCCAGACATCCAGAGTGCTGCGTGCGATTTGAAAACCTTCGAAAAAAAAAAAGAAAAAAATTCTTATTGCACCCTCTGTAGTCATTCGGACCCCTCGAATCTTCGTCTCTCTTCTCGCACTGTCGACCGCGTCGACTGTGCATACGACGACCCGTTTTACTCAGGGCCCATGATGTATGTATCCGCAATTACCGTGGCGCCGATCCAAGGGCAACGAAAATTCGCGCTTTCTCGTCCTCCCCCTACACGCAGGTTCGTTAGCATAACGCGCGCAACCTCTCGACGCGTCGTGCGCACTGCGCTTCGATAAATCGATTCGGGCCTCGCCCCTTCTGTCTGATATATTTTTCACGCGTCGTCGCGGCTGCCGCGCGCACGGTCGACTCTACACTCGAAACGTCGCGCAATCGGGACTCTTCCTCTGTCACAATGTTTTTTTTCTCCCTCCGGCGTTGTAACGTTCGCCAACCCGTAATTAAATTTACTGAGTCATCGCTGAGACAGAAGCCAGATAGGCAGAGAGGCTGGAACGCCGTTTCGAAATTCTCGCGCTCGTCGCCAGAGACGCTGGCGATTGGTGGACGATCTGTACGGATGTAATTCGTATTTAACTTCTTTCGATCGAATTTCGTCGAGCAAACTGGAGTCGCATTTCCATGAAAAAAAATTCAACGTCTAACGATAGAGCCAAGGATATAATTTTTTTTTCCAGAAGCTACGCAATATTACGTCCCAAGAGACTTGTGACGGAAAGATCATCGTCTGGGGCTTACCGGAAAAGTGGCGACGGTGTCTCGAGCTTTTTCCGAGCGCATTAAAAACTCTCTCGCGAAATCACGTGCATCGCGTGTACGTCGCGCGCGAAGAGAGCGTCGCGCGACGTTTTTGAAGACGCAATAGCGCGGAATGTAATCGAGCACTAGTTCCAACGCTGTGTGTATATATATGTATACATAGATTGTGCGTGTATACGTCGAGCGTGCAGCCCCCGAGAAAACTTGAAGAATAAAATGACGGTAAAATGGCACATTCAGAGACAAGTACGAAAAACGCCCTTCCCTCCCTCCCCCCCACCCCGCGCTACCCTGCGAACGCCTCAAGTGAGCTCGTCGTTGTCGCCACTTCTGTTTAAAAGCAGGTGTTACGTTGGATTACAAGAGAAACTTTTTTTTCAACCGGGTTCTGAGGGCCGGTGCTTCGAGGAACAGTTTTGCGAAACGAAAATGGCTAATTGTTCGTCCGGAGAGTAACCGAACGTTCGTTTTGCATTGCGCGTCCGCGAGAACGTAGTTCGATTGTGCGCACAACCATCAGTGTCGGTCCGTTAGAAATAAATTCCCTCTTTTAAAAAGTTTATGAGTTACGGAAAGCATTGTTCGCGAACTATTCGAGCTGTGATTGGCTGGGACTCTCAGACCGAGTCCAGGTTCATTTGTCCTTGATAACTTTGACAGTTCTGTCAAATATCGTATTTTTTTTTAATTCACTAAAAAAAGGTTGATGGCAGTGTTTTCAGGGGTATAATATGCGACTTGAGAACGATGGTACAGGTTAAAAGTCGATATTTCGAAAAAATAAATTTCGTGACCCCGATTTTGGCGGTTTTCGGCCCAGCGGCCAGATCTACGATTACTGACCAACTGTTCGGCCAAATTGTTTTTTTTTTTTTTTTTTTTTTTCATAATCTACTAAAAAAGGGTTTTTTAGTATCGATTTACCGTTTTAAAGCTTTATAAAAGCGCAGCAGCGCAAATGTATTTTGGGCACGCGCACCAGCGCGTGTGATTAGCCTAGTTGGAAATAAATTTGTCATAAAAATTTGTCGAGAAATATCCACTTATTTCCCGCACTGCCAGTTAATTTTTTTTTAATTATTCGCAGCTAGTCATAATTTTAACGAGTGAAGAGTGTAATGCGGAATAAATTCAAGAACCTCTCCGGAAATTTGCGAAATTTATTTCCAAGATGTGGTCGTTTCTGGCGGTGGATTGTAACAGCCCGAATTACCGATGTCCGCGAGTTTAAATCTGACGCTCGAGATTATCTGTTTTCATTCCGGTACGAATGGGCAAAATTAGCATTTAATCTCCGTGACCCGGCTGCTTCATCACCGACTGTACATAGTCGTCGGGGCGGCGGTGGAAGCCAGCGACTTGTACTTGCCGAGAAGAGATAGCGCGTTTTCCGTACTTCTGTATTAGCTGCAACGCGCGGTTCGCTGCTCAGCACCGAGGAAACGCGAGTCCATCCGTCACGCTCTTCGTCTTCCGCAGTCGGCAATTATGAAACAATTATCATCCCTTCTTCCTAATTGCGCTCGAGGCGAGCGACTTCGATGTGAAGGCGATTTAAATAATTGAAAATAATGTTGGGCTGTCTCTGAGATTTGACGAAATCTACAACATCCTCTTTAAGCTTAGTTTGCATTGTTTTTTTTTTTTTCTATTTTTCATCTTCGTCAGCTCTAACGGTTTCACGGGTGTCTTCGTGAGCCATCAGAGCAGCTCGCGCAGCTTCGTCGCTGTGAATGCGGAAGAAACCCCGCCCCTACCCGCCCAGAGTGATGTACAACTTGTGCAGTGGCACAGAAATCGGCGAGTACGTATATCTCGCCCTCGGACTCCTTCCTCCCCAACCTTCCTGAAGGGTATTCCTCTCGGTCACGTCCGATATTTCTCGTCCGCTCCCGCGCGTCCCCGAAGATGGTTTCATCCGGTAGTAAAATAAAAAAAAAACGTCGTTTTCCCCCGCCGAGAGTCAAGGTCGAGGGAAGATGATGACGACGAAAAAAAAATCGTATGATCCCTAGAAAAATATCGTAGAAGACGAAACTCCCGTTGCACGTAAGAATTAGAGCGTAATGATTCGCGTATCGTAGCTCGCGCGGGCAATGATAAAGTTATACTCGCAACGGAGCTAGAAAGCACTTTGAGCGCAACTGAACCTGGTGCTGTGAACCCAGGGGTTGCAGGGGAGGAATTTAATAGTCGTCGTTAAGCTTCGTCATCGACATCGAGGGTATCGCGTACGTGTGCCGATCGTTTATAGGTGGTTGGACTTTACAACTCGTATAATCCGCGTTAGGGATGATCGATCCGTGGAAACATATTTATAGTGCGGTGTATGAAATGATTGCTTATACCGAGTATATTGCGAATTGTTGCTGTTATCAATAATACAGCGTTGCGAAAGGTTGAAGCGAGGTAGCTCACCCCCTCACCAAACCACCCTCCTCGCCACTTTCTGGACTTGATGGAATTCAATACTAGCCCACTCATAACTAGTATTGAGGTCCATACATTATTCGAAATGTGCACGGGGTACGAGAGTTTGAAAAGCAAAGCCTATCTGGGTTTGCTCATGGGGATTTGCGTATTTCGTATATTAGTGTCGAAACGTGACGAAGGGTTTGATGGAGGATTTAAAGCTGCGAGTCGGGTGGTGGGGGAGGAGGGGGAGGAGGCTGTGTATATATAAATTCTGCACCTTCGAACGATCCCACGGCACCATAACCGAAATGGCGAGGGGAAAGAGAGGCACACAGGGAGAGAGAGAGGGAGACATAAAGCCCGGAAAGGTATAGGTAGAAAGAGTGAGAAGCGCTGCGTCGAGATAAAATTGTTTTCGCAGCGGGTTGCCATGAATCGAAATACAGTATTGGAAGCCCGATTAACCGAATTAAACGGGGGGATGAAATCATTCGGTCGGGCGATCTCTCGGTTAGTCGATTGTATCGAATGTCCAGTCGCCCAGCGGCCCCGGCCACCGCTGTCACGGGATACTACATAATCCTACGCCCTCGAATATATATGTGTGTGTGTATGTGCTGTATGCATCGATACGCCGACCAACGCCGACCACGAGAATATTCGATCTGCTTCTCGATCAAAATCGACGCAGTGACGACCACTACCCATGAATCAAATGATACGCACGACTTGCATCGTTTCTCATGGATTCCCCCGCCCCGCTCTAAGTGTTTCTCTGTGCAATGTGAAACGCGGGAACTTTAACTGATTTTTTATTTTATTTGTTTCGTGGAGTAGCTTTTTTAAATTAACAATTGGATGTTGGTTATTACATGGTCTATCTCGGGTGAATCGATGTTACAAAGGGTTTGAGATTTTTCTACCCGTTGCACATTGCTTTATCATTGTTTCCATCGTACGAAAAACTTTTCACTGCGACTCCAACCGAGAATCGTCGTATTTCCCCAAACCCGACGGAAAATCACGAGCCATCATGTTTTTTTTCGTGTTTTTTTTCAGTCGCGAGCGCAAATTCCGTGCGAAAATATCCGCCTCTTGTGCAGTGTATTTACGGGGTTCGATAGACCATTGTATCCACTCTCTCGTTGATCGTGACGTATCCCCTGTTCTCGTCCCATTTTTACTTCCCACGGGCGGCACGGGTGCGTTCGACCGGTCGAAATCGCCGATAACCAGTCGACACAACCGTCCGCCTTTCCCGCTCTCCGCGAGACGCGAGAAACAAAACCTGGAGTAACCGAGGTTCTCGGCGCTGAGTCGATCGAACCGAATTAATCGGATGCCGACGCCGCGCCCCGTACGCACGCCGGGTACGATGCGGAAACGCTCGAGGCGAGGAGGCAAAATCCAATTAGTCGTCGCTGTACTGAAATTTCTTTCAGCCGCACCGGCGACGCGGTGATACAACGCGCGCGAGCTGACGCGGCGCATGTATCTACGCCTGAAAGCCTGATAACTCCTTCAAAGATCCGCCAGCCGCGGGTCTAAAAGCTGCGTCGTCCGCAGAGGAAGAGTGTACGAGGTGGAGGATGAGGCGGGGGGGGGGGGGGGGGGAGGGAAGACACGAGGAGCAAGAGGGTTGGACAGAGAGCGAGAGAGCGAGGGAGAGAAAGAGAGAGAGAGAGACAGACGTGCCGGGCTTTTCTGCAGGATTGGCGTGCACGTTCGACTATTGTCGAGGCGTCTCCATTGTCCTTTTGTGCATTGTATACGGGCGCCTTATCATGCCCTTTTCGGCCCCGCCCGATCGTACGTCCCGATAAATTAGGCGGGTGTCACGTGGTACACGTGTTTTACGTAGTCCGTGGGTTACGTAGTCGCCTCTCTTCGGCAAAGGAATAAAAGCGGTCGAGATAATGCCCGGATGGAAAACTCATTCGCAGGGAGAGTCGAAAAACGTTATTGGGCGATTGGGAACGAATCCTTGAAAACATAGAGTTTGGGATTGGGGACGTCGATTGCTTCCTTCCAGACTTTTTCGGGGATGACGATGATGACGTATTCGGGACTAATTGAATGTTTCGGTGGAAAACGCATTTTCACGATCATCCATCCAAGTCGATTGAGTCGATTGGTCGATTGGTTAAAAATGAAGCCGTACATTGGCGAGTTCTACCCGTGTGACTCGCAGTGGCTGGCACGGATACTCGTTGTAAATCATGCGTCGGAATTCTGTGGGCTGGTACTGGCTCGGCCGATCGGGCCGCCTGCTACGGACGACCTTCCCGCGTGCCGACAATAGCCCCTCAAGTTCTCCATAACCTCCGACGCCACTGGCCAGGCGAGCGCCGCGCTATGTCTATGTCAATTATGGACCGAGGTTAATCGCGGGGACGCGCACATATTCCAGGGACTCGCGGGCGATCGGCCAATCCCCGTCCGTTGCAACGAACTTCGCGTGCAACGCGCGGTGTTCGACGTTCGCGCCAATTTTCCCGTCCCGCGATTCGGCGCTTGGCCACTGGCAACCACCGCGCCATTAGTCTTTCCTAAATCTTGAACAAGTCGACCCGGTCTATCGTTAAATCGGGCGGGTTTATCGCGTTTTTCGGACTGTACACTTCATCGGCGCAGGACGATATCATTCTTTCCGTCTTGTTTTGCACTAATAGAAAAAGCCCAACTTGGGGATTAACTGACCCTTATATTGCGGGGTGACTTGCTAATTAAACAAGAAAATTTGGCAAATTACTACTCTATGCAGTCACCCTGGAATCAGGCGATCGATCCTAGAAAAAGATGACGTCCATCTAATTCCAACAGTTTTTTGGACTCCCACGAATTAGTCTCTGCACTCCTCTCCGTCATACAATAACGATAAATCAACCCGAGGCGTTGGCCCACCCTGAAACCCTTATCACAAAACTTTGCCACCAACGACGCGTGCCACAACGATGTGTAATCAAAGTCAGATATAAAGTGTGCAGGATTGAGGGTTGGGGGCGTGGGGGTCGAAGGGGGGGGGGGGTGGCGGGAGCGAACGAGCCGGTGGCACAAGGACGAAGCTTTGGTGAATTTCCGGAAAGTCAGCGGAGCGAGAACGCCCCGCAATATTGAAAGTGGCCCGGAGCAATGCTTTGCTTTAGCTTCGGACGTGCAGCCCGAGAGACCGGCCCGCGCGCGCGGCGGCGCTCGGATAGGGTTATTTCCCATCGTCTCTCGCGCACAGACGAAGGAAACTCCCTAGCTCACGCGCGCGCAAGCTCGACGCTCGCTCGCGCGCGCGCGCCATCTCCCTCTCGTCAAATCAAACACTGTCAAGTCCGCCACGCATTGTGGTTTGGCTAGAGCAAACTTTGTCTAGTGACCCGGGGCGCAATCCCGGAGTGGTCCCCGGATCCCAAAACGAACGAGAGCAGCAGCGGTGCCGTCGCCGCGGCGGCTGCCCGGAACGAGAGCGAGCGGGAAGCGAGAAAGCAAAGTGGCGATCGGGGCGGGGACGAAGAGAACAAGGGAAAACCAGCGAGGGAGAGATAGAGAGGGAGAGATAGAAAGACGCAGAGAGAAACGGAGAAATCGCATGCGCGCTCCGGCTTCTCTGATAACACTGCTCGGAAGATCATTCTGACCTCGCTAATACTAATACCGAAGCTCTAATTGCTCGTGAAAATTTCATTTCCCCCCTCCCCCGGCCCCTCGCTCTCCTAGAACTTCTCGTCTCGCGCAATTCTACTCGCAATCGAGGAGACCCCGGTGGAACAAAGACAGAATAGGGGGTTGGGAGTGATAGGGGAGTGGGGAGAGGGTTAGGATGGACAAGAGGACTCTTGTGTTGACTATCATCGTTTCGGTTGAGCTTCCTGGCTCAACGCGGTACATACTAGGAATCAGAGAGCCGAGCAGCTCTCCCCAACCCCTTCCCCCCCCCCCCCACGGCGTTCGATAGAGGTGGTCGGCATGGTTACGGTAAACAACTTCCCATCGACCATGTTCGTCATGTTGGCTCGTCGTTCCCGGGTGCCGCGCGCGTTTGGTTATGTGTCGCCGTCGGTGGGCAAACTCCGTGACCGCTAACGATCTGCCGTCTCCCCCCCCCCCCCTCCTCCCACCCCCGCCGTCAACCCGTCCCACCCGTCCTCTCGCGCGCGTAGCGAGCTGTTTGAACGAGCTTTCTATAATGCTGTCATCGTCATCTTAATCGGTTTTCGCCCGTTACTCAGTCGGTACACTGCGCGGCAACAGCGACAAACCCCGTGAGTGTCATGAGTGTCGTGCCGTTGCCGCTGACGCGTCGTCGCTGCTCGGGCCACAGCGCGTCCCACGGCGAAGCCCGCGACGTCCCCGGCACCGTCAACATTCCGTACGGACACAGACTGAGTCAGCGAGCCGAGACTCGTCGACGCAACGCGAATTTACCTTCGAGCGCCGAGCAATCTCGTCCTCCGCGGGATCCCGAGTCGATGACCGCCAAACAGCAGCAGCAGCAGCCGCAGCCGCAGCCCCAGCAGCAGCAGCAGCAGCGGCAGAGGCGAAAGGAGGGCGCGAGGTGTGTCTCGATACTTCCGCAGGGTCCGAAGTCTCGGGGTCCGGAGGTCAGCGACAAGGACGCGCGAGAGTTGAGGAGCATCGCGAGGACCTACGACTTCGAGGAGCGAACCGACAAGCGGATACTCGGACGGAACGTCCGCTGTCTCGTTGACGAGGGTGAGTTTTTCTTCCTCCTTTTTCGGCGTTTCGGAATCCGAAAAATTGTTTCCGCGGAAAATCAAGTCCGGAGTGCGTTTCGTACGTTAGCAAAATATGAGCACATATGAATATTAATCATTGCGAGTTGGAGTTTTGATTTTTAATTCGTTAAATAATATCGCAAAAAATTCAATTTTCCGTAATTGTTCTTGATTTTCTTGTGTATCGCATTGAGACCTTTTCACCTACTCAAATGACAATTCAGGAAGCAAAAAAAAGAAAAATTAATCTCTCCCGGTACGAAATACCCACGACCCCACAGACCGAGAATTCGCTGCACCCGGAACGCCCCCGGGGGTCATCTTGACCCAGATTCGAGCCACAAATGATTTAAACCCTCGAGAGTGTCGCTTGCCCCGAATCCGCAGATCGATATAATGACGCCGCGCGTGTGTGTCTCGCTCTGTGTTCCAGGTGTGGCGGCCTACGAAGCGGACATCGACGCCCGCCGCGAGAAGCTGCGCCGCGCGCTCCTCGCCGAGGAGCGTGAATTCGCGCGCGAGGTCGTCGAGGTCGCGCAGCGCGGCGCCGAGCTTCGCGCCTCCTCGGCCCAAAGACGCGCCGACGATGTGGCCCGCGCGCTGGAGCGCGATCGCCTGGCGACGGTGGCGTCCGCGCGGACGCAACAATTACTGACCTCGTCGCCAGAAGCGCGAGCACTAATCGTCGCACGTCGCTCGCGCGACGCTAAACGCTCGAACGTCGCGCAAATGGCGGACAACGAGGCGAAACGTCAAGCGGAGCGCGAGCTGGAAGCGCTGTGGTACGGGCTCGCCCTGCGTGAGCTGGAGGCGCGTCGAGCGCGCGACGCCGAGGAGGAAAAACGCCGCACAGCAGCGGGACGTAAGGTCGCGATGATCTTGGAGCGACAGATCGCCGGGAAGTTGGCTCTCGACGACGAGGAGAAGTGGGTGCGGGAGGAGGAGGAGCGGGAGTACCTGGCGGGTCTGTGGGAGAGCGTGAGGCGCGAGGAGCTGGCAAATCACGAGCGTGAGAAGCTGAAGAGAGCGACCTTGAAACGTGAACTTGAGGAGCAACTGCGTGTGGCAAGAAGGCGCCTCGAGGAGCGAGCTCGTGAGGAAGCGGAGGTCGAGCGGGCGTTCCGCGAGCTCGGCGAGGCCGAGCTGGCGCGCGAGCGCGAGACCTCGATGGCGGCGACGCGTCGGCTGCGCCGGGAGGTCGAGGCGTACACGGAGAGCCTGGCGGAGCTTCGCCGCGAGGAGGCGCGACGCGAGGCCGAGGTCGAGACGGTCGTCGAGGCGGCGCGACGCGAGCTCGAGGAGCGCCGGGACGCTGCGAGGCGGCGCGAGCGCGAGGCTCGTAGCGGCGAGCTGCGCCGAGTGCTGGAGGGACGCGAGAGCCAGCTGCGAGCCAAGCGGCTGGCGCACGAGGAGGCGATGAGGCGCCGCGAGGTTGAGGCCGAGGTCGCGAGGCGCGAGAGCGAGGCGGCTACGGCGGCAGAAGCCGAGGCCGAGGCGAGACGGCGCGCGAGCGCCGCGCGCTACGGTCGCGAGCTGCTGGACCAGCGTGAGCGCGCGGAGGAGTCGAGGCGCCGGGAGCGCGACGACGAGCAGAGGACGCGACTGCGGGAGGAGGAGCGCGAGCGGGAACGCCGGGAGCGAGTCGAGGAGTTGGTTAACGCCGCGGGAGAGGTCGTTGCGCCGCACGCGTTCGCGGCGGTGCTGAGGGCGGAATGCGCGGCAGCGGCCCGTCGGGAGCCCGAAGACAAAGGTCCTCGCTGCTATCGTTAGTCGTCGCGGCAGCCGAGCGGTGGCGTCTCATGCGGCGGCGCCACTCACTCTGTGCACCTATTTTTCCTGTTTATTCATTCCCAACGGTGCAAATTAGCGCCGGAAGACCGAGCAACGTACTTTGCTTCCGGCCTGCGGAAATGTCGAAAAAAATATGCTCCGCACAGTCGCGCGCGGTTACGATAGAGAATATCTTTTGTATAGTCAACGCGACCGCCGCCGCGGCGGCGGTGGTAACGACTCGTTCGCCGGTGTAAATTTTTTTTCGCCGCCAATACGTTGCGCGTTGCCATTGAGACTGTCGTTGCGGGAGTTCGAGAGCCCGTCTACTGTTTTCGACCGAAAACAGTCTCTTCACTCTTTGCCCTGCTCCGCGTTTCGTGGTACATTTTATTTTCGTCTGCCGCTTATACGCGATTCTGTATACTCCCTCGGGACGCAGCGTCGCGTAAAACGCACAATGTAACTTGGCGCGCTCGCGCGCTCTCGGTCGCTCGACAAGTTCTACCGCGGGTGGTATGCGCGCACTTTTAGATTACTTTCTCGGGAACTGACGCGCGCGGCAGTCTATTCGCTCGACAGCCGCCGCCGCCGCCACCGCCACCACCGTCGCGGTCGTCGCCCGTTGTTACCGTTCCCGTAGCCTCCACCGGCCGCGTTGTTATATTTTCCCGAGCGCGCCTGACAGAGGAAACGCTCTCGCGTGTCTTTCGCCCCCGGACGCGGAGAAAGGTCCGGGGTAGCCAAAACGATGCGTTAAAACTCTGCATTGTGACGGAATGCCAACGAAAATGCGCAATAAAAGTCACTTTTGTCATATCAATGCGCGACGAGTACGTTTTTATTGTACTTCTTATTGTACTTATTTATTTCTACATGTTTGATATTAATATTATCGGTTCTGGATGGGAATTTATTTTTCAAACTTTGCCAGGTGTATATTCCTGCTTAATAAACAATAAAATGCCATATTATTTGTACAGTGTGGGACTTACAAGTAAAATTACCGTACCGCAGATTCGGATCGTCGCAAAAACCGATATTCAAACGATGCACTCGCTGCAATCGCGCCGCGTCACGTCGTAACGACTTTGCGACTTTGCCCCGGTGGCCCGGTCGAACCGCACAGCGTGAAACTTTGTCGAGCGGTTTCGACTACCCGCGGCGATATCTGCATGCCGTATCGGGAGAACGAGCAGGACGAGCCAGGCGCAAGAAATGCCGTTGTAATTTGGATTGTTGGCAAAGTTGTTAACGGCAAACGACAGTTGAGACTCCCGATAACACGGCCGATAAGGAGGCTTCGTTTCTTCATTTACGATACCCACGGTGCGGTTACACCGCGTGCTGCGATGCTGCCGTGAAAACCTACGGATTCCGTGGTGTAAGGTACGGAAATGTGGCGGGACAGCTGTGAAAATCAAAATAAATTTTTATTGTTAATTAAACATTTTTCGTCCGTGCACAAGTTCGATCGCAGCTGCAGTTCGAATGATCACCCGCAGCTTCAAGACGAGAAATAATTTCATCTATCGTCCAATCGGCGTATAATATTATTTACTTCCAGTGTTTGTTGTACCTTCCCTTTTTTTATTACTATCCTCGTGCGTGTGCGGGATTAAAAAATAAATTCATAGACACCGATCGCCCGAGGTCCGACGCACTCGAACGATCTGCGCGCGCATTGTTAATACGCGCATTATACAAGGCCACGTGCACCCCACGCCCGGGGCTTTGGCACCAGCGAAGAGAACTGCTCAGGTTAGCGCGCAAAGCCAGAGAGAGAGAAAAAGATCAGAGCCAGGGGCGAAACGAGTGGCGGAGAAAAATGTCACGTTCGAATGGTCAACGTGACCGGGACGCCGAACGACGTCGTTTCGACCGTGCCGCAGATAATACGTATCAGTTTGCGAGAAGCGACGATATAAGAGCCGATGCCGCCGGAGTCACCCGGAATAACAATCCTCGGGGGGAAGGTTCGAATATGGCGAATAAAAGCGCGACCAAAGTCGACTCGCTTTCGTCGATATATTCATTGACCGCGAGGAAAAACATTTCTGGCAATGATCCCGGCATCCGTAAGAATACATTTTTCTCATTCCACCAATTTGATAATTTTTCTAACCCGCATCCTCGTGTCATTGGACACCACACCGAATTTTTTCTTGAAGTATCGAAAAAATCGCCGGACCGAACCGAGTTTGCCGCGGCGAATGTGACAATCGTTGTCGGAAAATTTTCTACATATTTTCCGACAACGGAGTCACACAGCAGTTTCCCTGGCCACCATCGAGATGCACCAGCACGTCCATTTGTCAGTGGAATGCTAATTCCCGGTCTCCGCGTGTCTCGGAAAAAAAAATATAGCGCGCGGAATTGTTGGAAAGACAAGCGAGTAATCCTCGGTGTGCGGGTCGAACGACGGTCCTGGAACGTTGGACGCCCGGGGGAGGGGGAGGGGGGGGGGCAGGGGAGGGGAGGGGAGAGGAAGCGGCGAGATTAACTAGAAGAGACACCTGGTTCTTGTGACACGGTGGCTTTATTGGGATCACCCGTGATTTATGAAACGCTCGCTCGGCGCTTGTACGCCAACATTTTACCTTTGCCGCGAGTTTATTTGTCGCGTCCGTCACGCTATCGCGTGTCCAGCATTTACCGTTTGCGCAGCATTCGCGTCGTGCGATATGTACGCGTTTACGGTCTTCACCGAATCGGCGTTCCTGGACTGGTTCGTTGATGTGATTTTTTTCGATTATCATCTCGTTCGTCGTGGTTTCCCGCGCGAATGAAACGCCCGGTTCGCGTTTCCCGACGTAGTTTACGCGCCGGCGGTGCGCGATAAAGCGGGGAACACGGTACGTCGGCGGTTATATGCGGAGCAGGAGATGAATAACCGCGCTGGGCTGAGCCCCGTTACGAGAGCGTCGAATATTCGGAAGATCGTTCGGAAGGAGCCGGGGCTACGACGACGTCAATCGCCTTCGGCGAGATAGACGTGAGATGCTGCTGCTGTTGCTGCTGCTGCTGCTGCTGCTGCTGCTGCTGTCGCCGTCGCTGCTGCTTCTACTCCACCCGATCGTAGAATGGCTCGTGCAAATAGCCTCGAAACTATCTTACTCCATCCATGTCCCTCTCTCTCTCTCGCCGTTTCTCCACGGAGTTCCAGCTCCTTCCGGCGCGAGGCGCGAGGGAGGGGGAGGACGCAGCGAAGGGAGAAAGCAGGCGTAACACAGAGCGAGAGAGACTGAACTCCGGGTGAGCTCGTAGATTTTCATTACGAAGTTGTCCGACTGGTTGTAAAGTTACCCGACTTCCAGTAACCTCGTAAAGGCAAAAGGGAAAAGGTGGGGAGGGGGAATGGGGTTGCCACTTGCTCTGTACTTTCATGCATTTCCCCGGCGACGTTCCGAATCATCGCCCCTATGATCCCGACCGTCAGGCCATGGACGGTTTATCCACCCGTTACAGCGTTGTCCCGGTTTGACGCTGTCATCCGCGGGATCTTCTAAGCAATTGAGGCGCGCGATCGACCTCCGTCGCTTCCGGCGACCTTTGGCTCGGCTGTTTTTCATCTGCGGTTAATTCGGCCGTTCTTTTTCTCAGCCCTCAGAGGCTGTGGAAAAAAAGGACCGGGGGGACATCGAGTGTGTCCGCAAACGAGACCTCGTTTGGTCTTCCACCGTTTGGTCCGTCGCACACGCGGATGCGGATGATGCGAACGAGAATGAGAAATTTTACGCGCTGGACGCGGAGGGAGCGTGTTCTGTGTGCTTCCTGAGCAACGGAGTCCCCGCCAACCCAGTCGGGGGAATTGAACGTCTCGCTCCGGACAGGTTAATTTTATGAGATAGGGGAGAGACCGAGATGCCGTGCATGTGGTATACACGAGTGAGGGGAGGGCGAGTGACTCGCGGCATGCGAGCGTTTTCCGAGCCCATCGAGGTCCTTCCGCGAGGATTCATCCCTCGAGTCTCTCTCTCTCCTCTTTTCGGGTTCTCGTAGCGCTCTTTTGGCAAGTTGCGGTGGTTCGTCGCCGGGTGCCGCCGCTGCCACCGCCGCCACTGCTGCTGCTCTTTCCGACTCTGCGGGACGTGCGCACGGTGAGTCCTTTATATCACCCCTCAGAGCTCCCCTCCCCCCTCCCCGAGTCGGTCGTCGGTAACACGCGAGGCGTGGAGCGAGCCAGAGCCAACCCCGACCGCCCCTTAACACACTCAACCCTCGCGACGGTTTATTTTAATATTTCAGCGCGAAATGGAACAACCGAGGTGCAGAACGCGCCTCGCACGCTGCTCCGTGGAGGATTATACGCTATCGCAACACTCTCGGCCTTTTCTTGGCTTTTCTTGCCTTTTCTTCCCGTTTTCACTCCTCCCCCCACCCCCTTTCCGTCTCTCACTCGTTACTTTTCCTCGCTGTAACTTTTCCGTGCTTTTCGCGTGTCTCTCTGTTTCCCTCTCTCTTTGTTTCTCTGTTTCTCTTTCCCAGCTGGACTCGTTTGGTTTTTTCTTCTTGCTGTTTCTCTCTTTCTCGCTCTCTCTCGCGCCGAATGCTCCGCATGCAAACCGGGAGCGGAAATTTGACGCACGCTTTGAGATACAAAAAACTCAGGCGGGACCAGGTGTGGGACCCGCGTTGCCCGGGACTCCGGGCTCTCCCAGAAACAACCGGGTTTCCTCTCGCCATCTACTGGCAACCGGCTGCGCAGCTACAAAAGTTTCCGCATTCCGCGTCTAACGAAATTATGAACGCGACGCGTTCGCCGAATTTACCCCCCCTCCCCTCCCCGGAAATAAACGAACTTTTTTGCGTTGGAAAGCGCGCCGGGCTTGCTGAATAATTCGGGCGCGAGTCACATTTGTTTTTTAATTCAACAGACCGAGTATTGTATAATTTTAAACTTACTGACTTTTGTATAATTTGCGATCTTTCGTGATCTGCGATTCGTCTAATGAGTACAAAAATTGCCGTCGTCAATGAAGAACGCGCCGGTTCCGCAATGTTAATTTTGATATGTCATTCGCGTTTTAAACGTACGCTTTTTGTCCGCGTCGCCCGAATTCCCATGCGTGGAATGTTCGGACGTGCAGTGGCTGTCCTTAGAGACGATATGTTTTTGTCACAGAGTCAAGTGTTTCCGTGTGCGGAGCTTCCCGTACCTGGACGCGTTTTTCGTTTCGCCTCCGGCGCGGTTCTCTCGTTCGATTAACAAGTTACGCGAGCGAGGAACGAGCCGCTGCGAATTAAGGTTTTTGCGCGATCGTCGGAACGTCCGGAGCTCCGTTCTTAACGATCCTTCGCGGCTATCTAATTGCCTTTACGCATTGCTTCCGAGATATTTAACCCCTCGGCGGTGGTGCACGCGCTGGTTAACGCGGTCCGCGGTGGTTCGCGGCGAGTGAGAGCGGCAAAGTTTACCTCAAGAATGCCTAACAGCCCGAAACGCTCGACGTTGTATCCCGACAACCAGTCGGCGAGTCATCGCGCGCTCCAAGAGCCCCGACTCATCTTCGGTCCAGCCTGCTGCTGCTGCTGCTGCTGCTGCTGCTGCTCGTGATCCTTCCACTTTGCCTCATCGGAATGTCCGTTTCATCAACTTAGCATAATTTCGCGGGATCTAGTGAATTTGGAATACCGGACTGCACGGTATCCTGATTCCCCCGAGGGTCTTTGCACGGTAATTCCAGAAGTTGATGAAATTATAGATACGCAAAGACGTCCCGTATATTGACGTCCCGTATACTGACGTGCAGGAGTTAGCAAGACAAATGAGTTGTAGGATTTCTGACAGCAGCTTATTGAGACATGGATGATGAAACTGGGGTGCAGGCATCTTGTTGAATGAAGGCATATCTGGTTGAGACAACTTGTTCTTCCTACTCGAGTTGAGGGTAGAACGCAAATGCCATTATTAACTCGAGGTTTGCTTACGAACAATTCTATCCCACGTTCAAGATCGAACCGTCGTCAATTCGAACCAACCGGCGAGTTAATCAAGGAATGGAGAAAAGGTTGGACGCACACGAAACGCCAAGTAGTGGATACCACTGGAAGTTTAAATTGCCGCCGCGGTTCGGTGAATCGTACGACCGCGATGCGCGTGCGGCGTTCTTTAAGCTCGCGGTCTCATAGTTGTCGCTTAATTGGAGGTCTTTAGCTTAATCCGCAGGTCAGAGGGTACCTCATACGGGGTAAGCGAGACTAGCTCTCGCAGCGTCGGCGCCGGCGGAGCTTACGGAACGAGGGAGACAGCGCGCGCGCGCGGTGTGTGCGGTACCCGCCCGCGTTCAGATGTCGCGGCGCGCTCTTCTGGGCAGTTGTTTCGTCTGTTTAATGTCCCGTAGCATGTTTAACTATAAGCTTTTACTCGCGCGGAAAGTTTAACCTATCCTCATTGTTTGTTCGCGCGGTTTAATGAACTTGGCCGAGCCGCAGTCTCGTCCCACGCGTGTCTTTGGCTCGGCACTCGCGCGACGTCTGGAGGAGACGCGTCCAATTAAGCTAACATGGATCTGGGAAACATTCTCAAAATTCTGGACGCAGTGAAGTGAATCCAGTGAAAGTTACCAACATATATCAAGGTCAAATTAAACACTCCGTAATTCGCACCAATGTGACCATTGTCGTCGATATTACACGACTTCTGATTGGTCGTTGGGAAAGAACCGCAGTTCGATCTTTAATATCACGAAATTTATTCAAAAAATGTGCAATTATTGAGGGTCAACTTTAAAATCCTGTGAAAAATCGAAAAATTGAGATATCGCGATCCGTCTTGCGGAATTCTCTTCGTTGAAGGGTCTTCTTTCGAATGCAAAAAGAAAATCCCAATTATATTGATCCAAACAGAAATTACACCGATTTTAGTGTAGTGATAAAATTAGAAAAAAGTAAAAAATCATTTTTCACGATTTTGTCCCCGGATTTTCGATTTTTCGGGCCAACACCTATGATTTTTGGAAACAGCGGGAAATTTGCCATCGGATAGAGTTTTTAATTTTCGTAAAATCGGAAAAAAATCGATTCTTTGCCCTTGAAAAACAGCGGAATAAAAAAAAACGCCTAAGTGCCCCGTTTTTGCATATTATATCGCGAGTGCCGAATTAGCGGGGATAAATCTCGGGGAGGGTGGGATTGGAAGCGCAGCGGAGCTGCGTCGCGCGTCCGCGCGTACCCGGGGCGCGTTGCCGAGCTTATATTGTCACGGTGCACGCGGCGCGAAGACGTGACGCGTGTCCCCGCGGGACTTCCACCTGCGCGGAGATGCGTTCGCGTTCGCCGTTGTGTATACCGCATATACACACAACCGTGAAATGTGACGCGTAACATTTGACATAGCGCGCGCGGGCGCTCCTCGACGTCTCCGCCGCGGCTGTCAAGTCGTTGTGTATCTCCGTGACTTTGTCTCTGTGCGTCAGTGAGCGTCTGTGTGCTGTCTGTGCGTGCGTATGCGAATGGCGGCCGCGCGCGAAAAAGATTTATTCACGAGGCCACGAGTACGACGCGGGGGGAGACGAGATCAAAAAGTTTATTCGCGGAACGGTCGCCGGAGCCGCGCGAAACGGTTTCCTTTCAAATATGTTTTATACAGTCTCCCTAACGAGACATTTTTTTATTTTTTTTTAGCCTCTGTCCCGTTTTTCTGTTTTTTCCCCTTACCCTCTGTCTCCCTCTCTGTCGCTCTCTTTCTTCTCTCGCTATATATGTATATATGGTGACTTGGCGCTAGGACTTGAACGTTATAAAAATAGCCGGAGGCAGGAATTAAGAGGAGGAAAAATTACGAGGTCTCGAGTCGCGTTGCTCGCGTGTCGCCGCGCGGTTATTATTTCACTCGGCGCGGCGGTCGCACCCGCCTCGCTTCGTCCGTCCTGTAAACGGAAGATAGCGCTCGAAGCACGGCGCGAGGGCCCTGGCTCTTGCGGCGGCGGCGGCAGCGGCCGTCGGACTCGCCGCGACCGCGATAACGCACGAGTCAGGCGCTCACAATGCGCGTGCAGCCGCGGCCGGCAGGCCGGCTCTTCGCCCGCCCATTCACTCCACCGCGCTGCTTATCGCTGCTTATTCGATCTGCGCGGTAATTTGCATTTTTCACCGCGTCGCGCCCTCGTCCCACGTTCCGCCGCTCGAAGCCGCGGTGGCGAGTGCGACGCTAATTCGAATTTCAAGGGGATCGACCGAGAGTGGAGCGTGAGAGAATTTTTTTTTTTTTTTTATTATTATGTTGTTGATTTATAGAGCCTCTGATTGGTCGTTGGGAAATTGGCAAATCGTTGTTTATTATCACGAAATTCGTTCCCTGTCATCATATATTTTTGCGTGCGGGTTTTGGCGAAACTCCCGCGGTTTAACGAGCATCAGGCCGCGCGACAGATCCGTCAAAATTTGTTTTGCGGTCCTACACGACGACTGCGCGAGTAACACGGAGACGAGCAAGTTGGTTTATTGCTCTGTCTGCCTGCTCGCGTGCGCCAGTTTCTGACAATGGTACAATGGTTCGCTTCGCTCCCGATATTGAAATAGTTGGGGGGGGGGGGGGGAGAGGTTTCGTTTTCGCGAATCCGGATACGGAATCGCGTCTCGCCGCCGAGCCAAGTACCCGCACTCGGCGTGCGGAACGCGCGTGATTTACCGCGCAAACGCGCGCGACCCTGTGTCAAACTGCCGCGCGCCAACCCCTTATACAAGGAGGAAGGAAAGGGGGAGGGGGGGGGGGGGGGAGGGAATTCAACACGCGCCCAAGTTGAGGGCGCGCGTGTCCTCGTTTTCGAGGATCTCACGCCGAGACACGGGGACCAACTTCTCCCCACCGGAAAATCCGGCTTTTAATCTAATTAGAAGCGCCACGACACGGCGATACGGGGCAAACGGGGTCAACATGAGGTAACCATCATGAAAACAAAGCGTCATCTATGAGGAAGCAAAAACAGCCCAAAAACGTTGAAGCCAACGTTTCGCGAAAAAATCTCAAATAATAATTCGATCGATGAGATATAATGACATTTTACTGGCGAAAAATTAATTTAAAAAAATTTAAAATGAAGGAAATGATGAAAAATTATGCTTGAATTACGACTATGCCGACTTCCGTCGAATAATTAACGAAGATGGAAATCCGCGAATACCGCAGCCAAGATTAAAAACGAAACAAAATCGAGAAAAAAAATAAATAAAAATAAATTTCCACCGAAACACGAGATATATATTTCCGAGTCGGACGGCGTTCGGATCCGCCGGTCTCATCCGTAATTGACGTCGCAAATGACCGCTGCACCGAAGGCGAAACAGATGCATCCGTCGCCGGAAACAGATCGGAGTTGAGCGTCGGTGGTTGGAGGAAGCGCAATCGGTTGCGCAACACGCACGAGAAAAAACAACCCCCCGAGCTCGCTGGTATAAACATTGAAAAATGTTTCTCGCCTGAAATAAATGCGAGTCTCACCGCGTAGGTTGGGTATAACCCACACACTCACACACACAGTTCGTTGTCTGTGCAGCCCGTAATACTGAATTGAATAAATGAAGCGCATTTAATCCAATTTAAGGTTTCACTCTATTTTCTACGTTTTTTTTTCAGCCTGCACCGCGAGCTGTTTTTTTTTCGTTGTTCCTCTTTCTATTCCTGCGTAATCGAAAATTTACAGCGCCGCGTTGTCGGTCGGAGCACGCGAGTGGATATTCCGCGGCGACTGCAGCGGTGCACACGGCCACTGCCGACCCCTGTAACCGTGGAGAATGGGTACGGGGGTTGCCACTACTTTTTCATTGCATAACCGGGGCGTGGGAGGAGGAGGTGGAGCTGCTCCAGCGGGTGGAGAACGCGCGGGCGCGACTGCGGGGGTCGCACGAGCGTCCAGCTGTTGCGACAATAAAGCAACGGTTCGCCTATTGATTTTCGGTATTGTTTTTTTTACTTTACTTTTTTTTTCTCTCACGAGGGCAGGTGGAAATATATGGTAAACCCGGTACCCCCAATGGTGCCGGAAATGAAGCTCGGTACAGCGACAAAATGAATCCAATCGAGACGTACGATTATTCCGGTCTGCGCGAATTAAATGGTCTAAAACGACGCGCAATAGCGATCATTGTGGTCGAGCAGCGCGAGCGACGCACGTTCAATAACGCTTTTCCATTATTAGCCACAGAGAGCGCGAGTGCCCGGGCAATTATGTAATAAATCGATGATAATTAAACATTTTGTTTAGCGCCGGGGAAATGCTTTGGGGTAACGACTCGGGGGCTGATCGGCCCGAAAAGGGACGCGACGGGCGAGTGAAAAATGAGAGCGATTCGGTGAAAATAAAAGATCAAAGCACGCGGTTGAAATTCTGAAGCCGGCAGCATTCGGACGCGATAACGAAAATGAATTTTTGACATTCTGCATTTTTGTGAATACGGCGAAAAAATGGATGGCTGTTCTTTTTCGTAAATAATAAACTGCCTACCGTCGATTATCCGTGCTGTGTGCCGTGAGTATTTTCAACTTCACGGAAATAAAAATGTGTGACCGAAAAAGGAAAGTAATGACCAAACTGGGTTGACGACAAATAAAAAATAAAATCACTAATTATTTATTCACTTATTATAGCGAAAGTTCCTTTTTTCGACGATCTGTCTGGGCCATTAAGCTCCTTCTTGAAGACAAAAATGTCGGAAACACGTTTGGCACATTTTTTCTATTGGCCTTTTTGCCGGGACATTTTTACCCGCGTCTTTTTACTCCCAGATCCGCGACTCGAACGACTTGTGGACGGGGGAAAAAGAAACAGGCAATTTCCGCGCGCAGCAGCAGCAAATCAACGGGATTAATTAACACGCGCGCGACGAGTCCGTATTTCAATGATTCAGAACTTACATCGCCGGGTGGCGCTGGAGTCGCGCGACTTCGTCGACGAGGGCGCTGCGCTGCCGCCGTCGGCGTCGGGTGGACGGACCCGGTGTGAAACGCCACGCGCGCGCGACTCTATCGACGAGCCGGCGACTCGCCGCGACAGATAAACGATATTCCAAATTAATCGAATCAATTTATCGGGTCAGCTACGCGCGAACGCCGCACGCTCGATACTTTACCGCGCAGCGTCGAGCAAAAAATATATAGCGGGCCTTTATCCCAACTGGTGTATCCCCCGCTGTGTGTATATTTTTTGCCGAATGTTCTCAATTTCCTCCCGCAATGCCCCGCCCCTCTCACACGTTTTTTTATTTCAACCTAAAAGCGAGATGTGCCCTGAAATTTAAGGGGGGAAGGGGGGATCGGACCACGAGCGTTCCTGTTAGTTTCGGGCTTTTTTGCGTTAATTCTGCGCGACGTGCTGGCTGCTGCTGCTGCTGCTGCTGCTCTCCCTCCGCCTGTCTCTCTCGTCGCTATTCGCCGTGGTAACACAACTTGAACTCGGTGCGGAAGGGTGGATGCGGGTGAGGCGGAGGGGGCGGGTCGGAAATGTTTGCAGCGTTCGTATCACGCGTTTCCGCGCGCAAAACACGCACCGTATCCTCGTCGCCAACGTTGCGCGCTGTAGTATCCAAGTTTTTCGGCAGGTGGCGCGCACGCGCGCGCGCGCTCGCGCAGCTGGCGTCGCAATATGCCGCGCGCGGATTAATGTCGGCGCGCTGATCGCTTCGCTCTGGCGGCGAAAAAAAAAACAGGGCGTTGATTACGGAGAACCCGGTGACTCGCATGCGCCGCGGTGATACGACGTTATTAGGAAAAATGTGCCCAGCGGCAAACCCATCCGGGCGCGACGTTGTGCATTTTTTCCCACGTGTCACGGTGCGGCGCTCCGAGCGACTCTCGAAAACCCGGTAACGCGGTTTTTTCGAAACTTCTTTTTAACTCAGTTCGATGCTTAACAGCCAGAAGCTTCTCCCGATGATTCCGCACGAGCGAATACGACGAGGAGTCGCGAGCGACGTGTCGCGACGTCGTGTCGTCGTCGTCGTTGTCGTTGACTCGCTGCAGTCCAACCTCGTCCTCCTTGTCGCGGGCGCGACAATTCCCGGAGAGAATAGTCGCTTTCTCTCTCACTTTTTCCTACCCGTCCATCCCTTCATCCCCCTCCGCCGTCTCTCTCGGGGGATGTTCTTTTGACAGGCGCGCCATTGTCGTCCCCGACAGTCTCCGTCGGCATTACATTAATCTCTTTCTTCTTCTTCTTCTTCTTCTTCTCCTTCTTCTTCTACTTCTTCTCATTCTTCTTCTTCTTCTTCTTCTTCTTCTTCTTCTTCTTCTTCTTCTTCTTCTTCTTCTCCTTCTTCTCCTTCTTCTCCTTCTTCTCCTTCTCCTCCTTATCCTCCTCCTCTTCTTATTTTTCTTCTGCAACTTCTTCCGCGTGCCCTTGTCCGTTCCTTTCGCTCATTCACTTCCCTACAACGTTCGTCCTCCTCCTCCCCATCCTCCTCGCGTCTATGGCACTCTTCGACCGCACCCCCTTATTGAAAATTCTACAGAGCGCTTCTTAGTTTTTCCGTAGCCAACCACTCTTCACCCCCCCCCTCCCCCCCCCTCCCCCGCACAAGTCGACTTCCCCTTCCCTCCTCATCCTCCTTCATCACTACCGCACTCCTCTCTCACTCTCTCTCTTTTCACCGCTTCGAACCCCCTTCCGTTCGAGCTGGCTCTATGTACTCTCGTTGCAACGGGGCTAGCCAGTCGATAGCGTTATCAATCACCAGATGTCGTACGTGTGTCTCCCGCGCTGCATGTACCGCCGGGTACGCATGGTCGCGCCACTGCAGTACGTATCGAGCCACAGCGGGATCCGTGGAGCATCCTCGTCGTGTGTGTATGTTTGTGTATAGCTGCGTTATATGCAGTACCCTGTAAGCAGTAGCAGTATCAGTTACCAGTACCAACGCGCCTGGTGTGCCATCCACAGCGCGCCGTCCGCGCTGCTTCCGTGAGCTCACGAGTAACGCACGGTCGCCCTCGCATCCTCTCGCTTATGTACGTGTGTCGCGCGCGCTACGTGCAACATTCACCTCGCGCGCACGGTGAACGTACGCTCGGACCCCGCGGCGTCAATCCCATAAACATATCAAATGGAGCACAATTATATATCATGATTTCGGTAATTTATCATTACGAGGACGGGCGTACGACGAGCAGCGTTTGACTGACTGTTCTTCCGGGCCTTGGGAAATACATGCAGCGTGTCTATGAAAAATATCTATGCGGTTGAAAAGTGCCTAATTTTATATTTGATTTATTTATTTATTTATTTTTCAACGAACGGGGCAAGCCCCTTCGCAAATAACAATACAACAATGGCAAAAGAACAAATCAGCCCGCACAACCTAACAAATAGTATAACAATGAAAAAAAAACTAAAAGAGAAAAAGAAAAAAAACGCAGAGATACTATACCGGCTCAACGCTTGACGCATAAATAAGATTAAACAGCCTATCGAAGGCCGAAAAGGGCCTTGGATAGGAAATGACTGACGAAAAGATTGTTAACCGGGTGCCGGGTCTTTTTCGTCCCAGCGAGCGCATCGCGGAAACGCGAATATCCCGGGTGCACGGAACACGATCACGGGGAACGACCGTGTGCATATTCCATCCAGCAGCAGCCCTGTACGCACACGCGGGACATGCTCCGCGAGGCCGCTCGCCCCCGAGGCAGCAACTCGGTGCGCGCCCTAATTGAGCGGGCGAGCTCACGACGTGCGCGGGCGGGCTTTCATGCGCAGGGACGAACAGAGAGACGATGCGTTCCCCGGCCGCGTGCCCCATATTCGCGGACTCGCTCAAGGATCAGCGGAGCATGTTATTTTCCATTATGCGAACAATGCCGGTTGGTTGCTTGCTTTACGTCAGTGAAATTCGCTTTTATCCCCCCCTCCCCCCACCTCCTGGTTATTTCGTTTTTCAATCTCGATAAAAAATATTTTTTGCACTATTTGCGCACGGGATGTAAAGAAGATTTCCAGTTAGTTTGAGAGGGGGGGGTCTGGAGCACAATTTGTCGTGGGTTGCGCTAGACTCACCGCGCAGACGTGTTGCCCAGTGTTCGGGAGTCGCCGTGAAAAAGTGCTCGCGATTGTCATAAAACTTTAAGTACTCCTTTAAGAAAGGTAGCGTATGGAGGGGAGAGGAGCGGTGAGGTAGAGGGTAGCGTAATTAATTTCAGCTTTCCGGAGGATTTGGGGTTTGCGCCCGCGGGGGTGCGGGGCGCGGATATTTGGCGGAAGGGTGCGCGGGCTGTGCATCGCCTCCGCCCTCGTTTTCCATCGTCGAGACGCGAAGTCGTCGGAGGTTTGGGGGTCCGGGGAAGGATGGGGGGGGGGGGACGAAGAACATGGTAAGACCGCCCCGAGGCACGTTTCGGGTATAATACAAAATTAATTTCCCGCTTTCTTCGTTCTTTTATCACGATACTCTCCGCGGCTTTGGCCTACCCCGCGGGGCGTCGTTTTCCTCTACCGCGGAAAGTACTTTTAACGTTGTTCACCTTTAATTAATTCCCCCCCCCCCCCCCCGCCCCCCTGCCTCAAAAATAGTCTTAGATAACGACAACGCGAAGCGAGATCTCTGCTCGGCCAATTATTAAAATCACGAGCCAAAAGAAGCTCCCTCGACGTCTTACGTTCCGCCGTTTCGGTTACGGTTATTGCTCGGACGGAATACGCGAGTGATTCGGGTTAATCGACATTCTCGATCGCGTCGAGTTGTGTAATCCGGCGGGGATTGCGTTATCGTCATTATTGTCGGCGTAGAAATAACGTTTCTCTTTTGTAAAATCCTGTACGCCTCTCGTCTGGAGGTGTCACAAAATTTCTGCTACTCTTATCCTCCACACATTTAACTATACACATACAAATAATACACAGTCAATTACGTCAATTCCGACTCGTCCCATAACAATTTATTCTCTGATTATTTTTCTCTCAAAAAATCACGTATTATTTCCGTTTCCAGATATATCGCTCACCATATAATTCGTTCACCACTCATTCCCTCTCGACACGAGATCCAAATTTCCACACAGATTCAATCACATTTCTTTCTTAAAATAAATCGCCAGTTCAAATTCTCACATTCGTTTCGGAAAAGTTATAACAAAATTACTCAGCTGATTCGTGAAAGGCTTCCTCGGTGGCTCTTTCGTTACTCTCTGGGGCTCGCAGATTCAGACAGAGAAGGCCGTTGCTCCGATCGGCTGGCCAAGCCGATCACAAACGTCCGTTGGAAAATAAAATCGTCTTGGTCCGACAGTGGATGTGCCCGCAGGACGTCCCCAGAGCGAAAGAGGCCGAGATTCCTCGCGCACCGACTCAGGTGGACCTCGCGACTTTTCGGCTCTCCCCCACTCTTCTGTTATTGGCGAGAACGAGCTATCGATGACACTATCGATAGCTCGCGCGTTTGGCGCAGTTTGCTGCCGCGAACATTCGAATGGTCACACTTTTGTATAAGTTCATGATGATCACGTGTATAAATAATTTTATACAGCGAATTTTTATCATTAAATTTTTATTTTTTATTTTTAAAACCTACAAAAATTTAAAGATGTTTTTTTTTTTAATGAAAAAGCAAGTCCTCTCAATAAAAACCGAATTAAACAGGTTAGACTCTGGTTGAATTGACGCGGAATACCCCGTATATACGTTGAGCGAGTGCCGTGAGCGAGTTTCAATATTCTGTGAAATACGAGGCAGAACAGGGAGAGCAAAGTTCACGCGCAAACAAAATAGTTCTATAGATGCCACGCGCAGCCGAGTAATTAATATTCAACCTGTTAGAGTGTACGGAACAAGTTCGCCATATGCATGAATTTCGAGTCTTTGTTCCGCCGTCCGCGCGCCGCCCACGAGTTATGACTGATTACACATCAGACGTCGGGCGAACTTTCCGCGCGGAACCTCCCCGTCAACTTTTCGACCGCATTACCGTGCACTCGATACAAGGTTTTCCCTGTTATTCTGGATTTTTTTTGTCGCCCGAGTTAATCAAAATAATTTTTTATATATTTTTTTACGCCTTCAGGAAAGCAACGTTGAGGGATAACGTTGAGGCTATTGCCTCGCCGAAGTCCACAACTTTGCAATGTAAATCCGTCGAAAATAAAACGTTCGTCCGAAAAAACACTCTCGCTGGATGGGGTTAACACTGTTTTTTTTCGCGATCGCTACTCGAAAACGTTTCGACGGATAATTGCGAGCAGGACGAAGGGATTTTGCGAATTTTCGATTACAGCGCAAACGTTTCGTCGTTTCGCGAAGCGTTTTCAACGGTTTCCGGATGTAAGTCCGTGTGTGTCGCGCGCGCGGAAACCCTGGTTTGCCCATAGCCGGGAAACACACAACCTACGGGAGCGTCGACGGAGCGATCGATCTTCAACATCCATAAAACTACCCGGATAAGCCGGTCATACATTCGAGGATAATTCGCCGAGTGAGAGAGTAAGGCCAGGGGTCAGGGGCGGGAAGAGGAAGGGGGGGGGGGGGGGGATTGAAATCGAGCCAATGACTCGAGAAGTCTCGCGATTCTCCCGTACTTTTCGCAACGGCGAATATAGCGGAAAATCTCAGGTGTTTTATTCCCCCGTCACAGTGGGAGTTAATGTTTATCCGACTGGACGAGAATTTTCATATTTACAGCCCGCGACTGAACCAAATCCGTGGGAGCAATTTTCATTCGCGAAAATATATTTCCTTTTTTTCGTCTCCACTCACTAGATTCTGCAACGATTTACCGAAGTGACTGCGAGGGTCGGACTACGCGAGGATTGTGGATGGCTGCGCGGCAATTTAACGCTGTATGTTTCAATGTGATGACGACGACGCACGACGGCGAATGTCAACGCGGCAACTTAACGTTGTGTCTTTCAATGCAAGGCGGTTGCTTGGCCCTCGCGAGCTGTGATGTTTTCGAGTGGAAAATCGAGAGAGAAAGCGCGAGAAAGAGACACAAGACAAGACAAGACAAGACAAGAAGAAATGGGGGGGGGGGGGGGGAAAGAGGACGAGACAAAGATGCGCGGGGCGCGTTTGTCTGGCCCGTATCCACTGCATCAACGTCCCGAGGTTAACAATGGCCTCGCGGACCATTCTTATTTGTCCGCCAACGGCGGAGCCGGGTTCGTGTCTCTTAAGCCACCGGAAAGGAGCGGCTGCAACAGCGGCGGCGACCGACCAGCCAAGTACACGACATTACTTCGGACGGCGAGAAAAGATCCTCTCAATTTGGCGGCAGCTCGGGCCGCCGCCGCCGCGCAGTTGCCGCGAGCGCGCTGAGGGACTCCCCTTCCGCACAGTTTCTGGTCGCGAGCGTCGCTCGAACCTTTTTGTAACTCGTACAATTAAGGGATAACCCAATTTATCCGTCGCGATATTACGAGGTTTTTTTTCCGTCCCGGCGGCCGCGTGTCGACCGAAACTGCGACAATTACGGTTTTTCTCCGGCGGGAATTAGTCCGGCGTCGTGAACTCCCGCGGAGAGAGCAACAAAAGCAACCGCGGCCACAGCAGCGGCAGCAGCAGCAGCAGCCGGGGATACCTGCGCAGTCTTCCCCATTACCTCTCCTCTCACTCTCACCTTTACCCCACCCTCCGTCTTTTGGACTATCTTCAGCGATAACGCGTCGGCAAGCTATCCTGCGGAACATTTCAATTAAGATAATAAACAAAATAGCCACGTGCATTTTTAGCGACTAATTAGCCGGGCCGAAGTGGGTCGATGGATTTGCGCAGGTCTGCGTCAGCTCTTATGTTGAAATTTTAAGCGCTCGAGTTTATCTTCGACTGTTCCGTCGATCATTACAAAAATCCACCTGTCCCAACATTTTTCCCGGATTTTCCGACCGTCGAACCTACAGGATACATATTTTGCTCACGCGCCCGCGCCGATCTTCTGCACCCACGAAAATCGTCATTGTCCGCGCGCAGACTCGAAGAAATCGTCGTCGACCGCGCGGTAATTGGTCCGGCGTCCGCGTGTGCGCGCGCACGTAAAACCGCGACGAGTCGTTAAAAACATCGTCTCGTGAAATTAAAGCTCGGCGCACCGTCGGCGACGTCTTAATTGCCCGAAGTAACAATGGCGCTGTCGAATTATTAATGTCTCTTGATTGTTCTTCTTCGACTTTGAGCCGCACGCGACGTCGTCGTCTCGAGGCACGGTGTCGGCGTCGGCGTCTATATTCCGCCGCAGTGGAAATAACGCTCGGGGATGCACGAATAAATTTCCGCGACATTAACGGCCCCGCGGGGCAGCGCTGGGACGGAAGCGAGTCGCGGGGGACGCGATCGTAGAATTTCGAACGAGCGTCGATAGCGACGATTTGACGAAATTAGCGGAAGAGAAAGTCTCGTCGATTCTGCGACAGCCCGCGAGGCAATTGCGGCGCGATTTCGCGCGCGAGAAGTTCGCGGCCGAGCTTTGCGCGAGGCTGATCGCGGCGGCGCCAAAGAGCGGAATGTCATCGGAAGGTCATCGCCACGACCACTGCGGGGGAGCCTCGCGACTCGACCTTTGGGTGCAGACGTACTTAAGTACAGGTAAATTAAAAAAATTAGATATAGCGGGAAAGATTGAGAAAATACGAGCTCATCAGGCCGTTAGTTATTTTTTTTCCAACTTTTTTTTTTCAAGACAGACTCACCCGGCAATGTCTCGTCGGGGCTTCCGCCGTGGGCTTTTTAATAATTCTCAGCTCTTGTACGTGCGCGCGCAGCGGCTGCGGCGCCCTCGGTAAGAATAGTCGGACCTCAAATTGGACCTCTTAAGAAATTACGACGCGCGGTGCCGCGGCTGCGAGGTCAAATTGCCTTTTTCCCTTCGAAAGACGATATTCCGAGACGGGGCTTAAGGATTGTCGACTTTACGCTTTTCATTACATATACGTATATATTATATAACTATGTATATATAACCATATCCCTTGGGGAGATGTCGTCTCTCACCTCATTATAATGGCATAAGGAGAAGCCACCGGCGTCGTCGTCGTCGTCATCGTCCTCGTCGTCGTCGTCGCACCGAAACCCGCGGCCGAGGAAAGAGAGTTATCGGGTACGACGTTTCCGGTGAAATCGTAAATTCCGCGTTTGCACAATTCGGCGCACCGGAAACTTCGCCAATGAGTACCTCGTGCATTCTTCACGGTGCGGAGACGAGGGAGAGAGAGAGATACGGTGAATCGGCGGTGCGCGGCGGGGGCGCGCGCGGAAAATGCGCGGAGCGAGGTATAGAAGCTTGCGCCGGGAGAGATATCAGCTCTCGCACTCTGCGTGGAAGCGGCACTCGTACAATTTTCCCCGTGGAAATTGCGTACACCCGGGTGGAATTGCATATGCATGAATGCAGATTTTGAAATAGTCAATGTCAGGGCGTTTCTCGTGTGTACGTATAATGCCGCAATACCGCGAGCGCCGCGCGCGTAACTATATCGCGCCGCGCCGCGCACCGCGCGCGAGCATCAGGTATGTCATATAAGTACGTCGCGCAAATGTTCGGATATTCGGCGAACCAGGTCACTCGTGTAATTGAATTGGCCGGACGCGTTCGGCTTCTTTTGTATGCGAGTTCCGCTCGCGGCTCGCCTACTGAGCCGGAGACGCTTGGAAATCAAAGGCATCTGTAAAGTCTCGTTTCTCGGTGAATGCGCGATAATAAAAATAAAATGTTGCAAAGTAGAACCTTGCACATAGCTTCCTCATTAATTTATATTTCTCACAAAGTCACCTCTTCGAGGAAGCATATTTGTTAATTCTCGCTTTCACATATAAAGGAAGCCTTACGAAAAGTAGAAATTAACGAGGAAGCAATGTGCAAGATTCCACTTAGCAACGTTTCTCGAAAAAACTCGCGACGTCTTCCCGCTGTAATAATCGCCCGTCAACCTAGCTTTAGCTCGGACTGCGTTTTCCTGGACCGCGGATGACTCGCAGCTTTTTTCTTCCCGCGCTCCCCTCCCATTTTTCTCTCGTCACCGGCGCGCAGTTTTACGTACCGTTGACTAATTAATCGTCGAGTACAGAAGAACCGCGGTACAGAGAGAGATAGAGAAAAGTCGCCTGTACGGAAAACGCGAATAACGCTCGATCGTCGTCGTCAGACGTTCGTGGCTCTCGAGTCGCGCTTTGTGCGCTGCTCCCGGCGAAGAGTGCTGGCAAGCGAATTTTCGCGAGAGGCTTCCTCGCCGGAAATAACGCGGGGGGCACGAGATATCCGCGCGTCCGTTTCTTACCGAAACTCGCGTTGCGCAGGGGGGGGGGGGGGGGGGGTGGGTCGTCGAGCGTCGTCGAGCGCGTCGGTGGCCGCGTGGCCGCGTCCGAGTGGCTCAGAGTCCGGATATACACAAGAAAGTCGCTCGCGCTCGCCCGGCTTTGCCGCTGCCGCTGCAGCTGATGCCGCGAGAGCTACGAGGCAGCAGCAGAGGGAAAGCCGCGCACAAGCTCACGATCCGCGAGCTCCCTTCTCCCCCCCCCCCCCCCCCTCTCCCCGCTCCCTCTTAACCCCGCTCGCCTTCGTCTTGCCTTTTACCGATGCTCCGTGCGAATCCTTATAGCGAATCCAATACGAACAGAATAAGATTGCCTTGTGCACCGGATGTCTCTCCGCCTTGGTGCATCTCTAGCATACGGCCCGCGCCGTACACGGACGGCGAGAGTGCAACGAGATCTTCGAGTTTTCTCTCTCGCTGTATCTCTCTCTCTATCTCTCTCACTCTCGCTGCCTGCGATCTCATCCCTCGACCTGGAAAATATTCACCGCGCGAGCGACCTAAAAGAGAGACCGAGACGCAGCCCAGTCGAAACGCCGAGGCTCACTGCTGCTGCTGCTGCTGCAGCTGCAGCACCGCCGAATACACTGGGCATTATGCGGGAAAAGCTCGTTTCCGTGCATCCATAGCGCAGCGGTCGCAGTCGTAGCCGGTGCAGCAATCGCCAGTTCT